>OY769904.1:15722700-16322700 GCA_963669185.1 Dyspetes luteomarginatus
AATGATGGAGAGAGAGAATGATAGAGAGAGAAAATGATAGAGAGAGAATGATGGAGAGAGAGAATGATAGAGAGAGAGAATGATGGAGAGAGAGAATGATAGAGAGAGAAAATGATAGAGAAAGAATGATGGAGAGAGAGAATGATGAAGAGAGAGAATGATAGAGAGAGAAAATGATAGAGGGAGAGAATGATAGAGAGAGAGAATGACAGAGAGAGAATGATAGATAGAGAGAATGATAGAGAGAGAATAATAGAGAGAGAGAATGATAGAGATAGAGAGAATGATAGAGAGAGAGAATGATAGAGATAGAGAGAATGATAGCGAGAGAATGATAGTGAGAGAGAATGATAGAGAGAGAGAATGATGGAGAGAGAGAATGATGGAGAGAGAGAATGATAGAGAGAGAAAATAGAGAGAGAGAATGATAGCGAGAGAATGATAGCGAGAGAATGATAGTGAGAGAGAATGATGGAGAGAGAGAATGATAGAGAGAGAATGATAGGGAGAGAATGATGGAGAGAGAGAATGATAGAGAGAGAGAATGATAGAGAGAGAATGATAGAGAGAGAATGATAGAGAGAGAAAATGATAGAGAGAGAATGATAGAGAGAGAATAATAGAGAGAGAGAGAATGATAGAGAAAGAGAATGATAGAGAGAAAGAGAATGATAGAGAGAAAGAGAATGATAGAGAGAGAGAGAATGATAGAGAGAGAGAGAGAGAATGATAGAGAGAGAATGATAGAGAGAGAATGATAGAGAGAGAATGATAGAGAGAGAATGATAGAGAGAGAATGATAGAGAGAGAGAATGATAGAGAGAGAATGATAGAGATAGAGAGAATGATAGCGAGAGAATGATAGCGAGAGAATGATAGAGAGAGAGAATGATGGAGAGAGATAATGATAGAGAGAGAATGATGGAGAGAGAGAATGATAGAGATAGAGAATGACAGAGAGAGAAAATGATAGAGAGAGAGATTGATAGAGAGAGAATGATAGAGAGAGAATGATAGAGAGAGAATGATAGAGAGAGAGAATGATAGAGAGAGAATGATAGAGTGAGAATGATAGAGAGAGAATGATAGAGAGAGAAAATGATAGAGAGAGAATGATAGAGAGAGAATAATAGAGAGAGAGAGAATGATAGAGAGAGAGAGAGAGAATGATAGAGAGAGAGAGAGAATGATAGAGAGAGAATGATAACGAGAGAATGATAGCGAGAGAATGATAGTGAGAGAGAATGATAGAGATAGAGAATGACAGAGAGAGAATGATAGACAGAGAGAATGATAGAGAGAGAGTAATAGAGAGAGAGAATGATAGCGAGAGAATGATAGCGAGAGAATGATAGTGAGAGAGAATGATAGAGAGAGAGAGAATGATGGAGAGAGAGAATGATGGAGAGAGAGAATGATGGAGAGAGAGAATGATAGAGAGAGTGATGGAGAGAGAGAATGATGAAGAGAGAGAATGATAGAGAGAGAAAATGATAGAGAGAGAGAATGATAGAGAGAGAATGATAGAGAGAGAATGATAGAGAGAGAGAATGATAGAGAGAGAATGATAGAGAGAGAATAATAGAGAGAGAGAGAATGATAGAGAGAGAGAATGATAGAGAAAGAGAATGATGGAGAGAGAGAATGATAGAGAGAGAGAATGATGGAGAGAGAGAATGATGGAGAGAGAATGATAGAGAGAGAAAATGATAGAGAGAGAGAGAATGATAGAGAGAGAAAATAGAGAGAGAGAATGATAGAGATAGAGAGAATGATAGCGAGAGAATGATAGCGAGAGAATGATAGCGAGAGAATGATAGCGAGAGAATGATGGGGAGAGAATGATAGAGAGAGAAAATGATAGAGAGAGAATGATAGAGAGAGAATAATAGAGAGAGAGAGAATGATAGAGAGAGAGAGAATGATAGAGACAGAGAATGATAGAGAGAAAGAGAATGATAGAGAGAGAGAGAATGATAGAGAGAGAGAGAGAGAATGATAGAGAGAGAATGATAGAGAGAGAATGATAGAGAGAGAATGATAGAGAGAGAGAATGATAGAGAGAGAATGATAGAGAGAGAGAATGATAGAGAGAGAATGATAGAGAGAGAATGATAGAGATAAAGAGAATGATAGCGAGGGAATGATAGCGAGAGAATGATAGAGAGAGAGAATGATGGAGAGAGAGAATGATAGAGAGAGAATGATGGAGAGAGAGAATGATGAAGAGAGAGAATGATAGAGAGAGAAAATGATAGAGAGAGAGAATGATAGAGAGAGAATGATAGAGAGAGAATGATAGAGAGAGAATGATAGAGAGAGAGAATGATAGAGAGAGAATGATAGAGAGAGAATGATAGAGAGAGAAAATGATAGAGAGAGAATGATAGAGAGAGAATAATAGAGAGAGAGAGAATGATAGAGAGAGAGAGAGAATGATAGAGAGAGAGAGAATGATAGAGAGAGAATGATAACGAGAGAATGATAGCGAGAGAATGATAGTGATTGATTGATTGATTAATATATTTAGGCCTTGGTTTAAACCTAGAGGCCAAGATACAAGTACAAAGCTTACATTGTTTTTATCTTAAATCATACCAACTATGAGATACAGTGAATGTTCAAAGATATGCAAAATAGTAAAACATTAAATGAAATAAAATTATAAGAAATTATATAAAATTAAAGATGTCCAAACACGCCAGTACGCCGTGTACACACAACGGCAATACTTATTTACACACCATAATACACTGTTAGACATACATAAATCGCATGTCATACCCCTAGATAGTACAGGACAGCACCTACGCATGAGTACTGACCACAACCACTACTATACATTTTCAACCTCAAAAAGATACGCGAACAGCCGGCGCTTCAGCAATGGCAAGGACGGTGAAGACACTACGTCAACAGGCAAAGAGTGCCAAAAATACACAGCAGCAAGAAAAAAAGAGTTACGGAATGCCGCAGTACGGTGGGCAGGAATATGAAAAACACTTGGAGCCCTCAATCGTAATAGACGTATGGGAGGATCAGTGAGACGAAATAAGTCTCGGAGATACGCAGGAACATTGCCATGAAGAATATTGAAAATAGTGACCCCCATAAAATAAAGTCGCCTTGAACCGACCGTCAGCCAGCCCAGTTGTCGTCTATAGGGTGTGATATGCTCATCCCGTCTTAAATTAAATACGAACCTGATGCCGCAGTTGATGAGCTGTTGGAGTTTTACGTTTAGTTCGCCTGTCAAGTCATTATAGACTAGACAACAATAATCCAATAGCGGAAAAATAAGTGATTTTACCAGCATAGCCTTGAGCTCAAGAGACAGTGCGTTTCTGTGACATTTTAGTTTATGAAGAGAGAAATGTACTTTTTTCGAGATGGTCATCACTTGACTTCGCCAAGAGAGATTGGATGTCATGATAACACCAAGATTACGCACTTCATTGACGTATGGAAGGGTAATGCCATTCACCTTAAGCGGGGCTAAGGAGTTGAAATCAATCCTGCTGATGAACATTTTGCTACCCTGAATGAGAACTTTCGATTTATTAAGATTAAGTTTGAGACCATTTTCAGAAGCATACATGGTAATAACCTCAACATCGTGTGAGATTTTGGCCAAACCCAAGTCGAGTTCAGAAGGTAAACAGCTTAGATAAATTTGAGTGTCATCAGCAAAAATCATATGATTAGAGTACTTGAGGTTCGAGCCAATGTCGTTAATGAAAAGCGAAAACAAGAGAGGACCAAGCACGGAACCTTGAGGTACTCCAGTGTAAGTCGCCAGCCAATCCGAGCACTCCCCCGAGTCATTGACGATTGCCTGTGTTCTCCCAGTTAAATATGAAAAGAACCAATTTAACGCATCGTCGCCAAAGCCAAGCTTGCGAAGTTTTACCAGTAAGTTCAAGTGAATGACCATATCAAAGGCCTTACTGAAGTCAAATAAGACAAGAATCGTCACCATACCGCGATCGACAGCTAGTCTGACGTCATGACAAACCCTTAATAAGGCAGTCTGAGTACTGAACCCACCTCGATATCCAGACTGGCATGGGTCTAGTATATCATTTTCAGTGACAAAATCAGTGATTTGCTTATGAACAATCTTCTCCATGATCTTGGACAATACGCATAGGTTCGCAATCGGCCTGGTATCAGATATAGTACTGGGAGGGTTTTGTTTCAGAAGAGGACGGATGAATGCGCGCTTCCAAGAAGTAGGAAAAAAGCCAAGGCTTAAGCTGCAATTAAACAGAACAGTGATAGCTGGTACCAGCTTAGGAAGTGCTTTTTGAATGGCGAATAAAGAAATGTTATCAGGTCCAGCCGAATACGAAGAAGAGGTGGATGAGAGTATAGTATTTTTAACACTCTCTGGAGTCACCATCGTAAACACAAACGGTGGTCGAGTGAGTGGTATGGCAGCAATGGTACTGACAAAATCAAATCTGCGACAAGGTGGCGAAGCACTGGATACGGCAGCAAAAAATGAATTTAACTCGTTAGAAGTGAAGAAGTTGAGAGGTGACGATTGAGTAGGTTTAACAAGCCCCAACGTGGCTAGTTCCCTCCAAAGTTTGGTAGGATCCGTTATATTTCTGAGGTGCTCCAAGTAATAATCGTTACGAGCCAACTTGAGATCCGCACAAAGTTCATTTCTATACTGACGATAAATAGCCATTGCTAAGACACACCCTGAGCGCTTAGCCCCCCTATAGAGCGAATTCCTGTGTCTTATACGAGAGATTAGATTATCAGAAAGCCATGGTGCTCGAGGTTTAGAGACACGAAATGTTTGATATTGAGCATGAGTATTTAACGCAGACAGAACTGAATTTTCGAGCGAATTAGCGAACACATCAACGTCATCCGCTACAAAATTGGGATCCAGCATTGCTTGACAATTTGTTACGAGCGCTTCAGTAATGGAGTGAAGGTAATCGGTTTCGTTAAATCGTTTATAGTTCCTTCGAGTTATCGTGCGTTCAGCCACCTGTGGGGCATCGAATTTGTAGAGTAGCTCAATGAAATCATGCCCGGCAATAAACGGAGCATCAGACTTATAAAAACCTGATAGTTTGTCTGGGCTATCAATAATAAAAACATCAAGCCACGAATCCGCAGAAGAGGTGTGATATGTTGCTTCTGATTCAACCACGTGTAGTGAATGGGAAGCAACCAGCTCCCGTAGACATGACGCTTCAAAGTTACCACTCAGTAAATTGCAATTTAGATCGCCAGAGATGATTATATTTTTATATGCTATCGATAAAGGAACTAATACACTGAAAAAGTCATTGAAAAGGAGTCCCTTGGGTCTCCTATACATAGAGGTAAAGAGCAGTGTTTCATTGGAACAGCTGATTTCGAGAATGATAAATTCCGGAGCATTCGAAAACAAACTGGGCGATGCAGCTAACACCCTAACTCTGAGAGACTCATGCACATAGCACGCGACACCACCCCCGCGTTTGCCCTCTCTATCGTTACGAATGAGAATATAGTTGTCTAACTTGATCAAATCATCGGCTACGAGAGAATTGAGCCAAGTTTCAGATATAGATATGACGTGATAAAAGTTGCTTACGAGGTGAGCTTTCAAAAGATCTATATGAGCTAACAAGGAATTAGCGTTAAATTGGGCCATTCTGATGAATTTAACAGATTGAGAGGCAGCGGACGGTGGCACAACGATACAATTTGCGCACGGAGGTGCGAGTCAGACGAGTTTCTGAAGATCATTGTCAGATTTAACGACAATGATCGGCGATCCGTCAATTTTCCGAACGCAAATAGCACCCGCCCTGGTCCAGACATATTTATAGCCAGTTTGCACAGCTCTAGCTTTAGTACGACGTAGTAAATTGTAAAGAGGGGCCGGCAAAAACTCCCTTACAAATATGTTACCCTGCTGATTTAGCGAGAAAACTTTTCGAATAGAGAGATCTTTTGATAAACGCTTTTTAGCCACAATGTGATCGCGGACGCTAGACGACTTGAGCACCACGATTAGCGATTTGGAAGGCAATGTGTGAGCCGAAGATGTTCCCGGGCGTGCACCGACAACATTGTCACCCTTCTTAGCTAAAATGCGAATATCGAGTACGTCGCTAATTAACTCGGGGATTTCGAGAGCATCGAAGACTTTACCCACAATCTCTTTAGGTGAATCCGTCACGGATAAGGGAATTCCCGACACCGAAATTTCAGCGGCTAATTGCGCACCTTCAATCATCGATAAACGATTCGAAACTTCAGCTATTTGCGATCGTAGCTTGACATTTTCTTCGCGTATAGCCGTCGATTCATCACGTGCTAATTCAGCATTCGTCTCGAGAGTCTCAATTTTACGCGACATAATCACTTGGGAAGCAGCAAGATCCGCTACATCGGCCCGAATTTCCGCAATATTGTGCTCAACCGCAGCAAGAGTGTTCTGTATCGAACCGAGTTTACTATCGGCGGAAGCGCTGGAGAATTTTAGTTGCTGCATCAAATCTTCAAGCGTAACCGAGTTTAATTTCGCTCTATCAGTTGCCAAGGCAGAGCTGAAAGATTGCTCAGGCGTGCGAGGAGTAATAATCGACCGTTGCATCGCACATAAATCACATCGAAAAGATGAATCGATGGACGCATCATAATTAAATTTTTTTTTGGCGCAAATAATATGAAAAATCTCACCACAGCCCTCCGTACAGGTGACAGTTTCACTCCTGCTCGTAGAGCGATTACAAATACCACAGCGAGAAGCCATCTGTGAGAGATAGGAGGTGCAAATCTTCTACACTGATGATAAGCGACAGTGATAAGCGACGCCTCAATGGGTAATAACGCAAGTTATCGACTATAGATCCACGCCGCCGATAAGGTAAACACCGACCATCCGTTAAGCAATTGCCGCTCCTGGTGAGAGAGATCGATGATCAGGAGTCAATACTGCAAGCACGCGCATGCGCGTTTGCAGTGGCCGAGAATATGAGACCGCACGAAGTGAAGGTAGCACAGCACGTCGTCGAAAGCTTCCTAATCTACTGCGCAGGCGCTGTGATGATGATGACGATGACGTAATCAATATCGATTAGTGAGGTTAAGTAAGCACCAAGTTTCAACTTTCTTTTCCGATATTAAAGTGGACAATATAGTTAATTCAATTAACTCCAGATGAAAAGCATTTTTTTGTGCATGCAAAGCTTCTGAAACAGAAAGCGCCCGGAGGCAGAAAGCAGCAGAATCAACGTTCAATGCAAGAGAGTGATACGAAAGCTGTCAACGGTACTCACCGGAGAGAGAGAGAGTGAGAGAGAATGATAGAGAGAGAGAATGATGGAGAGAGAGAATGATAGAGAGAGAGAGAGAGAGAGAGAGAGAGAGAATGATAGCGAAAGAGAATGATGGAAAGAGAGAATGATAGAGAGAGAGAATGATAGAGAGAGAATGATAGAGAGAGAGAATGATAGAGAGAGAGAGAGAGAGAGAGAGAGAGAATGATAGAGAAAGAGAATGATAGACAGAGAGAGAATGATAGAGAGAATGATAGCGAGAGAATGATAGTGAGAAAGAATGATAGAGAGAGAGAATGATAGAGAGAGAATGATAGAGAGAGAGAATGATAGAGAAAGAGAATGATAAAGAGAGAGAGAATGATAGAGAAAGAGAATGATGGAGAGAGAGAATGATGGAGAGAGAGAATGATAGAGAGAGAGAATGATAGAGAGAGAGAGAGAGAGAGAGAGAGAGAGAGAGAGAGAGAGAGAGAGAGAGGTAGAGAGATAGAGAGATAGAGAGATAGATAGATAGAGAGATAGACAGAGAAGATGATTGAGATAGAGAGAGATAGACTGAGATTGAGAGATAGAGAGAGAGAGAGAGAAAGATAGAGATAAAGATAGAGATAGAGAGAGAGAGAGAAAGATAGAGATAAAGATAGAGATAAAGATAGAGATAGAAATAGAGAGATAGATAGATAGAGAGAGAGACAGAGAAGATGATTGAGATAGAGAGAGATAGAGATTGAGATATAGATAGAGATTGAGATTGAGAGAGATAGAGAGAGAGGGAGATAGAGATAGAGATAGAGACAAGCTCCACGAAAGCCACGCACATGACGAAATTATGGCGATATACGCAGCACGTGCTGCATTATTTTGTCATATTTCCGTCATTCCCGTTACTTTCGTAGTTTGCCTATCCAGGAAAAGAGGACGGGAATAACCGATCGGTTGAAAGAATATGGAAAAGATTGGAGAACACTGGAAAAGGGAAGTAAGGAGAGCACGAATAGAGGGATAATACAGAAAAAAATGGGAATAACAAATATTTTTCGAATATAAATTTCACTTACTGCGTTTGGATGGCATCTTTTCGTTTACACGATCGAAGGCAGACTGAAGACTGAAGCATTTCTTTCGACACACGCTCTCTGAATTGGCAACAATGTAATGATATATATATATATATATATATATATATATATATATATATATATATATATATATATATATATATATACTGTATATACGTAAACGAAGGAAAATTCGAGAACGCGTAGCAAGGCGGGCACGATCTACGGTAGTCGTCAAAACTGTTATCACACAGCACACACACACACACACACATGCGTAAAGACTGATGGCATCTATGTTCCCCGCAAGGACGGGTACCGATGTGCTTTGAATTGTCCTAACACGGGCATGCGATGTGAACGCGTTTGTAGTAGTGTGGGTTACCGCAAAGGACCGTTGACGCAGCGATGCTTTTTCGCTATCGTTAGTCGCTTCGCCCGTATTTCGCACGGTTGTGGTTTGCATTTTTTTTGTCCTAGATTGTGTATCAAATCAACAAGTGGACACGTGGACGAGTGGATTACGTTTATTTCCGAACAAAAAGCCTGGCTAAATAAGTACGTAAATATATAATAACTAAACAGTTTTATACAGCGACAATTTTATTTGAAAATCTATCGTCGCCGAGATTGCATGTTCTCGGTGACGATGCTCATGCATCATCGCTCGATGTTTTCGTTGATTTTTTCAACGATACAGTCGAGCAATAATTGCATGAGCTCGCTAAATTTTATACAGCGACAATTTTATTTAAAAATCTATCGTCGCCGAGATTGCATGTTCTCGGTGACGATGCTCATGCATCATCGCTCGACGTTTTCGTTGATTTATTTCAACGATACAGTCGAGCAATAATTGCATGAGCTCGCTAAATTGCATGAAGCGACAATTTTATTTAAAAATCTATCGTCGCCGAGATTGCATGTTCTCGGTGACGATGCTCATGCATCATCGCTCGACGTTTGCGTTGGTTTATTTCAACGATACAGTCGAGCAATAATTGCATGAGCTCGCTAAATTACATGAAGCGACAATTTTATTTAAAAATCTATCGTCGCCGAGATTGCATGTTCTCGGTGACGATGCTCATGCATCATCGCTCGACGTTTTCGTTGGTTTATTTCAACGATACAGTCGAGCAATAATTGCATGAGCTCGTTACATTGCATAGAGCGATATTTTTTTTCGAAAATCTATC
The DNA here is from genome assembly GCA_963669185.1 of Dyspetes luteomarginatus. Taxonomy (NCBI): domain Eukaryota; kingdom Metazoa; phylum Arthropoda; class Insecta; order Hymenoptera; family Ichneumonidae; genus Dyspetes; species Dyspetes luteomarginatus. The sequence goes on from OY769904.1 coordinate 15,732,256, forward strand.
GTCGCCGAGATTGCATGTTCTCGGTGACGATGCTCATGCATCATCGCTCGATGTTTTCGTTGATTTTTTCAACGATACAGTCGAGCAATAATTGCATGAGCTCGCTAAATTTTATACAGAGACAATTTTATTTAAAAATCTATCGTCGCCGAGATTGCATGTTCTCGGTGTCGATGCTCATGCATCATCGCTCGACGCTTTCGTTGATTTATTTCAACGATACAGTCGAGCAATAATTGCATGAGCTCGCTAAATTACATGAAGCGACAATTTTATTTAAAAATCTATCGTCGCCGAGATTGCATGTTCTCGGTGACGATGCTCATGCATCATCGCTCGATGTTTTCGTTGATTTATTTCAACGATACAGTCGAGCAATAATTGCATGAGCTCGCTAAATTTTATACAGCGATATTTTTTTTCGAAAATCTATCGTCGCCGAGATTGCATGTTCTCGGTGACGATGCTCATGCATCATCGCTCGACGTTTTCGTTGATTTATTTCAACGATACAGTCGAGCAATAATTGCATGAGCTCGTTACATTGCATAGAGCGATATTTTTTTTCGAAAATCTATCGTCGCCGAGATTGCATGTTCTCGGTGACGATGCTCATGCACAATCGCTCGACGTTTTCGTTGTTTTTTTCAACGATACAGTCGAGCAATAATTGCATGAGCTCGCTAAATTTTATACAGAGACAATTTTATTTAAAAATCTATCGTCGCCGAGATTGCATGTTCTCGGTGACGATGCTCATGCATCATCGCTCGATGTTTTCGTTGATTTATTTCAACGATACAGTCGAGCAATAATTGCATGAGCTCGTTACATTGCATAGAGCGATATTTTGTTTCGAAAATCTATCGTCGCCGAGATTGCATGTTCTCGGTGACGATGCTCATGCACAATCGCTCGACGTTTTCGTTGATTTATTTCAACGATACAGTCGAGCAATAATTGCATGAGCTCGTTACATTGCATAGAGCGATATTTTGTTTCGAAAATCTATCGTCGCCGAGATTGCATGTTCTCGGTGACGATGCTCATGCATCATCGCTCGACGTTTTCGTTGGTTTATTTCAACGATACAGTCGAGCAATAATTGCATGAGCTCGCTAAATTACATGAAGCGACAATTTTATTTAAAAATCTATCGTCGCCGAGATTGCATGTTCTCGGTGACGATGCTCATGCATCATCGCTCGACGTTTTCGTTGGTTTATTTCAACGATACAGTCGAGCAATAATTGCATGAGCTCGCTAAATTACATGAAGCGACAATTTTATTTAAAAATCTATCGTCGCCGAGATTGCATGTTCTCGGTGACGATGCTCATGCATCATCGCTCGATGTTTTCGTTGATTTTTTCAACGATACAGTCGAGCAATAATTGCATGAGCTCGCTAAATTTTATACAGAGACAATTTTATTTAAAAATCTATCGTCGCCGAGATTGCATGTTCTCGGTGTCGATGCTCATGCATCATCGCTCGACGCTTTCGTTGATTTATTTCAACGATACAGTCGAGCAATAATTGCATGAGCTCGCTAAATTACATGAAGCGACAATTTTATTTAAAAATCTATCGTCGCCGAGATTGCATGTTCTCGGTGACGATGCTCATGCATCATCGCTCGATGTTTTCGTTGATTTATTTCAACGATACAGTCGAGCAATAATTGCATGAGCTCGCTAAATTACATGAAGCGACAATTTTATTTAAAAATCTATCGTCGCCGAGATTGCATGTTCTCGGTGACGATGCTCATGCATCATCGCTCGATGTTTTCGTTGATTTATTTCAACGATACAGTCGAGCAATAATTGCATGAGCTCGCTAAATTTTATACAGCGATATTTTTTTTCGAAAATCTATCGTCGCCGAGATTGCATGTTCTCGGTGACGATGCTCATGCATCATCGCTCGATGTTTTCGTTGATTTATTTCAACGATACAGTCGAGCAATAGTTGCATGAGCTCGTGACATTACATAGAGCGATATTTTTTTTCGAAAATCTATCGTCGCCGAGATTGCATGTTCTCGGTGACGATGCTCATGCATCATCGCTCGATGTTTTCGTTGATTTATTTCAACGATACAGTCGAGCAATAATTGCATGAGCTCGTTACATTGCATAGAGCGATATTTTGTTTCGAAAATCTATCGTCGCCGAGATTGCATGTTCTCGGTGACGATGCTCATGCACAATCGCTCGACGTTTTCGTTGATTTATTTCAACGATACAGTCGAGCAATAATTGCATGAGCTCGTTACATTGCATAGAGCGATATTTTTTTTCGAAAATCTATCGTCGCCGAGATTGCATGTTCTCGGTGACGATGCTCATGCACAATCGCTCGACGTTTTCGTTGCTTTATTTCAACGATATAAGCGATCAGTAATTCCATGAGCTCGCTACATTGTATAAAGCGATAATTTTATTTGAAAATGTATCGTCGCCGAGATTGCATGTTCTCGGTGTCATTTGTCTGTCGAATCTCCGATGGCGTATAGTGCCATCTAACGGTGGCGCGCGCCGCACGGATGGTAATTCGTTGCGCGTGCCCCGTTCACTACTATGCCGACGACATCGGAGTTCGCCAAAACCTTTCACATGCTCTTAAGTGTGCCACGTATTCCGAATGTTTTCACCCAGGCTGCGCTCAGGCGTATCGTAAAATTAAGCGCGCTAGTGCATGCTGCCGTAGAGAGATTACAAGTATGTATGATAATACGATGGTTGTTGGTTTCTCTGGCCAGGCTATGACTGCAATCAATGGAAAGCCATTTTTAACGTGGCCTTCCTTTATGGCAATCTGTTTTTCCTCTTCTGCCGCCGCATCCATTTCTTCGGCGGCAACGGCTTCAAAATCATCATACATGATATCGCGAAACTTGCGATACGCAACATGCGACAGCGAATGGACATTCATCGCCGCAAGCTGTTCTTGCAACGTGGAATATCCTGTCCCGGAAGTTATAGTGCCACTAACTGCACTTTCGTTAATGCCCATCGTACTATCATCATCGGGATCGGTCCAAATATTGAAACCGTAATTGCAAATGTCACATCTAAAAAGCAATTGGGTTCTCAATCCACGATCAATGTATTTCTCCAATTTGAGATGACGAAAATGACACTCCAAACCACGGTTGTGAGAGTCAAATTTTTCATGCAACTGTTGAAGAAAGAAGGTAATCTCGACTATCCGTCGATCTTCGACTTCCACGTCAACGCGACCCGTATCTAATGCAGCCTGACTATCTGCAAGAAACTCATGTTCATCACTATCAGAACCCCCCCCTGATGATGGTCTGTCTGATTAACAACTTTCTTTTTGTCGATTTCATGCAATTGGCAATCAAATGAAGGTTGTGGATAAACGTAAGCCGATTTTGCTCCAGGCAACCCCATTTCCCGCGGAATATCTGCATGCAAAGCTGGCTCAATTGTTCGTGAGCCATCTGTATGAATACTCCATGTATCTAACTGCGGTATTGGCTTAGCAGTTTCATCTTCTCCGAAAGCATGCAATTTATGGGGATGAATGCTCACTTTCTGAGGGCTACTCGAATATAGGGTAACGATTGAAAATTCTCCCATTTCTGGACGAATCTCGAAAGTGCTTGGTGCAACTTGCCGCTCAGATGAGAACACAGTATTTTCAAGGGGCTCGCAAGTATGCACTTTCGTGACATTATTTTCTGTTGCGCCAACTTTCATACGCCTATCTGTGCCACTGATTTCTGCAAGCCCATGATGGGCCTTGTTCTCGTCGAGATCATGCATTTCTCGTCGAAAACAAGTCTTCGAAAAATCGGGAACACGGCATTGCTCTTGCTGCCCATCAATTTCTGAAAAGCATGCTTCAGAAATCTCGTTTTGCAACGATTTTTAGGTTCTCTAGGTCGATTATGATGATGCCTGGGAAGAAATTATGACCGTGAATATGTCGGTACATTAAACTTGGCTTATAACGTCTCGAATCTTCGCAAAAAGTGAAAAGAAAGAATTTCTGGATTGCAATTTGTTATGAGATGAAAGTGAAGCGAATCGAGCAATACTTTTGTTTCTTTCTTGGATAATAAAAACGGGGATATTGAAATAAAAAAATTGGGTCTTTTTTTCATTCTACATCTTCGTTTTGTCAATCTTCCGTATGCGATAACATTCAAACTATCACTCAGAAACGAAAACATCTAGGAGACTTTTTGAACCCTTTTTTGATTCTGTGAATGTAGATTTTTTGAAAACAAAAATCCAACCTTATTTAAAGATACTTTTGTAATAAATCAACAGTTTAACTCGCAGTAACTCCGACATTATCGTTCTGAGATATATGTTCTGATAACAGTTTTGTTTCCTTTTTGGATGGTCCAAACGTGAACTGTTTCAAATGCAAACCCAAAACAACGTGAACAAACGAGTGCATTCAACCCAAAATAACGTATATTATATAACGGATAGGTCGGATATTTGTTTTCAAGACATATATATTCAGATAATCAAAAAAGGGTTCAGAAAGTCCCCTAGATGTTTTCATTTCTGAGCAATGGTTTGAATGTTATCGCATATGGAAGATTGACAAAACGAAGATGCTGAATGAAAAAAAAAGATCGAATTTTTTTTCGAAAATGTGCCCGCTTAGATAATCGAAAAAGGAAACCAAACTGTTATTAGAACATTTCTCTCGGAACGATATTGTCGGAATAAGGGCGGGCTACCTCGCCCTCGAGATTTTGCATATAATGCGTTGGCTCGTTCTCGTTATTTTGGATTGAGTGCACTCGCTTGTTCACGTTGTTTCGGGTTTCATACACTCGCTCGCTTACGTTGTTTTGGGATTGATACCCCCACTCGTGGGGGAGCGGCAAAAAAAATTCAGATATTACCTCGATAAGAACAACCCTAATCTCTATTTCTCTCTCTCTGTTTATTACTATATACAGTCATGGGCAATTAAAGTGAGACAAAGTATTTTTGGACGATTTCAGCGAAACTTGGTAAAAACTAAGAAAGTACTTTCGAGGTACCCTTATCTTCCGAATGAAACTAGTTTTATTATAATCGGATGCGAATTGACTTGGTGCAAAGGTATTGCAAGGTATTCCCCCCAGAATTGATATTGAGTCTCCACATTCTTTCTCTTCTTTCTCCGCATCATACATTCTCTTTTTCCCCGAATGTTAGTTGTAATAACACGTACCGCGAATGCCACTTAGTCGACGAGAATGAGGACGTTTATTCGATTTGTTATTTTGTTTGCCCATTTTTCTCACATTACTTTTCACTTATGATATCAACGATCTATTTATGCAATACAATCTCTTGATAAAAATAATAGTTCTATGTGTTCTATGTGTTCTATATGTTCTATATGTGTGTATGTGGGGGGTGTCTGGACGTGTGTGAACATGCACAATGTATGTATAAATACACACATACACACACACACACATTAGTTGATTCACATGTATATGTGTATATATATAATTTAGTGCGCGAGCCAGGCGGTGTGTGCATGTGTGTGTGTGTGTGTTTTTATACGTACTGTGTGGGTTCATATAAATCTGCATACAATGTATACATTTCCGCGTATCGAGTGAGATAAAGAGACAACACGAATTGTTGTGTAAGGACGGTTTGCAGAAAGAAAATAGTCGAATAAACTGATTGTAATCAATTTTATTATAATAATTGTCTGCAATTGCTGGCATAAGTATTATTTAAATTATTTGCAAATGTAATTTTTTTAATACTTAATTTTATACAAATAACAAAATAACAGTAATTAGTTTAATTACAAACTAAAAAATGTTTGTCAATAAATTATTTATATAATATTTATCTATTATTCAATCTAAACAAAGTTAATCTATAATTTAATCTTTATATTATTGTAGCCACTATTGCATCATAAGCCCTGAAATCTAAATTAATTAAAAGTATTATCATTATTCTAAGAAATAAGACAATATACAATATTTAACTGATATTATTAACTAATAAATTAACTAATAAATACTTAATCTATCATTTCAAAATATTTGATCGACGATAGTTATCTTGCGATTTTCGCAATTCCTGTAAAGCAGAAAAAAAGACTGACAATGAGCTTCAGGTGCCAGATGGGTATGAGGAAGGTATATGTAAAGTATATCCAGAGGATGCATTATCTCGGATACCTAAAACACCTTGACTTTACATATCAAATGAAAATGACTAAGAGACATGGCCTACTGCGGCGGTCTCTCTCGCTCTCTTTCGTTCTGTGGCAAAACGCCTGGGAAAAGGAAACACTTGGCTCTTTCCACTATTACTGTATATTACAGTACGAAGAAGACGCCGCTAGCGCTCAAGTGTACATGATTTGTCAGCGGAATACTCGCGAACCAAATTTTGGCTATACTGGTCGGCCACGGCTTGTATGCAGGTAATCTTACCACAAAAATTTTCGTGCAAATAACATTGCCGAAGTTTTGCACCTACAACAATGTACAAGTACTCAGTGTGTAAGTTTTTTATTACTGCATAAGGTGATATTAAGGATTTTTTGAATAACTAGCTTTGAAGGTCAGTAAATCCATTTTTATTTTATAGATAACTGGTGGTAATGCAAACTGCATTTTTTTTTTTGGATTTTCAAAATTCCACCTTATAGGATACTACTAACTCTATTATATACTAAAATTACCATTTATTTGGTTTGATAGTTTTGCAATGTTATTTGCACGAAAATTTAGGTGTGCTGCGATGGTAAAGAAGAGCTTTCACATCCTCTTAAGCGAAAACGGGTCGATGGAATCGATTGAAACTTGTCGTGTAATCGTGTTTTCTAGTCCCCTTACATCTCAAGTGATTTTTTATTATGAAATCTGCTCCTGTTGATGAAATCCGGGTATTGTGAGGTTACATTATCTCATGAATCAACAGTTTTCGTAATGAAGCACTTTAGTGTCAACATTATAACCTCGAAATATATAGTGTAGTTCAGTTAGCGAACACCCTGCACACCAACCAGAATTTCTAAGGGATACTGTGACACCAAAAAAAACAGTTCAAGAAGAACGTGAAAAAGAAGAACACGTAGACGACGAAGTAGAAGAAGAACTCCAGGAAACTACATCTGCGTCTTCCACTCGTTCTTCTGAACCAAACGTTTTACGTATACAGCTAATACAGGTGGGCAAAAAAAGGCTACACCCTGTTGAAGAAAAGATTTTACGTTCATTGGACATGTACGAGAAGAGAGCAAAAATGGACAAAGGGAAAGAAAAGGTTGAAGATAATGATAATCGGCACTTTTTGCTGTCTTTGTTGGAAAGTCTTGCATCATTACGACGACATTTAAATATAAGCTGCAGAATTTAAATTATGCAATGCATTAACAAGTACGAAACTATGAGCGGCAGCACCAGCAGCCATTAACATATCGACCAACAACACACTCATATCCAGGTCATCAGCAATATAATCCCCAGCAATAATATCACACACAAATGTACGTCCAAAATCAAACGCAATCACCATCATCATATACTTCGAATCAACTGCAATCTGAAAAACAATAGTATCCGCCTACAACATTTCTGACTCCGAGGTCAACACCATCTCCAGTCAAATCCGCTGCATCCTATATGTCTAATTTTACCGACGAAAATGATTCACGACTTAGTAATTTGTAATTATTACCAAATTATTTTCGATAGTTTATTTGTGATGTGTAATCTATTATTTTTTTTTGTTTAGTTGATTACCACTTTTTTTTTGCATTACGCCTTATCGTTCTCGAGTTTTTTCTTTACCATGTTTGCTAAAAACTCAAAGAAATAGAAAATTTGCTTTATTTTTCTGGGAGAAACATTTTTTTATTTTATGTAATGAGATTACCTAATACATTTTTTTATTTCATGCAATGAGATTACCTAATACATTTTTTCATTTCATGCAATGAGATTACCTAATACTTTTTTTATTTTATGTAATAAGATTATCAAGAATATAAGTGAGAACTTGTATTCGAGTCGAGTGTTATTCTTGGTCATTTTTTCTTTTATACAACCGAGTAGATCATCAAATGAAGCCATAGACATACGAGTAATATTTAAAAAAAAATCTTCATCTTCTTGTACTTCAGCAAATAGAGTATAAAAATGTCCTTTGGTTAGGCGGTCATTTACAATTGGATGCACCAACATTCGTCGATTCTTCTTGCTTTTTTTCCAACGCAAATATAGCAAGCCCAAAAGTATTACGTCTTCTAAATTTTCGTCCATTTTGTCACTTCGGCAGACACACTCGTCCTGTTGCAGTTGTGCACTTTCCACGGCCGACCGGCTGTTGAGTCGACAAAAACTGCTGCGTGTGTCATCGTTCTTACTTGAAAATAGTAATGATAATAATACACTTTGGGCGCCAGATATTTTCTAGTATAGTTACCATTTAACGAAACAAAATCGTTTAATAAATTAAAAGAAAACTTACTCAAACGCAAAACTGTTAAAAAAATAAAAATAAAAAGAAATCTCACAAAAAAATTATAATACGCCTAATTTAGCTCCCCCGGGCTAGCTCTCGTCGCGTTCACTCACTCACACGGGAAGGGTAGGGAAAATCTCAGGGTGGGGAAAAAATCCGTTAGTCGGCTTTTTAAATATTACGCACATTCGTTTTGATTGTGGCTAATTTTCCAGTTAGCTACGCCATTAATTGTCGAACGATTTTATTGGGGAAACGCAATTATTATTTGGGGCTCTCTCTGGATCGCGTCCCGCGTAAATTCGGACTTTCGGTGCCGAGTGAGCGCCCTCGTTCTTCCAAAATTGACAGCCTATCACCCACCTAGTCTCATCTTGACATCACGATGGAAGCACCGCGATGGACTCTCCTTAGTTAACCCAGACTTTTCGTCAACACGTCCCATTGAGCTCTTACTGGGTGCCGATGCCTACGCACAACTAATTCTCGATGGGGTTGAAAAGGAAAATGCTAATACTCCGGTGGCTCAAAACACGCAATTAGGCTGGATAATCTCTGTCCGAATCGCACCACACTCGCCCAACTGCCTGCCACTGAGCAGCATGCAAATCTCGCTCGATACTTCTCTTTACTCCAGCGCTTCTGGAAGCAAGAAGAGATAGCAACTCCGCTTCCAAATCTTCTTCCAAAAGAATCTGAATGAAAAAATCATTTTCTCGCGACACACTCTCGAACGCAAGAAGGTAGATAGACGGCATGTCTACCTCTAAGGAAACCTTCCGACTCTCTAGGCGACTCCACCATTCCCGCCTCGAAAATGCTACAACGAATGGAACATTGCTTCTCACAGGACACCAACTTCTTCGAAGCATACTCCGCCTTCATGACAGAGTATGAAACATGTGATTCATGGAGGTCACCTCATCGAGTTCAAGGCCACAAACCTGTTACTATTTTCCGCATGACGGCGTAATGCGATAGTCAAGTACCACTACCAGGCCTCGAGTCGTTTTCAACGGATCGTAAAAAACCAACGCCGGACACTCTCTGAACGATCATCTTCACGTGGGCCCAAAGATTATGCCAGAACTCGTCAGCATCTTACTTCGATGGAGAGGGCACTCAGTAGTGTTCTCCGCCGCCATGGAAAAAATGTACATGTAAGTACCAGTGCACGAAAAAGACCGTCACCTTCAACGAATCTGCTGGAGGAAAAACTTTCCGAACGGTAACGTACGGCCTCACGTGTGCTCCCTTCCTCGCAATAAGAGTGCTTCGGCAACTCGCTCATGACGAAAGGGATCGCTTCCCAATTGGAGCCTCAGCAGTTTCGACTGACTAGACGTCAGTTGAAAACGTCGATGATGTTTTGTCTGGCTCTGCCGACATCAACACTGCCTTGATCAAGCAAAACGAATTAATCGAGCTGCTCAAGGCCGGTGGCTTCGCGCTATGCAAATGGACCTCAAATACTCCAGCACTTCTTGACCATCTCACGCCCGAAGTCAGAGCCCCGACTACTTCGATCGTCTGGCAACCGGAAACTTTCCACATGTTGAGGTTGTCGTGGCAATCGAGCAGTGACTCTTTTCTTTTCCAGTTAAAATCCACTGAGCTTCAGCTTCCTCTAACCAAAAGAAATGTGTTGTCTTGTATTGCTCAACTCTTCGACCCACTTGGGTGGCTAACACCAGTGATTATACTTGCAAAAATCTTTATGCAATCCTTGTCACTGCTCAAGCTCGAATGGGATGACGTACTGCCTGACGAGCAAGCCAAACGGTGGATTGAAATCCACTCAGAGCTACCTGCAATCTCGATCTTCCGTATTCCTCGATGGCTCGGATTAAAATCATCGCTACAGACTGTCGAGCTTCATGGATTCGGAGACGCTTCACAGTTTGCCTATGCTGCTGTAGTGTACTTGCGCATTACTCAGGCGGAACAATCTTCAGTGGTCCTCGTATCTTCAAAAACTAAGGTTGCTCCGGTGAAGCAAGTGTCCGGTTCACCTTTGGTCTGACTCGACGATCACACTTGCGTGGATCCGCGCGCACCCGACCAGGTGGACAACTTACGTCGCTAACCGTGTCGCTGACATTCAACTCGCTCTCCCAAATGCTATTTGGCACCCCGTCAAATCAGCAAGCAATCCAGCAGATTACGCGTCTCGCGGAGTTCTCGCATCGGAGCTTCAGAACCACTCTCTGTGGTGGGGAGGTCCTGATTGGTTACGTGAAGATGCTCACAACTGGCCGTGCCGACCTCGTGATCCTCCCGATGATCTCCCCGAAACTCGTCTGACCTCTCACGCCGTTGCTGAAGAGAGGGACGAGCCGTATCATCTTCTGACTCAGTACTCGAACTTCACAAAGTTGCTAAGAATAACTGCTTGGTGTCATCGTGTCATTACCACAAGAAATGGTGAATGCAATCGAACCTCAACATTCGCGCCTGCTGAAATTGCTGCATCCCTCCAGCGTCTCATTCAAGTCGAACAAAATCGCAATTTCAAAATTGAAATTCATCTTCTCGTGTCCGAAAAAACGCTTGCGAAAGGGCCACTCCTCCCACTGAATCCTTTTCTCGACGATGAAGGCCACCTCCGTGTTGGCGGATGGCTAAAAACGCTCTTCTCGATCCTGATGAAAAACACCCGTACATACTACCACGAAGGTCTCCACTAACTACGCTAATTATCGAGCATTGCCACAAGAAAACTCTTTACTGTGGAGTCCAACTTTCTCTCGCCAGTCTCCAACAACGTTATTGGGTAATCGGCGGTCGCACTGCAGTAAAGGTCGTTATACACCGATGCCTCATTTGCGCGCGATACCGAGCTACTACAGCAACTCAAATCATGGGACGCCTACCGAAAACTCGAATCACACAGGCTCGACCCTTCCTTTACTCTGGGGTAGATTATGCTGGTCCAATTTACCTTCGAACTACGAAGGGAAGGGGTCACACATCGTACAAGGCTTACATTGCGGTCTTCGTTTGTTTTTCGGCGAGAGCAGTACATCTGGAGTCAGTATCCGACTACACCACTGATAGCTTCTTGGCAGCATTCCGACGATTCATTGCTGGCAGAGGAAAGTGCGCGGCGGTCAGAAGTGATTGCGGGACAAATTTTGTAGGAGCAGAGGCCGAACTCCGAGCGCTCTTTACTACTATTTCTGCCGACTCCGATAAAATCTCGAACATACTCGCCAAAGATAGAACGTTGTGGAAGTTTAACCCCCCAGCAGGTCCGCACTTCGGCGGACTCTGGGAAGCAGCTGTAAAATCGACAAAACACCATCATCGACGAGTCATAGGCGAGAACACCTTGACCTTCGAAGAAATGACGACACTTCTTTCACAAGTGGAAGCTTGCCTGAACTCTCGTCCACTCCAAGCTCTCACCGACGCTCCTGACGATCTGTCCGCTCTCTCGCCAGCTCACTTTCTAATCGGTGAACTTTTTACTGCCGTTCCGGAACCATCTCTAGTGGAACTACCTCCGTCTCGCTAATCAAGATTTAAACTTATCCAGCAAATGCAACGCCACTTCTGGAATCGACGGTCAACTGAGTATCTGCATAATATGCAGTCTTGGCAGAAATGGCAATAACCTCAGGCTTCTCTACAAATTGGCGATCTTGTTCTAATAAAAAACGAACATCTACCACCGACTAAGGGGCATCTAGCTCGTGTCACCAACGTCCACTCGGGAGAAGACAAAAGAATCCGCGGCCCGGCTGTGAAGACAGCGACATCATCATTTACCCGCCCAGTTGTGAGGCTTTGCCCTTTACTCAAAAGTGACGAAGCCCAGTAATGGAATAGTTAAAAAAAAATCAATTTCATCCTCCGACGAGGGGGGAGGAATGTTTAGTATTCGCTTCGAAATAATACGAGAGAGTTTGAAGAACCCAACTGTGAGCTCTTTCGTAGATTTATCATTTGAATTCTTTCACTGATTTGTCAACACACACATGCATTACATTCTCACATTCTCGAGGAGTAATCGCCTTCTTTGTGTTAGTCACACTTTTGTAAAGCTTGAGCGAGGATCTCGAGCTTCGAACCTCGTCGGCATCTCCGAACATTATTAAATAAAGAGTTAAGTTTTTTGTTTCTTGTTTTACGACATGCGGGTTGATTAATTATTTTCTGCGATCCTTATATCTACCTGAATCTAATCTCTACAAAACCGATGTACTCTACACTGACTTCTCCTTTTTTTTTGTTTTTCACATGTGAAGAAAAACTGTACCTCAATGTGTTTGGTACTTTTAATCGACTCTGGGGTATTCACAATTGTTATAGCTCTTTGATTATCATAGTACAACATGGTCGGTTCTTTTTGCTTACAGAACAGATAAGCTAATAGTCGCCTCAGCCATATTACTTCTTTTGTAACGGAACAGAGTGCAATAAATTCAGCTTTAGTCGTAGACGTTGCAGTTACGCTTTGTTTCTTAGAACTCCAACTGATCGGACCTAAATTAAAAAAACATACCCAACCTGTCGTGCTTCGTCTACTGTCCAAATCCTCTGCAAAATCTGCATCGCTATAAGCACCCAACAATACCTTTTCTGAACCCAAATCAAAAGTGATTCCATAATTTACCGTACCCTTTAAATTCTTAAAGATTCTGTGCACTTCATGCCAATGGTTATTCCTTGGATTCTCTAAGAATCTGCTTAATACCCCAACAACATAACAAATATATGGCCTTGTACATATCATGAGATACGTCAAAGATCATATTGCTTGTCTATATGGAAAAACATTTTCATCTTTTGAGTTCTCAGTATTTTTAGTAAACTTGACCCCTGGATCGGCAGGATCTAAGATAGGTAAACAATTTTCATGATTAAATCTCTTTAAAATCTCATTCGTGTAGCTTTCCTGGTGTATTTTCATTTTTCCGTCGTCTCCACTTCTCTCAATCTGTAGGCCAACGAAAAATTCTGCCTTCGAATGAGTTATTTTAAACTCTGCATTCAGACTGTCTAACGAATCATTCATTTGATTCATTAGACTCATTCTTACCACACAACAAATCATCATCAACATAAATCGCTATATATTGTGACGTGGCGTCACAAGGAGGCCCGAAAAATAGAGTTTTTTAGAATAGTTTTACCGAATCCCCGCGCTCGAAGTCCGCCACCACACTTAACCCCGTGTCATGTAAATAGTAGAATTTAAGAAATCTAAAATATGTAAAAATAAGCAATGTAATGCAACGTAAAAATTAATCGAGTAACCCGCCGAGATACCCCGAGACACCGAAGAGGCCTTCCCCAAAAATTCCCAAGAAAACCCAAAATAATTCCCTGTATACCCCTGAAAAACCCTATGATTTCCCCACGAAATACCTTTCGCCACACCCCCTGACGTATCCCCAGCAAAGAAGCCCAGCGAAGAAGATCAGCAAGTCCTGGAGAGGCGCACCACCACCAGCATCCCCGAGGAGAAAACCCACGCTGCACTGCCGGCTAGAGAGGGTCACAAGAGACCATCCCGCGCTCACGGCAATTATAAGGCTCAAAATTGCCACCAAAAAGAGAGAGACCGTGAGTGCGGCAATAGCCCACTCTACTCGTCTGCCGTGCCGATAAGGGGCACATTCCAGAGCACGCGCAGCGAGAGAGTGGGGCGAGAGAGTACCCTCTCTATGCTAATGAGGGCAGCAGCGTGCGGTATTGATTGCCGTTATCGACCCATTTGAGAATTCCCACGTGCGAGAGATGTCCCCACGTGTTCTACAGTATTCCCGGCCAATCAACTATCGCTCTCCAGGACAAGGACCAGTTCGCATGCGCAAATCAATGCAGATCTCCGATGATTGGCAAATCATCGGAAACACGTCAGTCCCGTATCCCCTTCCTTGCCCTTTGACTTCCCTTATCAGGCCTCGTGTCGAGTGAGGAGCAAGGAGCCCTCACTTCGAGCGTAGCGTGGAGAGTGAAAGGATAGATAGAGAATAGAGAAGATTATATAGAGTCCAGAGCGTTGTAGAGTGTGAGAGAGGAGGAGAAAGTGAAAAGTCCTGCTTTAAATTTTTTTTTTTTGAGTGCGATTATATAGAGTTTTTTCGAGTCATATTATATAGAGTTTTTGTTTGGGTTACATTATATAGAGTTTTTTTTGTGTTTGAATTATATAGTTTTTGAGTTATATTTTTTTTTTATATAACGTTTTTTTTTTTGCTTTGCGTGAGAAAAAAAAAGAAAGAAGAAGAGAGTGAGAAAAGAGAGAGAAGTGAAAAAGAGAACAGCCAGAGTGAGTAGCGAAAATTTTCATTCTCGAGCTTGGCGAAATTTTATTTATTTGTGAGAGCGTACCGGCCACGAGGCGGATGCCATTGTTTTCTGGATAACAGTTCGTGCGTGTGTCCCCTTAAAGGTGTATCGAGTCCCTGCAGTGTGGTGGTGTGTAAAATAATTAGAGCCAGCCCCCAAATTTATTCGTTTCCTTTTTTTTTGCGTTTCCCCAATAAACCCGATCATTTTTTTCGCGTTTCCCCATCAATTCAACCCCGATTAAAATAACCAAAACTAGCCTACCTTTGATAAACGGCCGTGGTAATTATTAAGAGGCCGAACCACGGACCTCCCCCCCCCCCCTGAGAGTATTCCCCAGTTACCTATGAGCTAGCCCGTGTATCATATTTTGTTTTGTTCTGCGATAATTCGAAGAAATTATCAGAGGAGATTTAGAGGCGAAACGGCAGTTATGCCATAAAAATAGCTGGCGCCCAACCGGACAATAATCATTATTATTAATTATTTTTTCTTGCGATTTTCGTTTTAGTTTCCCTTTTTTTTGTAATATATTCCTTTTAATGTTTTTCATCAAGGAATAAATAGGGTTATATTTTCGTGTTAACCCCGAGTTTGTGTTTCCCTTATTTCCCCCCCCCCCCCACATTCAAATTTGGCGTGACAATATATATCTTTCACTTTGTTTATAAACACGCACTGGTCAGCTGTTGATTGCTGAAAACCACGTTCTTTTAGAAAAACAACCACCTTTTTATTCCATTGACGCGACGCTTATTTAAGGCCATACAGACTTTTCTTTAACAAACACACGAGATCACCTTTTTCGAAAACACTTGGCTGCTCCATATATATCTCCTCGTCGACGTCTCCATGCAGAAATCCTGTCTTTACGTACAACTAATAAACCTCCAAGTCCTTGGCTGCTACTACGGTGAAGATAGCTCGAACGGAACTGAATTTTACCACAGGAGAGGACGTCTCTATGTAGTCGATGCCTGCATTTTGTCCACATCCTCTGGCCACCAAACGGGTCTTGTATTTGTCCACTTGATCATCTGCCTTCAGCTTCTTCTTAACAACTTAGCGATTCGTAATAATATTACTGTCTTTTGGCCCCGAAACAAGTGTTCAAGTATCGTTTTCTTCAAGCGAATTAAGCTCAGCATTAATAGCCTCCAGCCATTTATATTTGACGTCGCTTAGAGCTTCGTCAACGTTTGTCGGCTCGCTGCACATCATGAAGGTTTCTGCAATTACCGCTTGCTCTTACGCGTCGTCACTTCTGGATTTGTTTCTTTTTGAGTATGGCGATCTCAGTATAGGGAGTCGAGGATTTCGATATTTTTGCTGCGACTCTTTCTCTTCGTTTATCCGAGCTCCCTCTTGTTCCAGTATCTCTGGTGAGTCAGATACTTCTTTCATCACGTCCTGTCGCAGAATCACTTTACTAATTTCACTCATCTCGTGAAAGTCACCATCTCGTCTAACCATTACCTTTTTCGATGGTGGATAATAGACTCTGTATGCTTTATTTCCATCACTGTATCCAATCATTTGACATTTTACTGAGTTCGCTTCCCACTGCGTCTGTACATCTTTTGGCACGAACATATAACAGTCGCAACCAAATATGTTCAAATGCGACACTGAAGGTTTCTTTCCAAACCATCTCTTACAAGGAGTCACTCTGCCTAAAGTCTCTGACGCTGTCCTGTTTTTCACGTATACCGCTATATTTGAGGCTTCTACCCACATGGTAAGTGGAAGATTTCGTGCGTGAATCATTGCTTTTGCCGACTCGACTTCTGTTCTGTTTTGTCACTCTATATACCCATTTTTCTCAGGTGCGCGAGGCGTCGTTACTCGGTGCTTTATTCCTCTAGAAAGGAAAAATTGCACTGGCTGCTTCATTGCAAAATTCTTTGCCCCCGTCTGTTCTTAACCTTCTTATTGGATGCCCGTCTGCCTGGACCTCAGCGTAGAACAACTTCAAATTCTACAATACATCAGATTTCTGTTTCAAGAAATATACATAGCAATATCGATCATCTTTAATTAATAAAAAATAGTTCGCACCACCAAGTAGCTAGGTATTCATCTTCCCATACAGATCAGCGTGAAAAAGTTCACCCGGTTCAGTTGCTCCCGTTGCAGACTTCGGGAACGACTTTCGGTGTTCTTTTGCATACACGCAACTCTTGTGAAACAAATCACCCTCTGTATCAATAAACTTCAAGTCATCGACCGTTTTTCCGTCGCGCATCTGCTGTAAAGTCTTATGATTGACGTGCCTTAGTCTCTCATGCCAACCTTTGATCGAATGACTGCTTACAACATTTGCCTCCGAAACTTTCACTGGCCTCAGGTTCAGTTTACATAAATTACTCTGTTTCACACGAGTCAGTATAGTCACATTATTTTTCATGAACACTACACTGTTTCCACCTCCCACGAAAATCACTTTCATGCCTTTTTGTGTAGATCTCGAGATTGACCAAAGATTCTTTTGAATGCTGGCACATGTAGTACATTTTCAATTGTGTGAGTAACCTTGATTTTAGTGTCATTAATGTACACATCGACATCTCCTCTGTCTTTTGCATCAATTAGCGCCCCATCACCAACTCTTACTGTGTAGCTTCACTCAGGATATGGTTCATAATTCTTAAACCACTCCTTGCGGGAACACATGTGCTCAGTTGCACTCGAATCTACATACCAACTGTCTTCTTTATTAATATCTGACTGCTTGGTGTCAGCAGCAAATAGATAAAATTGATCCATGGTCGCTGTCTGTGTACTTTGATTATGTGAGCTTTGTACATGAGGATTATGCGCGTGTGTCTGTGGAAACTCCGCCATATTCGATTGAGTTTCGTTTTGGTTTCTTAGCCTCTTCCTACACTCTTCCGCCCAATCTCTATAGATACTACAATAATTACAATCGCCTCTTCGCCTGGACGCTTTGTATTCGTCTTGTTTACCCTTATCCCAAGCTCTCTGTTTGATGTCAGGACGCTTACCGCCGTGCGCGCTATAAGCTGTTCTCACGTGATCATACCTTTTGGGAAGGCGACCCATGATTTTAGCTATTATCATTCGCTGTTTCTGCTCAAAATCCATTCCCTTCGGTCGTTGTGCGAGTGACATCGCTTTTGCCACGTAGTCCGACATTTTTTCTTCGTCTTCCATCTTAACATTTATGTATCTATCTAGAAGATTTTGCGCAGACTGATCACTTTTTTCTGCGTGTATTGTTTTTAAGCGAGACCACGTTTCTGCTGCCGTGGTGCAGTCGGAGTTGGACTTGAGCTGGTCTAGTTCTAAACCACGCATCAAGAATGCCCTCGCTTATATATTCTTTTTGTCCCACACAGCCTGATTCTGTTCTGTATGAAGAATTCTTCCTAGGAAATAGCCGTCTTGCTCATTCTCCGCCATGAAGATCTCCATTTGCATCTTCCATAGCTGATAATTTGTTCTGTTGAACTTATGAACATGAAACGCTTTTACATCCGTCATATTAGATTCTCTTTGTGTTTCTATCTCAACACTTTGTCCAATATCTGATAATCCAGCACTCGCTTCCTCCCATGAGTCACCCGATGCACTATCACTTAGATCGTCCGCGGCATCTTCTACTGACGAATCGTCTATTACAATCACTGGATTGAATTTTTCGGTCGGTTCAGCCATGCGGGCCTTGCCGAAAACGAAACAGAAAACGTTCTTAAAAAAAAAACACGCTAATCTATTTAAGCTGGACCGATAACCTGTTGAGATATGGGAGGTTGATTAGGTGAAATAAATATTCAGCGCGGACACGGGATTATTAAACTTGAAGTATCGATTTATTACATGCGAGAAAAAATATTACATGAGACACGTTTGGTCACAACACTCGTCTGTTGCCAACTGACTAACCGAGCGGCGTTTCCCCACTCTTTGCTACATACTAGCGCACACAGAGAATGAGACACTGAACCTCACGTATCTGAACATTCGCTCACAGTTCTAAGTCGCACATACAAAAAGAAAAACCCAACAATCAATAATGAATAATACGATTCTATAAATTATATCACCCTGTTAAAGCTAGAAGAAGTTAAAGCGAATGGCCTAAAAATTGCCCAAAAATGAGAAGGCAAAATTGAAGAAGAAAGCGAGTTATGATGATTGAGAAATGATAGAGAGTCGATAGTAGAGAGAGAGAGTCCCTGCCGCGAACGGTCCAAGGCAACAATAAAAGAAAGTGCGTGTGAGAGAGTTGTTCATTGCTACCACATTCCGTGGCCCGTTGTGCTAATAAAGTATCCGTTAATTCGCCTAGTCCGAGACTCCCGATGAGCATTATTATCCCCGGAGGCGAAGTGAAAAAAAGAGCCAAGGGAAAAGGGAAGAGAAATAATATTAAGGGGAAGGATACTCTTTAACAACCCTTTTTAAATTGTATTTACTGACGAACATTTTTTGAATCTATGATTTGTTAGTTGGGATTTTGTTTTGAATTTTCGATTTTTGTTTGCTTCTTCATGGAAAAAGCTTTGCTTTCGTGAAATATTTTTTTGCGCGGTTTTGATGTCAGAGTACTTAAAATGTTCTAAAAAATCGAAAAATAATATTTAGAAAAAACAACCGTATGTGTGCCTCTCCACAAACTTGGGAAGAAGATCTAGCCGCATCACGGCTGTTGGAGAATTTTAAACGCAGCGTTGCCACTCAAGTGAAGAGTGGTGATTTCGGACGCTTGCCATTTATGTCGATTATAACTTCTGACTCCATTCTGAACAAGTTTACCGGTATTCCTACATTCAAAATGTTAGATGGTCTGTCCTCAATCATAGAAAAACCGACGCATTTTTCGAATAGACATAATCTATCCGTTAAAGAGAAGATCGTTCTTACAATGATAAAAATAAAATAGGATTTATCGTATGCTATGCTTGCTGGTCTTTTTCAAGTTGTCAGCCAGCAAACGTGTTCGAGAGTATTCAAAAGCACTGTATTAATCTTGGCGAAAGTGCAATCACCCGCGATACCGTGGGTTCCTCGAGAGGAAATCGACGATAATCTCCCGCTGTGCTTCGAAAAATATAAAAAAACTCGAGTAGTTTTAGATGGCACCGAAATTCCGATTAAGAGACCTAAATGCCTTCGTTGTAGAGGTAGATGATATTCACAATATAAATCTAATTTTACGATCAAGTATTTGACTGGAGTAATTCCCGCTGAATTGATAACTTACGTAAGCCCCGGATATGGAGGCAGACACTCTGATAAAATGATATTTATGAGATCCGGATTATTAAACAAATTGACTAGTCAGGATGCATTCATGGTTGACAGAGGCATCTTAATCGATGCCGCGTGTGCTTCGCGCAATATCAATCTTTTTCGTCCTCCGTTCTTACACGATAAGAAACAATTCTCTCTGAAAGAAGCCGAATACGGATGAGGTGTTGCAGCACCAAGAGTGCACATTGAGAGAACGAACCATAGAATAAAAACCTTCAAGATGTTAAAAAATTGTTTTCCCTGGGCTCTCGTAGATTACGCCGATCACATCTTCAATATCGTGTAGAGAATATTAGATGTTTAGTTTCTCTTATTTGGGATCATTGAATGAAAGGATTCGGTTGAGGTAAATTAGACTTTATTATTACTATTAATTACATAAAAACGCACTCAGCTTATGATCACGTGTGAATCGATGCCCGTCTTTACAACGACTGACTTCTTATTCATATGCGACGAACCTCGCTTCGGCCGTTGTTTATAAAATGCCGTCATCTGATCTCAACCACACAGCGCGGTTCTCTCGTACGTGCTTGCACACACTCATACCTCATACTGTACATATTTCGTAGACCTAATATATATCGATGCCAGAGTGCGATAAATTTTACACCCTACACTCGGCCCTCCTGCACGGACATACGACCTCGTATGTCTTCTGATTCATCTTCTTCGCTCTGATGGTCTAAATTTTCCTCTTCGTTTTCTTCAAGCTCGACGTCATCATCTTCGGTCACCCACAACTTCATGAAATCTGCTGCACTTGATGTTTTTTGCGGTCCCTCATGTTCACCAACTTTCTGAACTTCGTATGGCCCGAAGTATTTTGAAGCTAACTTCGACCCTGGCACTTGCTGCATTCGTTTCACGGCCACCAGGTCACCTTCTCGATACAGTCGTGCCTCTTTTCGTTTTTTGTTGAACCCTTGACGATTCTCCTCTTGAATTTTAGCGATCTTTTCTTTCGCGTGAGCTCGTAGCTCATCGCGAGCCTCTTGAAAAGTGTTGGCCCACTCCTTTTCGAGCAGCTCTCGAACATTATCGTCATCACGTAAACGTGCGTGTGCTCCGAACAGTAGATGGAACGGCGTCGAATCTATACTTCGATGAAATGTCGTGTTTATAAATTGCTGAGCAACACTCAGATATTTATGCCACTCTCCTGGCTTCGGTGCTGTCAACTTTGTCAAAAGCGGTATAAGCGTTCGATTGATGCGCTCAACTTGACCGTTTGCCCTCGGAATTCCCGTCGTAGTCAAAACGTGCTGAATACCCTCGAGTTGACAATACTCTTTGAAGTCACCCGACGTGAACGCCGTGCCTCGATCGGATATTATTCTCCTCGGATTACCGAATATAGTCGCTTGTTTTTTAAGGCGATCCAATACCTCAAACGTGCCCGTTGACTTCGTAGCATAAAGCCATGTAAACTTACTGAAACTGTCTACAACTACGAATATATGTTTATAACTCTTTTTCGTCGCTGCCAGCGGACCCAAATGATCGATATGGAACGTGTCAAGTGGAATCTCGCCTTTATCAATCGTAGAAAGAAAGCCTTCTTGCTTTCCCTGTTTTTTCTCGGCCAAAATGCAATCAATACAATTGTGAACGACCTTCTCGACTTTTGGGCGTAAATTTTTAATGTAGTAATCCCGTTTGATTATCGCTTCGGTCTTCGCAACAGAGAAGTGTCCTTTCTCATGTGCTCTTCTAACCACTTGAGAATGCATCGCTTTGGGAACTACCAAGCGATAGTCTTCGTCTATTTCTTTGAACAGCAGTCCACTTCGCATGACGTAACCGTGAATTTTATCCACCCCGGTTCGTTCAATGATTTTCTTCGTGTTTTCGTCTTCGTTTTGAGCTTTCCTGAGTCGGAT
The DNA here is from genome assembly GCA_963669185.1 of Dyspetes luteomarginatus. NCBI lineage: Eukaryota > Metazoa > Arthropoda > Insecta > Hymenoptera > Ichneumonidae > Dyspetes > Dyspetes luteomarginatus. The sequence goes on from OY769904.1 coordinate 15,754,202, forward strand.
CGTTAGCCCATCGTCGTTCTCATCAATAAGCAAACATATCGGCAGCGGGTTTCTGCTCAATGCGTCAACGTGGGACATATTTTTCCCTGGTCGGTGTTCAATCTCGTAATGAAATTCTTCTAGTAGAAGTGCCCATCTTGCTACTCGAACGCACAAGTCTTTTTTTGTCATCGTGAGAGTAAACGCACGGCAATCGGTAACAATCTTGAAGGCGATACCTAGCAGGTACACTCTAAATTTTTTCAACGATTTTACTATCGCGAGAACTTCGAGCTCATAGCTCGTGTACTTCTCCTCTGCCGGAGTCGTCTTACCGCTCGCATAATATATTGGGTGCATTGCACCATCGCCACTACTACGCTGTAACAATATCGCGCCATACCCGTGCATCGACGCGTCAGTGTGCAATTCGGTTTCGGCACCGGCTTTATAAAGGTTCAATACTGGCGTATTAGCTAACGCGAGTTTTAGCTGATCAAACGCACCTCTTTCTTTCATATCAAACTTAAACTTCGTTTCACCTTTCAACAAATTCGTCAATGGTCGTGCGATTATCGAATAACCTGGCATGAATTTTCGAAAATATCCTGTCAATCCTAAGAAAGACTGAACTTGTCGTACACTTGTAGGCGTCGGAAAATTCTTTACGGCTTCTGTCTTACGCTCTGAGGGCCTAACACATCCGTTCTCGACCACGTGGCCCAAATATTCTACTCTCGTTTGCAGCAAGCTGCATTTTCTCCAATTAATGATTAGACCGCTTTGGCTAGCCACGCTGAGTACTCGTTCAAGATTTTTCAATCCTGTTTGACAGTCGGCCGAAGGCACTATCAAGTCATCTATATAAACTAACAGTACGTTTTCTCGAATGAGATCTCGGAATACAGCGTTAACAAACTTTTGAAAAATTGCTGGCGAATTACAGAGACCAAATGGTACTCTGAGAAATTCGTAATGCCCATCAGGAACTATAAACGCGGTATACTTTCTGCTTGACTCATCTATTTGTACGTGAAAAAACCCGTTCTTTAGATCGAGCGCACTAAATACTTTTGCATCTTGAAGAGCATCTAACTGATCTTCTATAAGCGGAAGGGGATACCGATCTTTAACGACTTTTTTGTTTAGCAACCGATAATCAACGCAAAGCCTGTTCGTGCCGTCTTTCTTCTTAACTAAAACAACTGGGCTCGCGTACTCGGAAACGGATGGTTGTACAATACCGTTTTCTAGCCACTCGTCTATCTGCATGTTTACTGCATCTCTTTCAACAGCCGACAAGCGTCTCGCTCTCTGACAAATCGGCTCCTCATCTTTCAATACCAGATTCATTTTGATACCTACTTCGCGTATTTGTTTTGGTTCGTAGCTATCGACAAGAACCCGTATCGCTTGCTTATGTAAATCATTTTGAACGTGAGATAAATCTACGTTGCTGACCCCCTGCTCGGAAACCACATTTATTTGACAAATTTCCGCGAAAGTACAATCGGCTTCGTTCAACGGCTTAATCGTAGCTTCTCCGCGCTTTACATTCAATTCAACCTCGTCAAGGAAATCCTTACCGATTAGCAACGGATATCGCGAAAGAACATCGGAAACGACATTAATCGGTATCGTATATGAGTTTGCGTCAACTGTAATCTTGGCATAAAATTTTCCCAACGTCGCGTTTTCTTCGGTACCTATGCCTCGAAAAGGCGTTACTTTGTTTTCGATCCGCGGTGAACCAATCTTTATATATTCGTCTGCACGCATAATCGTAATATCGCTTCCCGTATCTATAAGCGCTTGTACAGAAATATCGTTAATCAATACGTCTTTCACATGCTTACGTTGTTTCGACTGTCCGATAGCGCAGCTATTCTTCGCGTCGGCTTTCATCGAACAATTTCGAGCGATATGCCCATACTCATTGCATTTAAAACATTTCGTACCTTTATCTTTCGATGGACAAGCTTCACTTACATGATTTTTCATTCCGCAGTTATAACAACGTTTTATCGTGCTTTGGTCTTTTCTTGCGTTCGAATCTTTTGTATAACCTGAATCTTTTTTCTCACCTTTTCCGTCTGTATCGTCCTTAGAGTTCTTATCAGTCTTACGCTTTGCACCACTTTTGTCTTCGATCTTCGAGCTAGTAGATGCTGCTGGATGGTTCCTGTCTTGTAGGGAAATCTCGTCGAACGCCTGTAGAATTTGTTCCCTCGTCGTAAATCCTTGGATTCGCGCAACATCGCGAAGATTTGGGTCTGGAATGCCATCGACAATATACCCCAAAACTTCGTCGTCGGGTATCGCAATGCGATTCGCCATTATCGCCTTTTGGTGAACGTAATCGTGGAAGGTTTCGTCTTTCTTCCAAACTCTTTCTTCAAATCGTCGCCTCAACGCTATTTTGTTTGGACGATGGTAAAACATACCTCGGAGTCCGTCGAGTAGTTGATCTGACGTCATGCTGATATACTCGGGCTTCGAGTGGAACCACTCCAACGCTCGCTCTTTAAGCCTCGTGCCGATCAGAATCTTTGTCAGGTCGTCTTCAAGTTTATATGCTGTTCTGAGAAATTTCACCTGTTTCTCCCACGTTTCAAATGTTTCTGAATTACCATTGAAGTTGCTCAACAGATCAGCGATCGAATTCACATTAATTTTCGTCGGTGAGGGGAGCGCTTGTGCCGGCTGTACACTCGTAGATTGTCTGACATTCGATGCTTGCTGCAACAACACGTGTTGATTATTTGTTAAATAACCGCTTTGAGTTCTTTGTAGTATCTCGATCTCTTGTCGAGCCAGCGCGAGTTCTCTCTCGGCTAACTCTTTCTCTCGTCTGTAGATTTCGACTTCTCTTTGTCGTCTGATTGCTTCTCCATCATCGTTGCCTCTTAAATTATCATCATCACTTTCTTGCATTGTTTTTTCATCACCGGCATTTTCATAGTCTTGATCACTCATTGTCAACCACGCAGCACTCGGATCTTCAGTATTTAATCTGTTAATTAATTCGTTTTTAGTTCCAGTGGTGCTGAGGCCTTTCAACTTCAGAATATTTTTGAGTTCAACTACAGTAAAAGACTTCGGGTCTTTCGGAGAATCCATTGAATACAACTTAAACTGTCATACGTTTGACACCTATTGTCGTCTTACGTCCTGTCAACACGTACTACACGGTTTCACGCTCACTTTGTCTTTCGTCGTTATGCGTACTCACAATACGTTACGTCGTAGCGTCATTTACTCGTCGTTTTATCAGCTTGATCGTCGTATTTTTCACGTTCACTTAGTACGCGAATATTCTCGTATGATCTCCGAAGAGATCGTCGTCTTTATGCACTTTCACTTATCAACCGATTACTTCCGCTCGATCCCGGACGAGCCCCCATAAGTTGTAGAGAATATTAGATGTTTAGTTTCTCTTATTTGGGATCATTGAATGAAAGGATTCGGTTGAGGTAAATTAGACTTTATTATTACTATTAATTACATAAAAACGCACTCAGCTTATGATCACGTGTGAATCGATGCCCGTCTTTACAACGACTGACTTCTTATTCATATGCGACGAACCTCGCTTCGGCCGTTGTTTATAAAATGCCGTCATCTGATCTCAACCACACAGCGCGGTTCTCTCGTACGTGCTTGCACACACTCATACCTCATACTGTACATATTTCGTAGACCTAATATATATCGATGCCAGAGTGCGATAAATTTTACACCCTACAATCGCTTGTGCAATGGTTACTCTGTCTAGTCATATTCTAGCGTGCAATAAGTTTTAGAAGTATGGATCATGTAACGAGTATGAAACGAGATGATTGTGATGGGGTGACACGTTTCCCGTGATTGTTGCTCGTATAAAGAATGATAGTACAATATTTATTTATGTTTTAAACCTGTGTTTTCTCTGCTTACTGAAGAGCTATGATTTGTAACTAAGTGTTGTCAAAGTGTTATGTTTGAAAAAAAAAACAGTGCTCCCCAATTTCTACTGGCATGCAGATAGACTATGTGAACGCTGTAAAGGGATGGGTAGTTATCTGAAATAAATGAATATTATTCCTTCATAATGTTCTTTACTCTTTTCCGTCTCCACACAGATGTTGTGTATCATTTTCTCCATATAAACTGCTCGGACACTCGATATCATATCAAGGGCGAATTTTTCGTCAAAATCTACTCTTACAACATGGAGACTTTCATCAAACGAAGCATAGATCATGAAATCGCATTTTTTTACATTAAGCAGCAACATTCCCAACTGTACCACGATACCGGTGCTTTTTTTAATAGTGTTGCTGTTTTGTAAGAAAGGGTATGAAGCTAACCACTCGTGTACGGATTTAGTTTTCCCTGCGTATACACATTTTATTTCTATTAACAATTCCGGGACGTTATTCTCGAAAACAATCCCATCAGGTGAATATATATGGACAGTTTGGGTGTATAATAAAACCGCACTGTACTACGTTTACATGCATTGTTTCTTCATACGTCGCCCGTGCAAATTACTTTTGTGTTAGCCCGTGTTTGACAAATTTATTCATTAATTCTTTTGGACAAAAGTAACTTCTCGATCTTTGTTCCCAATTGGGATTTTGGTTTTTACAATATGTAGACAGACTGTATATTCTCGATCCTGAAATTCGCAGTTGTCTTGCTTCCTTCCAAAGCTCATATTTTTTTGCCGTTTCATAGCACAGTTTTGATGGATCAGATACAACTAAACCCTTCAGAACTTCTGCGCAACAATCTCTCAATTTAATTGGAGGTGAACTCGCTATCGTTTGGACGGTCTCACTACGAGAATTGTTGCGTATTATTTCTGAAATATCGTTTTTAGATATCTCGTCTTCGTCATGATTAATTTTTTGTGCAGTTCCGCGACCTTGTGCATATAAGGACAGTGCTGAGTTTGGATTCAAACTACATAAAGCTTCGAATAATTGAGATGGATCCTCTTCTTCCGTCAAGTACGCAATCATTACTAGTCATTGGCTTTACACAACAACTGAACGTGCTTACTTCTGCAGGTGAAAATTCAGTTTGAGTACGGAGCTCTTTCGAGAGCTCCATACGCACTTCAAGTCGGTACAAGATTACTCTTCTAATTCGTCGATATCGTTCCTAAAGAAAGAATTATCCTACATTTACATTTATGTGTCCTACAGGGGAAATGAGAAAATAAAGAGTGTAAAAAATGAGGATTTAATACCGTTCTATGAACAATCAAACTGCCACAACGTGCTTGCAAGACCCCGATAACCCGGCTTTACACGAACAGAGCATTTTGTCAATCCCGACTTTTTCGTTTTCGATTTTGAGGAAGCCTTCTATCGTGTCTGCAAACGATGACATGGCACTGGTTTGTAGAACAAGTCCGCAGATGTGCTTTTCAACTTTCGTCGATTTTGTACAGCCAACTGACACAACCTTACCAGTTTTTAACACTTCTTCTCCTTCATTAATGTTTCGGCTGTTTATATCTCCACTCACGAATGCATATATTTGCGATAATCTTAGAAACATTGCCCAAATTGGAAAGAAAAAGCGTAAACACTGTGTAAAGTACGTATGCCGACAGGGAGACGAGCCTCCTTTAAGACGACGTGACTTGGCCGCTGCCAGCGCCACCATCGGTCGTGAGTACCGTGAATACCGTAGCGTGCGTGGGGGCAACGGTTAACAGCATGATTTCCTCCCCTAATTGCCCTAAAACGTGAACTTAAGGGAAGAAAACCCTTTGGATGCCCGAAAATGAGTCATTTTTTATGATTTTTTTAACGGTGATAAAATAATTGCATCATTTAAAAATGTTGACATTATTTTATTACAACTTTCAAGTATTGACAAACATTTTTTTTTTTTTTACAAAACAAAATGGCGGCGTTATAGGGTATTCCTTTAGGCGTCTTTTGCGTGCCATTGAAAAGTGCTGCATTTGTCCTATTTTTTCTATTAATTCGAAACAGAAAACAAAAATATTTTTCGATTACTGACATGTGTAGGGGAACGATAAACCTATAAAAATATAAAAAAGTATAAAATTAAAAATTAATTAGGCTTTTTAATCAAATGGTCAAATTTTCGACTATTTTCTCGACAATTTATTACCCCAAAAAGTAATTTATTTACGCGATATCTTTAAAACTTTAGATCCATCCTTCTGATAATGTTATAGACAAAAACCTCCACAACTTTCAGCCAGATCGATCGATAACTTTTTGAGCTACAGCACGAGCAGTTTTTGAAAATGCAGTTTCGAGATAATCGCGTTTAAAGTTTCAATACGTTAAAACTATTAGTTTTAATGACTTACTGATCAATCAGCGATTCCAGGTGCATATAATAAACCTTAACTTCTTCGAGAAGCTGCTTATCTTCCATCTGCTGCTGTTTTCGGGCTGTACGAGCTGCTTTTGTCTCAGAAAGACTCATCCGGTTCTGCCTCGCTACCAACGCCTCACCGGTGTTTTCGACGAAAACTTTGGAGTAGGTGCCAACAATTATATCCAACGCATTCATAATTCTCAGAATGGAAGTGGAGCCTTCATTAAATACCCCAGCCGCAATGTAGGCTGAGATTTCAACGATTTTTAGTCCAGAATGCAGGTGCTTTGGAGCCAATCGCCAAACTGTCGCGTTAAAACTTTCGTTAGCATTTTGGGTATGGCCACCCGAGCATCTTTCAAGTAAATCGTCCCTGGATAAATCTTCATTAATTGGTAGGAGATGCTGCTTCATCTCTTCACCGAGTAATGAAGTAAGATCTTCAAGTTTTAGATCTTTTTTTAAAGCAAAAGTTTTCTGCCACTTGCACCAGATTTCGGCTCCCGTCGGGCGGTTTCCATAATTCGGCTCTTTTGTTGTTGAAAAACATGAAAATAAGGAGCCATAATTTTTTTTTAAATATTTTCAAAACTATATACGTTTCTTTGAATATTCAAACCATAATATTTTGTGAGTTTTTTCACAATTGTACCCGTTAACTTGCCTTTTCCGGAAAGTGTTTTTTCGTTTCTTACGTTTCGGAGTCTGGTGCCCATTCTCTTTTCTACGTGGCCGATACAGTCACTTTTTACAACAGTCAACTCATCACCATAAGGATTTAATTCTAGTATGGCCTTGAAAGTTTTTGAACCCCCATCACCTATATAATTACTATATTGCACGCTGAAGTTCTCTTCCGATCCCGTAAACATGTCTTTCGTAGAATCAACCTCCATTTTTCCCGAGGAGCCCTCGTGATTCTTCATGCATTCTTCTTCGTGATACTCAAACCATTTGCAATATTCTTCAGTATGAGTCTTCTTTTTCCAGGATGTACAACCTTGGCAATAAGTGTTCTTTACAACTAAATCGATCACTTTGCCGGAGTAGTAGCCGATGAGCGTTGTAACACCATACAATGATTTGAACCCACGCTTTTTCCATGTACCCAATCCCAAGCGCTCCAGGTACCTGACTCGCTAGTTCACGGCATGCGGTCCCGGTGCTCTCGACTATGTGCGATAGCTCCGTAAATATTTAATATTTCGATTTTCTCTTTTTCTAGTATACTCTCAATATACTACTACTTTCGAAATATGTGAAGAAAAAAAAAATCGATTTTTTCGAAAATTGTAAAGGCAGTTTTTTCTCCCCTTAACCGCAGTCGAGTGTATCACAAGAGGAAGCTTTCTCTATGAGGAAGCCAGAATTGAGAACCCATTGAGCCGAATCGGTGGATCAAATTCGCGAGGAAGCAACGGGCAGATTTCGAATTTGCACGGATTTTTCTCTATACGTTTATTGCACAGCTAATGACATGGCTCTCATGGCTCAATGAATACTTCAGAATGTGACGTTTTAAAACGTAATTAGTATCATAATCAAATTGCTTTAATAAATTAAGCGCGGACCGTTAACGCCACCTGTTAGAAAGCGCTACAAGCTTTTCGGACAACCTGATGGAAGCATTTTTAATTTCAAGCGCAATAAAAATCGTTAAAGATTTTAAAAGTCAATAATTTGATTTTATACCTCTTTCAACTTGATTCTGATAATTTTCAAAGTGCTCTCAGTATCACCAGCACTGGGACATCGGAGGACATCTCTCAGTCCGCTTGCAGTATTTTTATCAACCTATAAATTGTCCTTAATCGTTCCAAATGGAAAAATTTGACGGCAAATTGAAATTTTCAAGTTCCGAGAAAAAGAACGAAGGAAGGAAATGAATTGTTTCTCCTCTTTCTCCGTTACAATGCACCAACCGATCGCGAATTCCCAAAGTTCTAAACCACAAATCAGTTATTTGGACACGATTTTCCTCTTGGAACGCCGCTACGTCCTTACTTACAATTAGCTTATTCTACGTTGTCTTAATTCTACATAAGTCTACGTTGCTTCCGAACCGTGTACAACTATGTCTTTTTTTTACATGGACAACAATTCAGACTGCGGCAAGATGGAACGAATTTTGAAACGCTGGGGCATCAGGAATACGATTATGCTCATCAAGTGGAAGGAAACTGCTCTCACCATTATCCCTCCTGCCCGTACTCAATCTATGACTTGAACTTCTAACAACAGAAGAAGATGCGATGCAAGTATTTTCCATGTTCTGGGCTTTGTCGTCTGATGCAAACGGATTGCCTTATAGGCCAGTCAAATTCCGATTTTAAATTCCAATAATTTTGCACTGGATGAAAAAATATGGAAAATGTTCGGGACGGTGCACATAATAAGAATCTCAGTTGTTGGGATTATAGCACCGCTCGTTTTTGCAAAAAAAAATAAAAACCGTTAAATAAACACATTTTTTCCCGTTTTTGACACTTCCACGGCTTACGCTGCCAAAATGGTGCCAGTTAGGACGAAAATGTATAGGACCAATCTTGTAGAGCATAAAATTTCCTATAAAAAAGTCAGTAACGGCACCTATCTATCTATTGTAGTTTAGCGGCGAGAGCGACCGGAAAAAAAAGCTCGAAAATGCTCCATTTCCACGAAAACCCCAAAAACGCACTTTAGCTGCAAAATTCGGTTTACCCATGATAATTTGTATGAAGAAATCCGCCAATTTTTTTCATGCATTAGAACAATCGAAACAAAAGATTTCATGCCACAAAAAAAAAATTTCTCGCTTTTTCAATTTTTTGAGGTCATTTGTTGCTCATTTTTTTCAGAATTTACATTTTTTCGTAAAACAGGCGTAACTTTTGACCTAATTATCCGACAACGTACAAATTTTTAGAATCTCTTCGTCTGTAGATGATCTAAAAATGCAATCTCTTGACATGTTGCCGTATATGCAACAGCAGCGCCGTTATTTGCAAGTAAACAAAAAACATTTTGTTTTGGACCGTTTTTAACAATAAACAATTCATTTATTGCAAATTTTTTTGTTTGCTAATTTAACAATATCATTTGAAGAGTGTCTCAGAATTTTTTTTTTTTTCTCAAGGCAGCCATTGTTGTAAAATTGTTATTAACAATTGGAATAAATTAACATTTTTCAACTTTGATGTAATGTAATTTTTTCTTTTATTTTTCCCTTTACAAATTTTATCATTTAAAAAATTACAAAAAATTTGTTAATGTCGAAATTGGTTTTTGCAATAACAATATGTGTTTATAACAATTTTTTTACAAGCTCGAAATGGATTTTTAAACGATTTTTTCCGCGCTGCACGATGATATTTTTTATTTTTATTCATTTCCGTTATTTATACTATTTGTTAATAACAATTTTGTTATAAAAAATGTCTCAACAATGATTTTTTTTTTTTTGGTTCTTGTAATTATACCAAATTTATATCACCGAATAATAATTCCCGAAAAAAATCCTGATAAATATTTAATTTTGATAAATATTTTTCTTCGTTTTTCCATGGCTTTTACCGATTATAAGTGAATAATTTCAAACTATCTAGAAAAATCGAAATATACTTTAAGGAAATAATATTCCAAAATATTTCGTTCATAAAAAAAATGTCCCAATTGTGTTCGAATCGTTTCGGAGCGCAGGTATAAACCGATCGATCGTTTCTATTATTTCAAGAATTCTTTCCACATGGCAGTATCCGTTAAAACCCACACAGACGCTATTATGTGATGGTGTGCATATTTATGCTCGGATATCAGGATTTTTTTCGGGAATTATTATTTGGTGATATAAATTTGGGATAATTACAAGAACCAAAAAAAAAAAAAATCGTTCTTGAGACATTTTTTATAACAAAATTGTTATTAACAAATAGTATAAATAACGGAAATGAATGAAAATAAAAAATATCATCGTGCAGCGCGGAAAAAATCGTTTAAAAATCCATTTCGAGCTTGTAAAAAAATTGTTATAAACACATATTGTTATTGCAAAAACCAATTTCGACATTAACAAATTTTTTGTAATTTTTTCAATGATGAAATTTGTAAAGGGAAAAATAAAAGAAAAAATTACACTACATCGAAGTTGAAAAATGTTAATTTATTCTAATTGTTAATAACAATTTTACAACAATGGCTGCCTTGAGAAAAAAAAGAAAATTCTGAGACACTCTTCAAATGATATTGTTAAATTAGCAAACAAAAAAATTTGCAATAAATGAATTGTTTATTGTTAAATCTTTCTGATGAAGATCATCTTCATGAAATCTTTTGTTTCGATTGTTCTATTGCATGAAAAAAATCGGCGGATTTCTTCATACAAATTATCATAGGTAAACCGAATTTTGCAGCTAAAGTGCGTTTTTGGGGTTTTCGTGGAAATGGAGCATTTTCGAGCTTTTTTTTCCGGTCGCTCTCGTCGCTAAACTATAATAGATAGATAGGTGCCATCACTGACTTTTTTATAGGAAATTTTATGCTCTACAAGATTGGTCCTATACATTTTCGTTCTAACTGGCACCATTTTGGCAGCGTCAGCCGTGGAAGTGTCAAAAACGGGAAAAAATGTGATTATTTAACGGTTTTTATTTTTTCTTTGCAAAAACGAGCGGTGCTACAATCCCAACAACTGAGGTCCTTATTATGTGCACCGTCCCGAACATTTTCCATATTTTTTCATCCAGTGCAAAATTATTGGAATTTCAGGCCTTTTTTGGTCTCCATTTGACTGGCCTATTAGGTGATGCGCCTTTCGCGGACTAAAAGCAAGCAATATATATATATATATATATATATATAACCTCATTAAATTGAACATTCTAACCACTCTCAAACACATCTGATGTGAAACTTTCTAGTGATCGAATGCTAGTTACGAGCTAACTTTCGCCAGTTTCCTTCACCAATGGCACTGCCAATTCAATCTATACGTGAAATTCAAATTATTGGAAAAAATTATTAAATATAATAAATACTTAACAATGTGATCAGACAATAAATTTGAAAAGGATGAAATTATTTGTAGCATCATAAGAACATTTATGTGTTAAATAATAACGAGTAAATTTGATTTATAATTTCAAATACATTGCACTTGGCAAACGCTTTCTATTGAAAAAACCACTGTTTACATGCGTCCGGTCTCTGCACTAACAACGAATGTTACCTTGGTGACGGCCCTAATATAGGGTGTTCTTTATATATGTTGTAGAGCTACTCGAAATAAGTACTTATGTAAAAAATGAGCAGCCCATATGAACTTTTAATGTGTAAAAGTAGCACTAAAAAATCGAGGAATTTGCAGTTTTTCCCAAATATCTCGTAAACTAGGCAAGATATAAAAAAACATTGAATGTACGGTAAGTTTGTTTTTGAGTGACGTATCAAAAGCTGTTATTAATTTTCCCATATTTGGATAAAATACTCCTCCCACTCTCTTCATCATCGGCTACATCTATGAAATAATTTTTCTTATTTCACGCATGGAACATTCTATATTATAATTTCAAACGATGTACGCGCGAAATTGTTCTTGTAATTTTTTAGAAGCAGATAAAAAAATTTCGAATAAAGTATTTGGGCTCGACAAGAATATTCTACTTTTTCCTAAACCTATCAAAAGATACAGAACTTCCCCAATTTTTGAAAACAAAACCGTTCTCCTACTTTCTACTATTACTCCTACTTGTATGTTTCCTTTTCATCTCACAGAAAATCATTAGATTCTTATGCCCTCAACTATCACGTAATGAATATTCAAGGTAGACATTTTGTGAAAAGAGATTTTTCGTAAAAATTTCGAATAAAGTATTTGGATTGAAATCAAATGTCCTAATTTTTTCAAAATCTATGAAATGATACAGAATTTTTGCCTTTTCAAAGCCACACGTCTACTTTCTACCATTACTCCTGCTTGGAAATTTTCATACAACATAACTACATATATGTATACAGTAAGTGTACTAAGAGGATGTGAAAGGTTTTGGCGAACTCCGATGGTGTCGGCATAGTAGTGAACGGGGTACGCGCAACGAATTACCATCCGTGCGGCGCGCACCGCCGTTAGATGGCACTATATGCCATCGGCGATTCAACAGACAAACGACACCGAGAACATGCAATCTCGGCGACGATAGATTTGCAAATAAAATTATCGCTCTATACAATGTAGCGAGCTCATGCAATTATTGCTCGACTGTATCGTTGAAATAAATCAACGAAAACATCGAGCGATTGTGCATGAGCATCGACACCGATAAAATGCAATCTTGGCGACGATAGATTTTCAAATAAAATTGTCGCTGTATGAAATTTAGCGAGCTCATGCAATTTCTGCTCGACTGTATCGTTGAAATAAATCAACGAAAACGTCGAGCGATTGTGCATGAGCATCTACACCGAGAACATGCAATCTCGGCGACGATAGATTTTCGAAAAAAATTGTCGCTGTATAAAATTTAGCGAGCTCGCGCAATTACAGCTTGACGACATTTTTTAAATATTTGGCTCCATTCATTTTTTCACAACTGCATGGAGAATATTTTCATTATTATTCCACAGCATGCGTTTTATGTTTATTTATTTTTTTGTTTGAGTACAAAAAAATTGCGGTCATTATCATTGCAATAATTGTATACATTTTATGATCTGCAAAAATACGTAGACCATGTACATGTGGCTATTTCTGACGTATTTATTGTTTAGTTATTATATATTTACGTACTTATTTGGCCAGGCTTCTTGTTCGTAAATAAACGTAATCCACTCGTCCACGTGTCCACTTGTTGATTTGATACACAATCTAGCACAAAAAAAATGCAAAGCACAACCGTGCGTAATACGGGCGAAGCGACTAACGATAGCGAAAAAGCATCGCTGCGTCAACGGTCCTTTGCGGTCACCCACACTACTACAAACGCGTTCACATCTCATGCCCGTGCTAGGACAATTCAACTGTGGACATTTCAAAGCACATCGGTACCCGTGCTTGCGGGGAACATAGATGCCATCAGTCTTCACGCATGTGTGTGTGTGTGTGTGTGTGTGCTGTGTGATTACAGTTCTTACAGTATATATATATATATATACTGTATATACGTAAACGAAGGAAAATTCGAGAACGCATAGCAAGACGGGCACGATCTACGGTAGTCGATCCCAAACACAAACACAAACAATGTAATGACATATATATATTTTTTTATTTTATATTTTATATACCGGGGGGACGGTTCCGTTACCGGACCCGACTTCAGCACGCAGGCCATAGGCCCATTGTACCCCCCAAATCCTGCTCACCCCAGCAGCCCGGCACCTCTAACGAAGTGTACCAGTGCCGCTGGCGTGAGTGACGAAATCTCCTCAGGCTCCATAAAAGGGCGCCCGAAGCAGCTTAACCGGCCCAGCGCAAGCGCCGGGCACTGGCAAAGCACGTGTAGCGCGGATTCCTCCTCCTCCCCACACTTCCGACACATCGTCTCCTCGCATTTCCCGAGACGCTGCAGGTGCCTCCTGAGTCTGCAGTGTCCCGTGTACAGTCCAACCGCTATCCTCAGGGAGCTCCTGTCCAGCCTAAGAAGTTGCCGTGTCAATTTATTGTCCAGCCCCCTCAAGACTGCCTTCGCCTGCCTCATCCCTGGTTCTGCCAGCCATTCCACATTGTGCTGGTTTTCCATCCACATGCGAATGTCCGCCTTAACCCAGCATTTGGCCACTCCTGTGGCCGGCTCCGGCCCCATGAATGGCGTAGCTGCCCCCTCCCTTGCGAGGCTGTCCGCCTCCTCGTTGCCCTCTATGCCCCTGTGTCCAGGTACCCACAGAAGGCTGACCTTGTTCTGGCCTGCAAGGCGTCCCAGCGCGTCCTTGCAGTCCCTAACGAGCCCACTCCTGCACTTCACAGATTCCAGAGCCCCCAGGGCCGCCTGGCTGTCTGTGCAGATACATATCCTCTTGCCCCTGTATCCTCTTCGGATATTTTCCAGTGCGCAGTCTCTAATTGCCACCACCTCTGTTTGAAACACCGTACAGAATTTCCCCAGCGGGATGCTCCTCCTCCACCTAGACCCCTGTAGGTGTATTCCTGCCCCCGTCCCTTCCTCCACCTTGGAGCCATCTGTGAACCAGATGAGCTCCTGTCCGTGGAGAGGCCCAGGTACGTCAATCTAATCCTCTCTGCTCGGGTAGGTTACCCTTACCGGACTGTTGAAGCAGTATTCCACTTGAATGTGATCCTGCCACATGCTAGACGCCTTGCTAATGCTTCCCAGGGTCTCCGCAACTTCGGCGTGTCCCCCGGAGCACGCTCTTCGTCTCCATTGACCAGCCAGCTTCAGCCTGTACGCTGCTGCCATCGCCGCCCCCCTGACCTCGATGGGGAGGGGGGGTAGCCCCAGCAGCAGCCCCATGGCACTCACCGGCGTGGTACCCATCGCCCCCGTAATTGCCCTGCACGCGAGCCCTCTGATGTGGTCGAGCATACTCCTCGCCGTCACCAACGACGTTCTCCTCCACCACACCAGCGCCCCGTGCAGCAGGGCCGGCTTTATAACGGCTGAGTAAACCCACCGCATCATCCTGGGGTTAAGACCCCATACTTTACCGCAGATTCTGCTAGTGGCCCACAGCAGCGCACAAGCTCTTCTGCCCACCATTTCCACGTGCTTCCCCCAGTTCAGTTTGGCATCCAGAGTCACCCCCAGATGCTTTACCGAGCCCGCGGGAGCTAGTGTTCTGCCGTAGAAGGTCGGGTCTTCCCAGCCCACAATCCTCCTCCTCCGTGTGAACAGGACCAGTTCCGTTTTATCCGGATTAACCGTCAGCCCTGTGTCCCTACACCACCTCTTTACTGTTCTCAGAGCCGTCCCGGTAAGTTCCCTCGCCACGTCGGCGTGCTTGGTTCTCACCACGACGGCAATGTCGTTCGCATATCCCTGCGTCCGCAGGCCCATCCCATTGAGCCTGCACAGTAGTTCATCGACAACCAGGCACCACAGCAGTGGGGATATCACTCCCCCCTGCGGGCAGCCCCTCGTCACCGACACCCACAGACTTCTGTCACCCCTGGTGACCCTCAACCTCCGGTCCCTGAGCATGCCCTCGATCCACCTCACGGTGGTCGAGTCCACCCCATGTCTCACGGCCGCCTCCACAATGGCCTTAACAGAGGTGCAGTTGAATGCCCCCTCTATATCCAAGAAAATGCCCACTGCCAGTTCCTCAGCCGATCGCGCCGCCTCCAGGCTGTCCACCAGCCTGTGTAGCGCCGCCTCGACCGACTTCCCTGGCTGATAGGCGAACTGCATGTCATGGAGCGGCTTCACCAGAAGCGCCCCCGCCCTAACATGATGGGTCGAAAAGCGCCCGGTTGATCGTAATCGTTCCTCCCGGGCTTTGGTATGAAGACCACCCTCGTTCGCGTCCACGACCGAGGTATATAGCCAAGAGCTATACTGGCCCTCATGACTTTTGTCAGCGGTGCTAGAAGTACCCCCAGACCCTGCTGAAACAGGGCCGGGAATATGCCGTCCTCCCCCGCGCTCTTAAAAGGTTCGAAGCTCCTGATGGCCCAGCTAACCTTTCCCGGCGTGACGACCCTTGAGGCAGTGGCCCAGTCCCTTTCAGCCCGCCTAAGACGGGTGCCGTCCAGCCCCGGGTCACCGTCCTCCATCGTCACGTACCCCGGGAAGTGCTTGCCCATCAGGGTGTGCATCTCTTCCTCGTGTGATGAGGTAAAGCCCCCATCCGGCCGCCTAAGCGGACCAGTGGCCGGGCCTCGATCTCTCTTGAGGATTTTTTGGAGTCTAGCCGCCGCGGGTATGCTGTCCGCATCCCCGCAGAACCTCCTCCACGAATCCCTCTTTGCCTTCCTAATGGCCTCCTTGAAGGCCCTCTGGCACTGCCTGTACTCCTCCCAATGCCGAGGGTCCTTAGTTCTATTCGCCCTGTTACAGGTTCTCGTGGCCTCCGACCTAAGTCTATCCAGTCCCCTGTTCCACCACCAAGTTTTCCCCCTGCCCACCGTTCTCACGGGGCAGTTGTCCTCAAAGGATCTCCTCATGGAGTCCTGCAGCACTTTAACGGCTGCATTAACCTCCACGGGAGTCCCATACCTGGATGGGAAGACCTCCATCCTCCCCCTCAGGTCTTCCTCATAACCCCGCCAATCCGTGGATCTCGGGTTCCTATACGACCCCTCTCCCACGGCTGGCTTGTCACCCCTGATGGCGAAGCAGATGTGCCGGTGGTCCGACATAGACGGCTCATCCGACACCCTCCACTCCGCCACGCATTCTGCGGCTCGGCGTGACCCCAACGTCAGGTCTATCACCGCCTCCCTATTGCTAGTAAGAAAAGTAGGTTCCTTACCTTTATTGCAGATCTCCATCTCCTTCGTCATTAGGAACCCGAGGAGGGCCTGCCCCCGGCCGTTGACGTCCGCACTCCCCCACACTGTGTGGTGCGAGTTGGCATCGCAGCCGAGAACCAGTTCCCATCCCCTGTCCCTGCAATACCTCACCAGCGCCCTGCATTCCTCCGACGGTGGTGGTTCCTGCGAGTCGTGTGGCATATATACGGACGCCACCACAACCTCCCTTTGCACTCCTCCCAGTGTCATCTGCAGCTTGATCGCCACTTGATCCCCGCTGCAGTGCTCCCTGAGAGTCGTGAAGCTCACTCCTCTCACGAGGATGCATGCCCTGGCCCTATGAACAGAGTCGTCATAAATTAGTTGTCCGCGGTCCACCTTGAGCCCCCTGATCCGCCCCTTGAAAGCCCAAGGTTCTTGGACTAGCGATATCTCAACGTTTTCCCGGACCATCCTTCTATTAAGCACCGCTGAAGCCGCAGCGCAGCGATGCAGGTTAATCTGAATTAGGGAGAGACTACTCACCATGTCCAGGTCCCTCGTCCACCCCCTCCTCCTTCTTCCCGTCCCCGGGCTTGTTGCCGAGCCTCCTTACGGAGGCCCGCCCCATGCCCAGGAAGGGCTGCCACCCCAGTTTCTCCAGCGCGGGAATGGCGGTCTCACTGACTCCGAGGACGAGCCGGGTGCCCTTTGCAGGATCCCCTGCCCGCCCGCTCCTCTCGAAAACCCGCCACCCCACTGCGCCGAGTCCCGGGTTCTGCCGGTCCATCCTCTTGAGGATGACCGACGTGTCCCCCGGTTGTGGGCCCGGCAAGTGTGCCACCATCCTTACGAGCTTAGGCAACTCGTCCAGACCCACAATCTTCAGACTAGCGCCCTCCCAGGGTTCCAGGCTTGACACCCTCGCCCTGGTCCATTTCTCCGTCTCGCTGTCCGCACAGACGACCTTCAGGACCCCTCCGCTCCGGAAGGTCTCGTGGAACCGTGGCACGAAGTCCCCTACGGGAATCGTGTCCATCAGCCCCTCGAGCCCCTCCCGGATCTTCAGGGCCTGTTCCTCCGACACCTCTTCCCCCTGATCGCCATTTACAATGGCGACCCTCGGGAGTCCTGATGCCACCGCCGCGAAGGACCCGGATCTCCAGGCCGCCTCCCTGCGCTTCTTAGGGGGGTGCTTGGAGGTGTTGGGAGATATCTCCTCCAACGACCTCTGCCGCTTCGCCGCCCCACTCAGCTCCTGCAGTCCCGAGTCTGGGCCTTTCACAGCCCCTCCTCGCTCCTGCGCCTCCCGGATCTTCCTATTCCTCTTCCTGGCCGACCCGCTTGGTCTCTTCCTCGGGGCCACCGTCTCTCCGGTTAGCCCGGAGAGGCCGCTCCCCGAGGCCGATCCCTCCTGGATTGGCCCGACTTCCATCGGCAGTTCCCGGGATGTTGGCCCAGCAACTGCCTCTGCTCCTGAGGGAGTCGCTACAAGCTCTTCCCCCAGCACGTTTCACTCCACGAAGGAACACCCAGGGGCCCCTTCGCTTCGCTTGCACTCCTCGTTCTCCCCCTCCCCTCTGTTGATTTTAATTTTTAAATATTTATCCATTTTTAGTCCCACGAGAATCTAGGGAACAAAGGTCCACCCGCACAGAGCCCCGAATGTGCGGGTAAGGCCTGCATACTCCGAGATGCGGCCCGGTATCTCGGAGGCACTGTTCACGGCGCAGCTCCCCCTGCGTCACGCAGTCCCAGGTACGGTAGCTAAAACACCCTGGCTTGGGGGGTTCCTCTTAGTCGGCCGTGCCCGGTCTCACCTTGTGAGTGATCCCGCGCGCGACCTTGAGCCCCACCACCACGTCAAGGTGGAAACCCGTCGGGGGGGACATATATATATTGTGACGTGGCGTCACAAGGAGGCCCCAAAAATAGAGTTTTTTTATAGTAATTGTACCGAATCCCCACGCTCGAAGTCCGCCACCACACTTAACCCCGAAAAATGTAAATGTTAGTATTTAAGTAAAATAATGTAAATAGTAATCGTAAATAAAATGTAAATATCGAGTAACCCGCCATGACACCGAGACACAGAAGAGGCCTTCCCCAAAAATTCCCAAGAAAACCCTACAAATTTCCCTGTATACCCCTGAAAAACCCATATGATTTCCTCACGAAATACCTTTTTCCCCTCCCCATACCCCCTGACGTATCCCCACCAACGAGCCCAGCGCAAGAAGATCAGCAAGTCCTGGAGAGGCACCATCACCAGCATCCCCGAGGAGAAGAACCCACGCTGTACTGCCCGGCTAGAGAGGGTCACAAAGGACCATCCCGCGCTCACGGCAAAATTTAGGCTCAAATTTGCCACGAAAAAGAGAGAGACCGTGAGCGCGGCAATAGCCCACTCTTCTCGTCTGCCGTGTCGATAAGAGACAGTCCAGGCACGCGCAGCGAGAGAGTGGGGCGAGAGAGTACCCTCTCTACGCTAATGAGGGCAGCAGCGTGCGGTATTGATTGCCGTTATCGACCCGTGAGAATTCCCCACGTGCGAAAGATGTCCCCACGTGTTCTTCAGTCTTCCCGGCCAATCAACCACCGCTCTCCAGGACAAGGACCAGTTCGCAGGCGCAAATCGATAAGATGATCGATGAATGGCTACCCCACGGAAATACGTCAGTCCCGTAACCCCTTCCATGCCCTTTGATTTCCTTTATCAGTCCTCGTGTCGAGTGAGGAGCAAGGAGCCCTCACTTCGAGCGTTGCGTGGAAAGAGAATAGAGTAGCGAGAAAGCGTGTATAGAGAAAAGCGTTGTAAAGAGTGAGAGAGAGAGAGAGTGTGAAAGTGAGAAGAGTTGGAGAGTTTTGTTGAGTTTTAAGTTTGGAGTTTTGATTTAAAGTTTAGTTATTATATAGAGTTTTCTTTCTTTTCTTGTTTTGTGTTTAAATTATATAGTTTTTTTTTGGAGTTATATTTTTTTTATGTGAAGTTTTTTTTTTGTGAAAAAAAAAAGAGAGAAGAGAGTGAGGAAAGAGAGAGGAAAGAAAAAGGAGAAAAAGAGTGAGTAGAGCGAAAATTTTCATTTTCGAGTGTGGCGAAATTTTTATAGGATTTTTAGCGCGTACCCGGCCACGAGGCGGACGCCATCTTTTCCCGTATAGATTTTTCGTGCGTGTATCCCCTCGAAGTGTATCGAGCCGTGCAGTGTGGTGGTGTACAAATAATTAGAGTCAGCCCCAAATTTATTCGTTTCGTTCTTTCGCGTTTTCCCCAATAACCCCGATAATTTTGAAAATTATTATTTTTGCGTTCCCCGATAATTTTGAGTATTTTTTTTTTTTGCGTTTTCCCGATAAATTCGACCCCGACTAAAAATGACCAAAATTAACCTGCCATGAAAAACGACCGTGGTAATTATTAAGAGGCCGAACCACGGACCTTGCCCCCCCCCTGAGAGTAGTTCCCCTAGTCCCCGAGCTAGCCCGTGTATAATACTTCCCTGTCTGTGATAATTCCGAGAGAAAAGGCAGTTATGCCATTAAAATAGCTGGCGCCCAACTGTTTTGTTATTATTATTATATTTTATTCTGTCTTTTTTTTTGTGTTCTTTGCGAGTTTTCTTTTTTTGTGATATATTCTTTTTTTGTACTCATTAAAGAGGCTATATTTTTTTTGTGTTAACCCCGAGTTTGTGTTTCCCTTATATTCCCCCCCCCCACAGTCAAATTCGGCGTGACAAATTTTGGCGCCCAACGTGGGGCTCGATAGCGTGTCCCTAACAACCCCTAAATAATATAGAAAATTTTGAAGGGTTGTCCCAATCACCCCCAAGGCCCACCACGGTCGGGTGAAATTTTGGTTTATTTTTTTTGAGTAATTTTTTTTTTTTTTTTGGAGATTTGTTTTTTTTTTTTTTTGTTTGTTTTTGAAAAATTTTTTTTGAAGAATTGGCTTTCTTTGAGAAATTATTATTTTTTTTTGAGAAATTTCCTTTTTGTTGGAGTGAAGTTTTTTTTTGGAGATTTAATTTGTTTTGAGAGTTTTTTTTGGAGAATCGTTTTTTTTGAGAAAGTTTTTTTTGGAGAATTGTTTTGTTGTTTGAGAAGTCTTTCTGGTGGAGTTAATTTTTTTCTCTTTGAAAAAGTTTTTTTTATCGAGAGCTAGTTTTTTTTGAGTTTTTTTGGAGTTACCTTTTTTTTGAATAATAATTTTTTTTGAGGATTATTTTCTGTTTTCTTCTGAGAAATTACTTTTTTTTGGAGAATTGTTTTTTTTGGAGACCAGTTTTTTTGGGAGAAATAGTTTCTTTGTGACAAGTTTTTTCGAGAATCGTCTTTTTTTTTGAGACCTTTCTTTTTTGGAGTAACGTTTTTAAAATTGTGTTTAGAGCCCCCCCGAAAAGTTTTGCGAACACCACCCACTTGCACCAGCGGAAGGCTTTCCGATCAGCGATTTCGCTTGTTTGTTTTGAGATTTTGTGCAAAGTTATTATTTGCTATTGTTTTTTTTGCGTACCATTTTGGTTTTGTTTTTTTTTGATTTTGGTTTTTGTTGCACTGCTACGACAATGGCTGCCAGTGGCGCCCGTGGCAGCGCTCACAGTGCTTGATTTTGTATATCCCCGTTCCTCTCCCGTGTATTCATTTCTTTTGTGCCATCCCATGATTAGCACCTAATCATGTCCCGTCCTACCGCGTGCCTCCCCTTGGAGATCCCCGAGCCCTCCGCTTGCACATCACGCTCTCTGACCCCCTTTTGCGCTATGACCCCCCCGCTCGAAGTCAACCCCATCCCTCCCTCAGACGATCCGTATTACCGTGACATTTGGTCACGAGTATCGCACTTACCAACAGAAGACGTGGAAGTCTTACTGGATAGTGCAGCCCTGAGTACCCGTGGAGATCGAGACACCCTAGTAGACCGTTGTACACGATACGAGACTTACGCACAATTCCCCGAACGACCCGTACAGTGGACTGACCGAGACAGACGTGATGACGACAGCTGTGCCCCGGACCACGAGTACATCCAGAGTCGCGCGGAGATATTGAGAATATTTACCCGGTCCCGACTGCCCGTGACAACCCCGACAGAGTACAGAACCCCCGTCACGTTAATTCCCCGACCCATTTCCCCCGTTTACGAGACAAGGATACCTTCCCCACTGATCGAAATTCCCCCACCCCCCGATATTGAGTTTACCCGCTACGACGTCGTGGAGGATGAGCAAACTGAGCCCGTCTCATCTTGCACGACCGACTTAGAATGGGACCGAGAGCTATTTTACGTTTCCCCGGACGTAGATCTCGACCGAGAAATTCAGAAAAATCTGATAGAGTTCGCGCCCCTCCCTGTAGAGATCCCCGTAGCTCTCGAGAACACGAGTTCCTCCACCCTTGCAGAATCCCCTTGCATACAGCTGGACGAACAAAACCATCAAGACGATCTCGCGGACCGACTGAAAATCGCGACGGACATAGAGACCCGACTGACGAACTTGAGGACAGTAGAGACCTCACAGAGAATCCCCCCGAGTCGAGTCCCCGCGGAAAACACCCCCCTTTCCCCAGCCTCACCCAATTTAAAGACAAAAAGGCCCAACGCTTCCCGCATCAGCAAAGCCCTTTTAGAAATTTTGAAATGGAGTTTGAGATTTGCCGTAGAGGAAGGACACGATGGACCAACCTTCCTCTTGGAGGCGGCAAAAATATTCAGAGAGCGAGGAAAGCGAAAAAGTAAAAGCAACCCGGACAAGCACAGCCCTCCCCAAAGCGATCATTCAGCCCCAGCCCCTGAGACGTTCGCGAGATTCAACCCCCGCCCACACAGTCCAACCCAAGCAGGCTCCGGCGGATTCCGAAGCTCCTGCAAACACCACCCCTCACCCCCCACCCCCTCCCCGACAATCCCCTCCACCCCTTTGCCAACAATTGCCAGCAAGAATCCTGATCGGCCCTGGTCAACCGCGACCGCGACCAAGAACACGCGAAAGAGACAGACGAGGCCGTCGCCGCCTCGTGTCGTCTCCCCAAAAACCAGGCCGATTCAGCAGCTTGCCTCCCCAACCCTCACCCCCCGTTCCTGCCCCTCCCCAGGACCCATCCGCTTCCGTCCTCGCCCAGGACCCAAGCCCCGATTCCCAGACAACCCTACTCCCGCCTCCCCATCCCTCCGGCCCGTTTCCCACTCGCACCCAGGAACGAGCCGTCCCACGGGACACATCCCGTCCCTCCTCTCCCTTCGCATCGCCAAGCCCCCGACCCTGCTCCCGGCCGTCGCGCCGGTGGCAGCCTCACCCACAACCCGGTTCCCCTCACGACCCAACCAGCACCCCGATCGCCAGTGCTGGTCGTGTGGCCAGCGCGGCCATCTCGCCCGGGACTGTTCCAAAAATTTGGAGTCCCGACCCCGTCCCGCTTCCCCCATGATCCGATCTTCCCCCCGTCCCAAATCCCCAACCCTACCGCCCCGCCCCCTAACTCCTTGCCCCGCAATTTTCCAGCCCCCAGCAGTCCCAGTCACTCCACTACTGTGGGTGAAGTGCTGGAACTGCCACGGCAGGGGACACCGGCAACGCCAGTGCCCCAGCCCCCGTAATATGGATCCCCAATGAATCCCTGGTAACCTCCCAGTAGAATGCTAAAGAGTTTTTGAGTTTCCCCAAATAGAGAGTTTTTGAGTTCCCCCAAATGGAGAAAATCTTGGAGTATCCCAAATAGAGAATTTTTTTTGGAGTTCCCACATAGAGAGTTTTTTGAGTCCCCCAAATAGAAAATTTGGAGGAGAATCCCAAATGGAGAATTTTTTTTGAGTTTCCCACATAGAGAGTTTTTTTGAGTCCCCCAAATAGAAAATTTGGAGGAGAATCCCAAATGGAGAATTTTTTTTGAGTTTCCCGACTGGAGAAAATTTTGGAGTTCCCAAATCGGGACAATTTGAGTACAGTGCATTATCGGTGGAAGCGACCAACGAAACCCCACCAAAACATGCCATAGAGAGTTTTTGAGAGTCCCCCCGAATCGAGAAAATTTTGGAGTTTGAAAATCGAGACAGTTTGAGAGAAAAGCACCACCTGTGGAAGTGACCAGAGAAACCCCACAGGTGGAGGCTATAGAGACGCTAAATGGAGTAACCCCGAGAATTGACCCCCTGGAGTAGTCCCTTCTTAACTTGGAGAACCCCCGAACCTATGAGCCCTGAAAGGGCCAGTCAACGTTGAATAAAAAAGGAGAAAAACCCACCCGTCTCCCCCAAAGCCTCCTTAAAAGAGCATTCTGTTTCCTAGAAATCATGTTTCCTACCCCCATCACTCGTGAAACCCCCACCGCTTCCCCTACGAATTATAGACCATTTGCCTTCCCTAACATTTCCTTTCCCTCTATGAAAAGCCTGTGATAGCTGCCATGGGACAGCTAGAGTATCAAGTAGGTAAGATTTAAACACAAGCGAGAGAGCGGTCGGAAACACCCGACGCTCAAACGAGCACCGAGAGGGAGTAGACGGACGTTCCCTGTCAACTCGCCATGTCACTCGCCATGCTCGGAACTGTGGATTCCGGCTACCCCTACCGACAGAGTGAAGTGTGAATGGACGATATTCGAGTGTAAGTTCGTGAGGCGAACTTCCCCTCTAAGCAGGGGGGAGTTGTGACGTGGCGTCACAAGGAGGCCCCAAAAATAGAGTTTTTTTATAGTAATTGTACCGAATCCCCGCGCTCGAAGTCCGCCACCACACTTAACCCCGAAAAATGTAAATGTTAGTATTTAAGTAAAATAATGTAAATAGTAATCGTAAATAAAATGTAAATATCGAGTAACCCGCCATGACACCGAGACACAGAAGAGGCCTTCCCCAAAAATTCCCAAGAAAACCCTACAAATTTCCCTGTATACCCCTGAAAAACCCATATGATTTCCTCGCGAAATACCTTTTTCCCCTCCCCATACCCCCTGACGTATCCCCACCAACGAGCCCAGCGCAAGAAGATCAGCAAGTCCTGGAGAGGCACCATCACCAGCATCCCCGAGGAGAAGAACCCACGCTGTACTGCCCGGCTAGAGAGGGTCACAAAGGACCATCCCGCGCTCACGGCAAAATTTAGGCTCAAATTTGCCACGAAAAAGAGAGAGACCGTGAGCGCGGCAATAGCCCACTCTTCTCGTCTGCCGTGTCGATAAGAGACAGTCCAGGCACGCGCAGCGAGAGAGTGGGGCGAGAGAGTACCCTCTCTACGCTAATGAGGGCAGCAGCGTGCGGTATTGATTGCCGTTATCGACCCGTGAGAATTCCCCACGTGCGAGAGATGTCCCCACGTGTTCTTCAGTCTTCCCGGCCAATCAACCACCGCTCTCCAGGACAAGGACCAGTTCGCAGGCGCAAATCGATAAGATGATCGATGAATGGCTACCCCACGGAAATACGTCAGTCCCGTAACCCCTTCCATGCCCTTTGATTTCCTTTATCAGTCCTCGTGTCGAGTGAGGAGCAAGGAGCCCTCACTTCGAGCGTTGCGTGGAAAGAGAATAGAGCAGCGAGAAAGCGTGTATAGAGAAAAGCGTTGTAAAGAGTGAGAGAGAGAGAGAGTGTGAAAGTGAGAAGAGTTGGAGAGTTTTGTTGAGTTTTAAGTTTGGAGTTTTGATTTAAAGTTTAGTTATTATATAGAGTTTTCTTTCTTTTCTTGTTTTGTGTTTAAATTATATAGTTTTTTTTTGGAGTTATATTTTTTTTATGTGAAGTTTTTTTTTTGTGAAAAAAAAAAGAGAGAAGAGAGTGAGGAAAGAGAGAGGAAAGAAAAAGGAGAAAAAGAGTGAGTAGAGCGAAAATTTTCATTTTCGAGTGTGGCGAAATTTTTATAGGATTTTTAGCGCGTACCCGGCCACGAGGCGGACGCCATCTTTTCCCGTATAGATTTTTCGTGCGTGTATCCCCTCGAAGTGTATCGAGCCGTGCAGTGTGGTGGTGTACAAATAATTAGAGTCAGCCCCAAATTTATTCGTTTCGTTCTTTCGCGTTTTCCCCAATAACCCCGATAATTTTGAAAATTATTATTTTTGCGTTCCCCGATAATTTTGAGTATTTTTTTTTTTTGCGTTTTCCCGATAAATTCGACCCCGACTAAAAATGACCAAAATTAACCTGCCATGAAAAACGACCGTGGTAATTATTAAGAGGCCGAACCACGGACCTTGCCCCCCCCCTGAGAGTAGTTCCCCTAGTCCCCGAGCTAGCCCGTGTATAATACTTCCCTGTCTGTGATAATTCCGAGAGAAAAGGCAGTTATGCCATTAAAATAGCTGGCGCCCAACTGTTTTGTTATTATTATTATATTTTATTCTGTCTTTTTTTTTGTGTTCTTTGCGAGTTTTCTTTTTTTGTGATATATTCTTTTTTTGTACTCATTAAAGAGGCTATATTTTTTTTGTGTTAACCCCGAGTTTGTGTTTCCCTTATATTCCCCCCCCCCCACAGTCAAATTCGGCGTGACAATATATATGTATATATATATATATATATATATATATATATGTTGTCAATTCATTGTTGTCAATTCAGAGAGCGTGTGTCGAAAGAAATGCTTCAGTCTTCATTCTGCCTTCGATCGTGTCAACGCAAAGATGCCACCTAAACATAGCAAGTGAAATTTATATTCGAAAAATATTTGTTATTCTCATTTTTTCTGTATTATCCCTCTATTCGTGCTCTCTTTACTTCTCTTTTCCAGTGTTCTCCAATCTTTTCCATATTCTTTCAACAGATCGGTTATTCCCGTCCTCTTTTCCTGGATAGGCAAACTGTACGAAAGTGACGGGAATGACGGAAATATGGCAAAATAATGCAGCACGTGCTGCATATATCGCCATAATTTCGTCATGTGCGTGGCTTTCGTGGAGCTTGTCTCTATCTCCATCTCTCTCTATATCTCTATCTGTATCTCTATCTGTATCTCTATCTGTATCTCTATCTGTATCTCTATCTGTATCTCTATCTGTATCTCTATCTGTATCTCTATCTGTATCTCTATCTGTATCTCTATCTGTATCTCTATCTGTATCTCTATCTGTATCTCTATCTGTATCTCTATCTGTATCTCTATCTGTATCTCTATCTGTATCTCTATCTGTATCTCTATCTGTATCTCTATCTGTATCTCTATCTGTATCTCTATCTGCATCTCTATCTGTATCTCTATCTGTATCTCTATCTGTATCTCAATCTGTATCTCAATCTGTATCTCAATCTGTATCTCAATCTGTATCTCTATCTGTATCTCTATCTGTATCTCTATCTGTATCTCTATCTGTATCTCTATCTGTATCTCTATCTGTATCTCTATCTGTATCTCTATCTGTATCTCTATCTGTATCTCTATCTGTATCTCTATCTGTATCTCTATCTGTATCTCTATCTGTATCTCTATCTGTATCTCTATCTGTATCTCTATCTGTATCTCTATCTGTATCTCTATCTGTATCTCTATCGGTATCTCTATCTGTATCTCTCTCACTATCTCTCTCTCTCTCAATCTCAATCTCAATCTCTATCTCGTTCTCTCTGTCTCCATCTCTCTCAATCTCAATCTGAATCTCTATCTCTTTCTCTCTCTCTCTCTCTCTCTCTCTCTCTCTCTCTCTCTCTCTCTCTCTCTCTCTCTATCTCTCTCTCTCTCCCACTCTCTCTCTCTCCGGTGAGTACCGTTGACAGCTTTCGTATCACTCTCTTGCATTGAACGTTGATTCTGCTGCTTTCTGCCTCCGGGCGCTTTCTGTTTCAGAAGCTTTGCATGCACAAAAAAATGCTTTTCATCTGGAGTTAATTGAATTAACTATATTGTCCACTTTAATATCGGAAAAGAAAGTTGAAACTTGGTGCTTACTTAACCTCACTAATCGATATTGATTACGTCATCGTCATCATCATCACGGCGCCTGCGCAGTAGATTAGGAAGCTTTCGACGACGTGCTGTGCTACCTTCACTTCGTGCGGTCTCATATTCTCGGCCACTGCAAACGCGCATGCGCGTGCTTGCAGTATTGACTCCTGATCATCGATCTCTCTCACCAGGAGCGGCAATTGCTTAACGGATGGTCGGTGTTTACCTTATCGGCGGCGTGGATCTATAGTCGATAACTTGCGTTATTACCCATTGAGGCGTCGCTTATCACTGTCGCTTATCATCAGTGTAGAAGATTTGCACCTCCTATCTCTCACAGATGGCTTCTCGCTGTGGTATTTGTAATCGCTCTACGAGCAGGAGTGAAACTGTCACCTGTACGGAGGGCTGTGGTGAGATTTTTCATATTATTTGCGCCAAAAAAAAATTTAATTATGATGCGTCCATCGATTCATCTTTTCGATGTGATTTATGTGCGATGCAACGGTCGATTATTACTCCTCGCACGCCTGAGCAATCTTTCAGCTCTGCCTTGGCAACTGATAGAGCGAAATTAAACTCGGTTACGCTTGAAGATTTGATGCAGCAACTAAAATTCTCCAGCGCTTCCGCCGATAGTAAACTCGGTTCGATACAGAACACTCTTGCTGCGGTTGAGCACAATATTGCGGAAATTCAGGCCGATGTAGCGGATCTTGCTGCTTCCCAAGTGATTATGTCGCGTAAAATTGAGACTCTCGAGACGAATGCTGAATTAGCACGTGATGAATCGACGGCTATACGCGAAGAAAATGTCAAGCTACGATCGCAAATAGCTGAAGTTTCGAATCGTTTATCGATGATTGAAGGTGCGCAATTAGCCGCTGAAATTTCGGTGTCGGGAATTCCCTTATCCGTGACGGATTCACCTAAAGAGATTGTGGGTAAAGTCTTCGATGCTCTCGAAATCCCCGAGTTAATTAGCGACGTACTCGATATTCGCATTTTAGCTAAGAAGGGTGACAATGTTGTCGGTGCACGCCCGGGAACATCTTCGGCTCACACATTGCCTTCCAAATCGCTAATCGTGGTGCTCAAGTCGTCTAGCGTCCGCGATCACATTGTGGCTAAAAAGCGTTTATCAAAAGATCTCTCTATTCGAAAAGTTTTCTCGCTAAATCAGCAGGGTAACATATTTGTAAGGGAGTTTTTGCCGGCCCCTCTTTACAATTTACTACGTCGTACTAAAGCTAGAGCTGTGCAAACTGGCTATAAATATGTCTGGACCAGGGCGGGTGCTATTTGCGTTCGGAAAATTGACGGATCGCCGATCATTGTCGTTAAATCTGACAATGATCTTCAGAAACTCGTCTGACTCGCACCTCCGTGCGCAAATTGTATCGTTGTGCCACCGTCCGCTGCCTCTCAATCTGTTAAATTCATCAGAATGGCCCAATTTAACGCTAATTCCTTGTTAGCTCATATAGATCTTTTGAAAGCTCACCTCGTAAGCAACTTTTATCACGTCATATCTATATCTGAAACTTGGCTCAATTCTCTCGTAGCCGATGATTTGATCAAGTTAGACAACTATATTCTCATTCGTAACGATAGAGAGGGCAAACGCGGGGGTGGTGTCGCGTGCTATGTGCATGAGTCTCTCAGAGTTAGGGTGTTAGCTGCATCGCCCAGTTTGTTTTCGAATGCTCCGGAATTTATCATTCTCGAAATCAGCTGTTCCAATGAAACACTGCTCTTTACCTCTATGTATAGGAGACCCAAGGGACTCCTTTTCAATGACTTTTTCAGTGTATTAGTTCCTTTATCGATAGCATATAAAAATATAATCATCTCTGGCGATCTAAATTGCAATTTACTGAGTGGTAACTTTGAAGCGTCATGTCTACGGGAGCTGGTTGCTTCCCATTCACTACACGTGGTTGAATCAGAAGCAACATATCACACCTCTTCTGCGGATTCGTGGCTTGATGTTTTTATTATTGATAGCCCAGACAAACTATCAGGTTTTTATAAGTCTGATGCTCCGTTTATTGCCGGGCATGATTTCATTGAGCTACTCTACAAATTCGATGCCCCACAGGTGGCTGAACGCACGATAACTCGAAGGAACTATAAACGATTTAACGAAACCGATTACCTTCACTCCATTACTGAAGCGCTCGTAACAAATTGTCAAGCAATGCTGGATCCCAATTTTGTAGCGGATGACGTTGATGTGTTCGCTAATTCGCTCGAAAATTCAGTTCTGTCTGCGTTAAATACTCATGCTCAATATCAAACATTTCGTGTCTCTAAACCTCGAGCACCATGGCTTTCTGATAATCTAATCTCTCGTATAAGACACAGGAATTCGCTCTATAGGGGGGCTAAGCGCTCAGGGTGTGTCTTAGCAATGGCTATTTATCGTCAGTATAGAAATGAACTTTGTGCGGATCTCAAGTTGGCTCGTAACGATTATCACTTGGAGCACCTCAGAAATATAACGGATCCTACCAAACTTTGGAGGGAACTAGCCACGTTGGGGCTTGTTAAACCTACTCAATCGTCACCTCTCAACTTCTTCACTTCTAACGAGTTAAATTCATTTTTTGCTGCCGTATCCAGTGCTTCGCCACCTTGTCGCAGATTTGATTTTGTCAGTACCATTGCTGCCATACCACTCACTCGACCACCGTTTGTGTTTACGATGGTGACTCCAGAGAGTGTTAAAAATACTATACTCTCATCCACCTCTTCTTCGTATTCGGCTGGACCTGATAACATTTCTTTATTCGCCATTCAAAAAGCACTTCCTAAGCTGGTACCAGCTATCACTGTTCTGTTTAATTGCAGCTTAAGCCTTGGCTTTTTTCCTACTTCTTGGAAGCGCGCATTCATCCGTCCTCTTCTGAAACAAAACCCTCCCAGTACTATATCTGATACCAGGCCGATTGCGAACCTATGCGTATTGTCCAAGATCATGGAGAAGATTGTTCATAAGCAAATCACTGATTTTGTCACTGAAAATGATATACTAGACCCATGCCAGTCTGGATATCGAGGTGGGTTCAGTACTCAGACTGCCTTATTAAGGGTTTGTCATGACGTCAGACTAGCTGTCGATCGCGGTATGGTGACGATTCTTGTCTTATTTGACTTCAGTAAGGCCTTTGATATGGTCATTCACTTGAACTTACTGGTAAAACTTCGCAAGCTTGGCTTTGGCGACGATGCGTTAAATTGGTTCTTTTCATATTTAACTGGGAGAACACAGGCAATCGTCAATGACTCGGGGGAGTGCTCGGATTGGCTGGCGACTTACACTGGAGTACCTCAAGGTTCCGTGCTTGGTCCTCTCTTGTTTTCGCTTTTCATTAACGACATTGGCTCGAACCTCAAGTACTCTAATCATATGATTTTTGCTGATGACACTCAAATTTATCTAAGCTGTTTACCTTCTGAACTCGACTTGGGTTTGGCCAAAATCTCACACGATGTTGAGGTTATTACCATGTATGCTTCTGAAAATGGTCTCAAACTTAATCTTAATAAATCGAAAGTTCTCATTCAGGGTAGCAAAATGTTCATCAGCAGGATTGATTTCAACTCCTTAGCCCCGCTTAAGGTGAATGGCATTACCCTTCCATACGTCAATGAAGTGCGTAATCTTGGTGTTATCATGACATCCAATCTCTCTTGGCGAAGTCAAGTGATGACCATCTCGAAAAAAGTACATTTCTCTCTTCATAAACTAAAATTTCACAGAAACGCACTGTCTCTTGAGCTCAAGGCTATGCTGGTAAAATCACTTATTTTTCCGCTATTGGATTATTGTTGTCTAGTCTATAATGACTTGACAGGCGAACTAAACGTAAAACTCCAACAGCTCATCAACTGCGGCATCAGGTTCGTATTTAATTTAAGACGGGATGAGCATATCACACCCTATAGACGACAACTGGGCTGGCTGACGGTCGGTTCAAGGCGACTTTATTTTATGGGGGTCACTATTTTCAATATTCTTCATGGCAATGTTCCTGCGTATCTCCGAGACTTATTTCGTCTCACTGATCCTCCCATACGTCTATTACGATTGAGGGCTCCAAGTGTTTTTCATATTCCTGCCCACCGTACTGCGG
Organism: Dyspetes luteomarginatus; assembly: GCA_963669185.1. NCBI lineage: Eukaryota > Metazoa > Arthropoda > Insecta > Hymenoptera > Ichneumonidae > Dyspetes > Dyspetes luteomarginatus. The sequence continues at coordinate 15,785,923 of OY769904.1, forward strand.
CATTCCGTAACTCTTTTTTTCTTGCTGCTGTGTATTTTTGGCACTCTTTGCCTGTTGACGTAGTGTCTTCACCGTCCTTGCCATTGCTGAAGCGCCGGCTGTTCGCGTATCTTTTTGAGGTTGAAAATGTATAGTAGTGGTTGTGGTCAGTACTCATGCGTAGGTGCTGTCCTGTACTATCTAGGGGTATGACATGCGATTTATGTATGTCTAACAGTGTATTATGGTGTGTAAATAAGTATTGCCGTTGTGTGTACTCGGCGTACTGGCGTGTTTGGACATCTTTAATTTTATATAATTTCTTATAATTTTATTTCATTTAATGTTTTACTATTTTGCATATCTTTGAACATTCACTGTATCTCATAGTTGGTATGATTTAAGATAAAAACAATGTAAGCTTTGTACTTGTATCTTGGCCTCTAGGTTTAAACCAAGGCCTAAATATATTAATCAATCAATCAATCAATCAATCTCTATCTCTCTCTATCTCTCTCTCTCTCTCTCTCTATCTCTATCTCTATCTCTATCTCTATCTCTACCTCTATCTCTATCTCTATCTCTATCTCTATCTCTATCTCTATCTCTATCTCTATCTCTCAATCTCAATCTCAATCTTAATCTCAATCTATATCTCTATCTCTATCTCTCAATCTCAATCTATATCTCTATCTCTCTATCTCTCTCTCTCTCTCTCTCGCTCTCTCGCTCTCTCTCTCTCTCGCTCTCTCGCTCTCTCGCTCTCTCGCTCTCTCGCTCTCTCGCTCTCTCGCTCTCTCTCTCTCTCTCTCTCTCTCTCTCTCTCTCTCTCTCTCTCTCTCTCTCTCTCTCTCTCTCTCTCTCTCTCTCTCTCTCTCTCTCTCTCTCTCTCTCTCTCTCTCTCTCTCTCTCTCTCTCTCTCTCTCTCTCTCTCTCTCTCGCCCCTGGCTCTCTCTATCATATCCCATAACGTTGTATTATTATTTTATTCTTATATTATTCCTCATTTTCTCAGCCAAACGAGTCAACTCTGAAATGGTGAGTCCTTATTAGTGCGTACGTTTGAAATATTATTTGTACGCTACCTTTATTCCAAGTATAACCATTATAACGCATATGGTATGTGTGAGGAATAGGATGTCCGCGTGAGAATGGATGTATGGGACTTTAAGGTGTTGGGTTTAAGGTGTGGGAAAGGACAGTTAGGAATAGGGGAATTGTGGGGCCGCCACATATATATTCGAAAATTTAATTATTACATACGAATAAACATATATTATTTTTTATCTAACAATTGATGTAACTTATTTTATACAGTGAAATTTAATTAGATTTAAACGATTTATAAATAACAAAATTAGTCAAATTTCACTATATATATTATTATTATTAAATGGTATATTATTAACATATAGTTTAATTATAAATATTAATGTTACTTTATAATCTAAATTATTTAATATTTTTGGTCATCCTAATAGATATATTATTTTAATTGGGAAATCAATTAATATTCATTAATTAAATTGATTAAAAAAAAACCAAACTTTTTCACGTTAAATTATTATTTTTAAATTGGAATATGGAAATTAAATTAAACTTATTCTTTTTATAAATAATGGAACTTAAAATATAGAAATTTAATTTAAATTTAGGGTGATATTTTTTGAATTAGGATTTTCCTTTAGATATATATAACGATTCGCGAATTGAGTGAATTTTTTGCAACAGCGCATCCGCACCCTCTAGTGGGGAATTCGTTACGCGAATACGTCTGTGGCGCCACCGCGTGCCAAGAGGTGCCACCACCGTCCAACAGAGAGAGCTCTTTCTGTTGCTCTACAGAAATAATTTTTACCGAGAACAGAGTGCAATGAAGTATTTTAATTTGGGGCGCGTGTCAACGCGAGGCACTTTGTTCTCTGCTAATAGCAGCTACAGAATATAATTAGTACTCTACTTTACCGTGAAATATGAGTGTTTGGTTTGTCGGCGGTGTATCAAGTATGATATAAATTATGTAAGACTCGTAGCCAACTTGAATTCTGATGTTATATCATAGCAACGAAGATTGAGGTCTATAGAAGCACAAAGCCTATAGCCCGCTTGGTTTGGGTTTAATACCAGCGTTGGTAATACAACGTTGGTATTACCAATACAACGAAGATTGAGGTCCAATATTCGTTGACTTTATATAGGTGAAGTACCTCGACTGGTGGCGTACTTGGGCTCGCTCCTTATCCACGGTGCTCATTTTACCGACTAGTGATGCAATGATACTAGTTATCTTAGGCCGGTTACGAGATTTATTATTGATGGAAACTCTGATGGCCATGGTCGGTAAGAAAGATCTTCCGTAGCTCTTATGGTAAGTAAATTAGGTCTCTCAAGTTGTCTATAATCGTGAATAGGATCTTCCATGACAATTGTAGTTGATAGTTAGATTTTCATTTGTTGATGGACATTTTTCTAGGGGTCTATTTATAGAGTTTTTTGGAGGATTTGTCTACTTTTTGCAAAGCCTCCGTTATTATTGTAGTTTTATATATCGGACTGGAAGGTAATGTACTACTCCTCTGTTGGCAAAACAGTTTATGCGAAAGCTGTGAGTGCTAGAGAGAAAGCTACTTTTACTCCGGTACACGGTCTTATAGACAAGACCATGCTCCGGTATCAAAATTCTCCTGAACAGTGGATCTGCAGTTCGTGCAGTTCGTTCTTCGTTTGTCCGAAAGATGAACCGTTTAGATGAATATTGGTACCAGCAACGAAGATTGAGGCCTCTTCGTTGGTACTAGAGTAAAAGCAGGTTCCTCTCTCGTACTCACAATGGCTCTTACGCAGGAATTGTCTTACCAACAGAGGAGTAGCACATTACCCTCATGGAAACCGCGACAGTGACGTGCTGACCATACTGCTGACGACATATGCCCAACTGAGTTGCTTGCGCTCGTATCGCGACCACGGTCTTACCTACAAGACCGTGGTATCGACATATCCTGACAAACAATATGGTATCCGGGGCCATCATGTCATAATTTTGCAGAGTACTTAACTCCTATTTTTTATTACCCAAGTTTTTACCGGAAAAAGAAGCACCGTCGATCCGTCGATAGGTACTTAGTTAACGGGTGACCACTGTTTATAACGTATTTTTTTTTCCATCTGACCTTTCATTATTTTATCACGAACTATCGGCGCAGCTGCCAGTAGCGTTTGTGTTGATAATAAAAAAAATTAACGAGTGTTGAAAAGTGAATGTATATCGTGACACGATACAACTATAGAACCGCTTTTTCAGCAAATTCCTCTAAATTGACCTTTCAAGGATCGGTAATGGCTGAAAATAATCATACACTGAGGTTGGAATACTTGGTAACATAACCGTAAAAAAAAAAAAAAAAAATTAACCTTGCAAGTTGAAACTTTCAAATTCACTAAGCAGCTTGAACCTGCTCAGTGAGAAAGAACAACAAAAACGATGAACCAAGAGATACATATATATTCATATATACTTTTTTCATTCCTCATTACGACAATATCAAGGCTGTACTTTGCCACATGGAACGTAGCTACGAAACATCCACAAGAGGAGCCACACAAATTTCTTGGAATCAACAGAGACAATGCAGAATCTTTGCCCGATTTCTTTATAGTTGGGTATGTAGCACTGCTCGAATAGTTACCGTGCACATAGAATACGACAATATGTTCCAGTTTGCAGGAGGTGAAGGCACAGCCCCAAAACATCGTACTGGACATATTCTTTGAGGATCCATGGACTAAGTATTTGAGGTATGGTCCTTTTGATGGAGTGATAATAAAATGCACGTCCATCTATTCTGGCAAATCAATCTCAGATCATTTGTCTGATGGATACGTTTTTTTTCAGAGAAGCATTGAAAGATAAGGACTATATAAAAATACGTACTCAGAGGCTGCAGGGCCTTGTACTTAATGTATTCTGTTTGAGAAAGCATCTGACTCATTTACGACTGATAGAAGCACGATACACTAAAACAGGATTTGGTGGCATGTGGGTAAGAATGTTGAGCTAATCTAGCGGCTTCTCCTGAAAAGCTGCTCAATAATCTGACATGGACCAATTGTCACTGTTGCAGGGTAATAAGGGAGCTGTTAGTGTACGTTTCAATATATATGGCATCAGTATTTGCATCATCAATACTCATCTAACACCTCATGATCATCTGCTGTTCAATAGAATATCCGATTACAATACTATTCTCCAAGATCATGTTTTTAACGTACCAGAAACACGTAATATTTTATATCACGAGTAAGAAACAAGAGAGGTTTTATACATTTGTAGAAGGGGCCAGGATGAATATAATCCTTCGAATTGTACAATTTCAGCTACACATTCTGGATCGGTGACTTGAACTTTCGCCTAGAAGGACAAGATTTAACGGCTGAGACAATAAACGAATTGATCAAAGAGAAACAATTGGATGTCCTGCTGGCCAGGGATCAGCTGAAAATGGTGATGGCGAATGGAGAGGCTTTTGGTGAATTGACCGAGGCCACAGTAACATTCCCACCTACTTATAAATTTGAGTTTGCCTCACAAAATTATCATCTTAGGTGGGCATGAGTAAAAATTATCATAAAATCTATGTAACAAAGATTACACTAGTGTAGAAACACGGTCATTGACACTCACAGAGACACTTTGCTTGATCTAAGCAAGAGCATGATCCACCCAATCACGCTCAATAGCCCACTGGTTTGTATTAATAATCTCTTGTGTGAAAATTGAAATACTAGACGTCGGCCATCCTGGACGGATAGAATATTGTACAAAGTCAACACTGATGTTTACGAAGATGTTAAGCTCAAAGCGATTCAACGAAGCTACAAGAGTCATCCGAGTTACGTGCAATCTGATCATAAACCCGTGACTGGCGAGTTTGATATAACGGTAATTTACCCATTTATCAACTCAGTAGAATGTCGAGGTGCATTTTTTTTTTTTTTTTTTTTTATTTTCCTGGAGTGACCAGGCACATGATGCGCCATCGAATTTACATACATGATTGACGAATAACTATAGCGAGCTTGCTCATGGTGAGTCACTAAGGATCCTTTATCCTGTACATTTACAACTGAAAGTTAGATCCTGGTGAGGATTTTTAGTACTACACGATTTGATAAAAAACTGAACAAAGTTAACTGTATTGATGAAGAATGATTATTTACAATAAAATAATAATACAAAAAGTTAAAAATTGGGTTAAAAAAGATTTGATGAACAAATGTACTGGAAACTATTATTTATTTACTTACAAAACGTATTCCCTGGTTTTTCTGAATACATCGGAATGTTTTGAGAATTTTCTCACAATACTTAAATTTTCATTTTATGAAATGGAAAAATGATCAAATTTCGCAAATTTCGCAAATTTTCGATATGTTCCCGTGAAAAAGTTCCCTATTACAGTTTTAAATTTTCAACATTACCGAACAACCGGTTTTATACAAACTCAAAAGAATCTCAAGCACCGAAATTTCCAGATTGAGCGAATGAAAAAAAAAAACGATTCAGATGTATTCGGACTAATCAGGTTTTTTAATTTCGTAAATAAAAAATTAATATTTATTTACCGGCGAATATGTTGAAAAATTCTGCTGTCTAACTATTTTTGTAATAACTTTTTCGTATTTTTATTATATACAGTCGATGTTCTGAATGTATTTAATATGGTTGATTTTTTTTTTTAATTTATCCCACTGCGAAGTACTTAAAACAACTGAATTAAACTTTTGATTGGGAATGTATAGGCAAAACACCATCAACAAGCTTCTATTTGACCATTCATTAAGACTGTTGAAGGGGCTACGACTTTTATGGAGTTGTCTACAGGACTCGTAGGTGTTGATTTTTCGAAATACATCCGCCAGGGTGACACTTATACAATACATGGGTGCTTTTGAAAGGGACTGCAATTTTCGCCCAGGCGTTTTCGTTGATTAATAATTGAGTTGGTTGAAAACTATAAATAGATTAAGTTTGGGACTTTTAACCAGGACTTGTTTGGGATCATCAGTGTGATTGGAAAAAAGTTAATCTGCGCTTAGTTTTCATCCATGACGTTGACTACAAATGTTATTGCTCAAACATTAGTAACAATTTCGCGATTGTTCATTAGACATTCTCTACATAGCCAGTTCGTATTACGAACTTTCTTTGGTAGTTGAAATAAAAGCTGACAGTACGAACTTGAGTATGGTTAGCAGCATAGCTAGATACTGATTGAATCTTTGCAAAAAGTCTGACCTCTCCCAAAAAAAGTATTTCAATGATGTTTGTATTGTAAAATATTTCCTTTTTGGCCGTAATAACGAGTTTGGTTAACCAATAAGAGAACGCAAAAAATGTACTTGATTTTTTTCGGTCGAGATAATTCTTTCCGGCATATGATTATTTATGTACGAGTAAAATAATAGCGCTCACACTTTTTACCTAGATGCGTCCGGATTATGAAGAATGCGGAGTCGAATTTCAGCCGGTTAGAGCGTGGTTCGTGGATGAGGAAAATTCTGTATCCTACAAACTTTTGGGGAATGCCAGCTCGACCAGCGGAGACTGGATCGGTCTATTTCACGAGGGATTCTCGAGTCTTGATGATTATCTCGTGTACGAGTACGTTGGTCATAATGGTCAAAGAAATGTCGGGATGGAGTCAACGATGATGGAACCACATGCAATCGCCGAGCGTATATTTTTCAGTGATACGGCCCTGAGAGCACCAGGAATGTATCGTCTCGTCTACATGGCGCAACGAGGTGATGGTATAACCAGTATTCTTGGCACAAGTCCACCATTTCCGGGTCATCGAAGGCTCAATAACATCTCAACAATGAGCATCAATTCATGTCAAACTATTCAACGAAACTTAGAGCCGGTGTAGAGACAATATTTTAACGGCATCTATGTATATCAAAAATGAATTACTTTTCGTACCTGTTGATGCAGAAGTTTGTAGCACCAACACCTGCGCGCAATCGCTTTCGGCCTCACCAACCTTATATAGAACGTTTTTTTTTGTTTTTATTCTATGTATATTTCTTTAAATAGTTACTGGTAATTTCATGACTAGATGCAATGGGCAAAATGAACAAATATCGACTCATCGCATACATGTCAAAAATATTGTTAGGTAATTCAGGGAAATGATATATGGGAATCAAAAGTTTATGAAAGATAGCAAATGAAGATGTGCACGATGCGTTAGATGTCACCACTATGGGCTATGGGCTGTGGAATAAATAAATGAAATAAAAAGTCTGGTATTTCCACAATTATAAATTTTTACACATGGACAAAGGTGGCAAGGCAGCTCGGAAAAGGTAAAAGACTCTTGACAATAAGTTAATACTTATTGGTAATAATAGAATGGTGACGACAACAACAGCAGCAGCAGCAGCAGCAGCAATAACAACAATAAGGCACTCGTCAATAATTATTACAGCAGATGCAGCAGCATCTGGATGCCTGGCAATTAAAAATAAAATAAGCTATATAGGAAAGTGTTATCATCACACAACTGGTTGTCTGTTCGAGGTGTGTGAATTGCCATTTAAGGCATTCAATAAGCTCCGATCGGCGCTACTGACATGCGGTTCAAGAGCCTCGATTCCCCCAATTTTTAGTATCTGATACCATACGAGAATGCGCACGGGTTTCCGTAGAACGAATATACCAAAAACAATGAGACCCTGAAGAGCATTTATGAGATCAAAGGCCGACCACGCTAGAGGATCACCTCCGGCCCACCAGGATATCAGTTCCATCGCCCAATTAATTCCCATGAGGAAAAAGAGACCAAGGCAGACCAGAAAAATACGCTTTAGACGCCTAAAGAGAAGCTGCTCCTCTCGATCGGAATCATGATTTCTCGCCAGTCTCCGTATATCAAGATCTCGCTGATGACGCGTTATCGCGATTGCCGTCAGAGCAAAAATAACGATATTTGCAACAACGAGAAATCCCACTGGAACGTAAAAGTACGGCATTGCTTCTTCATCGGCTGAGGAAAGAAAAGAAAAATAAATAACAAAAGACTATAATTATTCTATTTATATGATTAGGATACAAGATTTCGGTCATACTCACACTGGAACCAGCAGCTCTCAGCTCCAAAATTGGGCTTTACGTACGTCGTTGGAATGGTCGGACTCAAATCCATTATCATCGAGATGATAATGAGAATAGCTGGTGGAATCCAGGCCCAAAGTGAATAATAAAAGAATAACCTTCCATCAGCTCGTCGAGTTGTTTCATTAATCATAATCGCGTTTGCGACTCCGTCAACCTCGTCGCCTCTTCTCTCGTAGGCCACATGTCGTCCAACTTGTAACCATGTCTCGATACACATGACATTCAGCCAAAAGAAACATGCGACAAATGAAAACTGGATGACGAATGCTAAAACAATGCAGACAGAGAGAAAATCGTACTAACTTCTTGGTAATTTGGAGCAGCCCCTTATTGGGGATATATGTACATATAAATCATTCACCTATGGATATACAAAACTGATTGGACAAATGAGAACTGGCCAGTTGACCGATGGCTAATGTACCAAATGCAACTGCCAAGCAACCGCAATAATGACAAAGAGCTTTTCCATGAACGTCCATGAGACACGGCGTAATGCAGTAGGCAACTATGGTCAGTACCAAAAATGGCACCGAGACGAGAAGTCCGCAGGCGTAGAACGTTATTCTTGTGTCGGCTCTTGATATTCGACTCTCTGGAAGTAAAAAAAAACAAAAATTACGACACCGTGGGAAATTTCAAGATACATTGCGCCGGCGAGTTCATGTATGTTCGAATATGAGCTACCTAACAAAATTCAACCAATTAAGTATATTATTGCGTTACAAACCTTCAGGAAAACAGACGAGTGCTATAGTACCAAGATCGGGCACAAGTTCCATGCAATAATCAATCCCAGGAGATAGCATCAATGGTACATGGCGGGGAGCAAAAATAGAGCCATTTAGCAACAGATAGTACTCGTCCTCACTCGATTCTTCAGGTGAGAGCATGTATCTGTTTAAAAAAAAATGGTATAATCGAACATCAGAATGTCACGTCTGCTTTCCGATAATATCTAACATAAATACTATGCCGTCGATATCATATATGTACCTTTTGAAGCGACAGGGATCACCGATTATTGCGATAAAACGATCGCGCTCGTCTCCTGGTGCTAGGGCACCTGTTTTATTAAAATCACTGAACAGAGGTGAAAAAATGTAAGAATCGTCTGTTTGAGAGGATGATGGTAGTGAGACGCATCCCGAGACGACACCCTCTTTGTCCTTTGTCATTGTCTCGCCGATTGAACAACATTTGCTCACCCTCGGTAGATCGTGATAATCAAGACTAGGCAAAATCGTCTCGTTCTGCGAAAAAAACAAAAAAAAAGCCCAATATTTTTCAACTCGTTTCTCATGTTTATATTTTTATGTAGTTAAATTATGTGTTACGTTTTCAAAAATATAAAAGTAGTAAAAGTCATTAGATTGTGTATGTTTTCCATATTATCCGAGCTTTCACTTATCCGAGGTACGCTCTCCCCATATCACCTCGGATAAATAAGCTTCTATCATATACATATATAAATTCATGCGATTTATTTATTTATATTCAAAATTTATTTTCAATATTTCTAGTCCGAACTCGAAACATTTTCTTTCCATCCAGTTTTCAGGATACATTGATTCAAACCAAAAACAAACTCGGTTTTAAATCCCGAAAAACTGGAAAGCATAAAAAAATAGAGGCACTCTCCTGTGGATACTCTTTTAGGCTGTCAACATTACGGAACTGTTCCGTACCGTGAAGATGTTGAACATGTCACAATCTAGTGGAAGGCTTTAAATACTTTCGGCCACTTCTTTGCACACGGGTCATCACGTAGACGAGAAGAAAAATAAAATTACCATCGGAACCTGTAAGATGGTTGGGGGAGGTTTGTTCGTAGCAAGACCCAACGATGTTTCCATCAACGACGCAAAGTATACCATCGATACAAGCAAGTATGTAAACATTGGTGTCGTTGGTGCTGGTAAGGAATTCCGTATCAAAATAAATGTCAATAGCCGCATAGATAAAGAGGATTTTTTGTTCCCGGATATTATTCTTCTCGTCGGCCCCAGGGCCTCGTTATTGGGCATTCTCGTTGTAGTCAAGCTCATGACGTGGCGAATGGAACCATTGTAGCGGTCCTTAAAATCTTTTCTAGTATGTATTTCCATTCGGCCCATTCACTACAAACAGTGATGCTTGTGTGAACCAGAGAGTGTATTCCTTCTTTATTTGTGCTTGTAGGCCCACAATGTGCGACGCGCGCGCGCGGTGTCTCTCTCTCTAAGTTATATGCGTCTCGACATGCGACAGTGAATAGTCAATCTCCGACTTCGTCTTGTCTCGATCCACAATATTCTTGTGTATACATTATCAGTTTAATCTTCGTAATTAGTCCCACCGCACACTCGCGTTAACCACTTATATATCTCTTTTACTCAATTGAACTTGTCTTATTCGTGCAATTTCTACTATTCATATAGAAGACTAGAAAACATGGAATATGAGTATAAAATAATGCGCGCTTGAAATTTGATATTTAATACTGACGCTCGTTGTGACAAATTCCAGTATACGTTTCCGATACGGAGAGCTTTTAATTGTTATCTCGATAAGATCGCATCAACATTCCAATTCACTTTGCGATAGTCTGATAATGTTCGATTTGCTGTTTGATCGAAAAATGCTAAGATCAAGATCGAAATCATGGTGACGTTGACAATAATTTTGTCACTGGCAATTAGCAACAAAACGAAAGAATTTTTTTTTTGAAAAAGCTGTACTTTCTTCAATTTAATGTTGACCTCGACAATGATATACTCGGTCGAATATTAGGCATATTAACGATGCTCTTTTGCTTTTTCGGTGAACTTTTGCTCATAGTAGCATCACCATCTGACGCGATACATTTTGAGAGGTTTCGATAAAAACGGGCGAGAGCGATATGAAGAACAAAGCATGCCAGCCGATCAACGTTGCTGAGCGTACTGACTACCTCCCATGGCATGGCACACTGCTCACACTCGTCGATTTATGCTGGCGCAGGTGGAACAGGCAGAGGGAGGTGCGGGCAAACGTGGAATCAGGCAAGTCGCGAGAGCGCGATTGAGACAATTGATGGCAAATATTGTTTTAAATGTACATTAAACCGAGAAATTGTGCCGTTCATTGCAGCCGAACGAGTGGGGCTCGTGCCTAAAATAATCCATATAACACAGGTCAAATGGCGAATAGTATAGGGACTAGTGTACCATCAGATCCGAAATACATAACTCATGATTACGGTTCTTTTCTTATTTACGATGTGTTATGGAGAATAACTTAATTATCATTGTGCATATAATGTTTTGCGTTTCTAAATATGATTTACGAATGTTGATATTACTTTAAGAAATGTGATAACTTAATGGACCGAACGGGGCGTACTTTCAATATTTATGGTACATGTTTAAAAGTGGAACTCCTTTCGGGTACGTAATTCGCAAACTACAACTTTTAAGCTATATAATATTGATTTTCACGCTTAACTTATTTATTTGATTGATGTTAGAACAAATTATACTTTCCCCCAAAAAAACCTTGAAAACCTTGACTGTCACTGGTTCTCTAGAAACATTGGGCCTCACTCTTCTTTAGATATTTCGCGACATGGCCAAGATGGAATGTCCGTTTAACGCTGCAGTCTTCAAAATATCAAGAGGGAGCAGTTATTTCTGTGGCAGAATTTGACGCATCTGGCTCAAGACGGACGGGTATGGGGCATGTGCGAGGATTCTACGCAGAGCGTAAAATGTATTTTAAAGAAACCTTCGACAAAGGCTAGGCCTGCTGTGAGCCGTGACACACCCGTCTGTCTCGCTCTCTTTCTCTCTTCCCCCTCGCCCTCTCTCTCTCTCTCTCTTTCCCCCACTACCTTTTCCGTATTTCCTCGAGTTTGGACTTTAAACTCTTCCGCAAAGATGACCCACGTATAACGAGTGTTATACTTACGCCCGTGAATCGGAAACATTGCCATTTGAAATATAGTCCAGTAAATATGATCCTGAGTGAGCCAATTTCCCCTTACACCGTATAAAAATTATATCATGGTTTTCGAGATTCTAAATCGATCTATGCATGAATTTTCACGATTAGCCCCCGGCTTCAGGGTGGAAAAAATTATTTAAAGGGTTGAAACGCGGATATCTCGCGAGCGAATGAGAAATCGGGAAAAAGTTTCAAACAAATGTTCAAGTTCGTAAAATTTCCCATAAAAAACATTTGAACTTTCTTTTTTTCTATCATTTATTGATAATCCGCTAGATAATTTCAAAGTTTCGCTACCTCTAAAAATGACAAAAATGCCCAAAGCACCACTGGCGCGCCGATTGAGATAACAGCTGTGCTATACTACTTTCACTCGCAGCGGCGTCCCTATAGCCATGCCCATACGCTACCGGCGGAACTATATGAGTGCGAGTGAGAGCGAGCATCTTCTCTCTCGTTCGCTTCTCTCTCGTTCGTCGGCGTCGACGCCGACGTTTAATAATATTGTTGTCTTTTCGACTCTTTATCCAGTCGTAATTCGCATTTCAATTTTGCCAATACTGTAATACTGTATGCGCATAATGTAAAAAAATCGTGTTGTTTATTTTCAATTGTTTGGGTTGTATTTATGTACATATCTTCAAATTGTATATAAAAAGATTATAAGTGAAAACAAAAATATTATTTTATTGTAAATAAAAGGCCGTCAGCTGACGCAGTACAGGTAAAGATTCGAGCACTGCACGGTATCTTTCAAGGTCCAGCTGACAAACCTCCCCCTCCGCCCGCACCCAGCTAATTGATAATTTTCCCAAACGTAATTAATAAAACTATCATAATGTCAAATTTCGACCGGCATTGTGACAATTTAATGGTAATCTCGGGAAGAATAATATGTCTAAAACAATATCGTACGGAAAAAATCGATAAAATGTGATTTTGTTTTTTTTATAATATATTAATGAAAGGCATACATGTATTTAACTGATATAAAGTTACACAGTAGGTAATATAAAAAACAAATTATTCATTGTCAATCGTTGCATCGGTATCATCATCGTAATCTTCCGATGAATTGTCATCATAACTTTCCTATGTGATTAAATTGCCCCCTTCAACATCTTCAGCTTGTTCTTGTCCTTGCCCGTTATGTGTAAATGAATGTCAGCAGTCATCAAAATTAGATTACCAAAAATTTACACGCTGAAGGAAAGTGCCACCGAAATAAATTTCATACCTGCAATACTTTCGTTGCTATCCGTTATACCAGTTCGAGATGACGATAGTTGATCCCCCTCCAACCATTTGAAGACGTATTTCTCTTTTCTCCCATCCCCAGTCAGTGGGAGATAATTCTGTAGGGACGTTGCAGATGACCATGGCTCCAAAGGTACTCGGTATGTACGATGTGCGCAATAAATGCTTCCGTAGCTCAGATTTGCACGGTGGGAAGACTACTCCGTCGATACATTTTTTTAATTTCAGCATATCAGTGTTGTTATTAATTTAATAATGTTTGATAAACGTAGCTACTCGTGTTGCGTTGACATCATTTATCCCTTTGAAACCATACACGCGACAAACAAATTCTTCTATCGTTATAGAAGAATTTGTTTGTCGCGTGACCTCATCCAAGGTACAATTCGGGATATTTGGAAAATTAATTAATGCTCGTATGTATAACTCAGATTTTCCCAACAATTGCAATGGTTCGTTTTTCCCTTTCCTGCAAAAAGCTGGATTGGAGTCGCAGCCTGAGAGAGCATGGAACCCCGGTAATGCAGAGCACAAATTGGTCCCCAATGTTTCATACAATTTAGTGATATTAATAAATCTTTGGGAATTCCCCGTGCCTGGAATTGCACGGGGAAATCCATGCATGGAATTTTTCAAATCATTCTGAAGAGCATTTATATTGCCGAGCATTATGATAAAAATATTCGTGTCCGAGCATCTTATTGTAACGTGAGTATGAAAATCTACTTTACAAACGTGGAATAGAATTCAAAAAACACAATTCGTGTCGACTTCATCGTGAGGTGGACAAGATAAATTATGGTCTACGGTTCTTACACACTGTGAAAAATAGATGTTTAGAGGATACTAGAAATATACTATTCTGTAGCATATTGTATAGGGTCGTATAGGGACAGCAATGTTTATTGTAAGAGCAAATATTTGTTTATACTACACATAATATATTATCCAATAATATTTATTAATACTAATACAAACTACAACATTATATTGTAGCAGTCATAGCAATGGTTTTAGCATCAAACATACTTACACTCAAGAAATTTTTAATTGCAGTAATCAATATCATTGGTTGTACCGGTTATGATCGTATAGATACTAAGAATTAGCGCAATTGCAGCGTTTAATATCGTCGGATGGTACTGATAGTACCAAATTTTATAGCATCGAGTATACTAAAGTAGTATAATGGTACATCGTACTGGTTAGTCTAATGGTACATCGTACTGTTGAACATCTTCGCATCTTGCTGGAAATGTGTGATTTCATAGGATCGAAGATACTATGCCTTGGAATACTAAATAGAAATAGAATACTAATATGACCAAACCTGTCACAAATTGTTGCTGCTCAGGACTGCTTTTATAGGGATTTCCAATAATGAGGCGTTTACACTATACATATGTATATGGCATAAAACAATTTTATTCAACTATTCCATGAATTAGACTTATATCTATGAACATCAGTCTTCTATGTACCTTACATATAACTAAAACAGCATTTTTTTCTTCATAATATATTATCGTACGATTATCAAATAATAAATCTAGTGAGATCGAAAAAATTGTTAGAGCTGCAAGGCCCGTTGCTGTCGGAACTCGAAAATTTCCATGCGGAACAACGTATGCATTTCCGTTGAGATTACAAATAAGCATCTGTGGATTGTAATCGATCAGCACGGATTGCTGAATAACGTGTACATCAGTTGTTAATGTCACTCGGTATGCGCACAAATGCTCATCGAATTCAAATGTATGATATACGTATATTACAATAGAAGAGTATTTCTTCGGGTTTATCGTCTACAAATATATGTATTCTGAATACAGCCGAAAGTGGGAAGATCGTCATCCACTCTAATGAGAAGTACATAGTTCAGTTTATACATGGTATTGAAAATTTTCACCCAATCCGTCATAGAGGAATTTTGCAAATCCGTCGTTTTCAAGTGCTTAAGTACATCTTCCTGGAAACTATGACTAAAGTCACCTAATTTTCCTCTTGAAAAACCTTTGACGAAACCGTATTGTGACATAAACCTATTGCAAACTTTCAATTGATTCTTAAACGGTTAAGGTCTTAAGGTTAAAAAAGGTCTTAAGGTTAAGAAAAATAGGCTTTTAAATTCCTTCACCAAGACTTTGATATAAAGTTATTGGGAAATTGTACAAAACTATGCGTGTTCATGCAAACTTTGAGTAAAACAGTTTATAAGTTTTGGATACGTGACTTGTAAGCCGGTGAACGTCTTCCGACTGTAATGAGAATTATGAATAAATTATTATAATAATTAATGAGTTATTATCCTTGATACGCTATGAATTATTCTACTCTTTTTGAATGAAATTTTGTCATTCAATTTTGTGATTCAATATTAGACAGTCGGCAGTTGTTTTAAATTTGTAATTTTTAGAGGTAGCAAAACTTTGAAATTATCTAGCGGATTACCAATAAATGAATGAAAAAAAAAGTTGAAATGCTTTTTCCGCGAAATTCTAAAAACTTCAACATTTGTTTGAAATTTTTTCCCGATTTCTCATTCGTTCGCGTCATGTGCACGTTTCAAGCCTTGAATATATTTTTTTCACCCTGAAGCCGGGGGCTAATAGAGGAAATTCATGCGTAGATCGATTTAGAATGTCGAAAACCATAAGATATAATTTGCATACGGTGTAAGGCGAAATTGTCTCACTTAGGACCATATTTACTGGACGAATAGATTTATCGGAAACCAGCAACTGACCAAGCAACGTCGTTGACGCGATATCTCAAGGAATAGCTATTTCGAAACACATACAATACGATATCTTAAAGGCGCCGCCCCACTTGGAACGTAGCGGATTCTTTGAGTAGCTTGAATATTTTTTTAATGATTCAATTATATGATATCATATAAATCCCGTAAGGAACTCGCTCCCGCTCTCGCTCTCTCCGAAAATAGTGCCTTACCTAATAATACTCAACATACATATATCACATATCGAGACCGGATATACATGCGCACAGAAGTTTTTACTCTGGTGCATAGTCATTTTTGTTTTAATGCAAAGACCCGCTCTCGGTTGAATCGACAATCACCATTTTGCTATGACGTCATGCACCCCATACTTGGAAAACGTATCATTTGCGAGCGCAAAGCGTAAGAGTGAAGAATTCGTTAAGCTAAACACGCACGAGTTACTTATCTCGGCTCGCGAACTAAATAGAAATGAGGGGGAGAGAGATAGCCTGACTCGAATGTATAGCTTCCCCGGACTCTCTTGCTAAGTCCAGTAAAAAAGACCGAAAGTGGAGACTTTTGGGGAGGGGTAATACGTTTGTTAACTCAAGCTAGGTAATTGGATACTAAAAGATACCCAAATGAAATTTTTGTCCCCAACCCTCGGAAACCTTGAGAAAAAAAAGGTTGAAAATTTAAGAATCGCCATATCTTGAAAACCAATGTCTCCATCAAAAAAAGTTTCCAACAAAAGTTGTTAAGAATAAAAAAAAACATACAAAGTTATATAAAGTTCAACTTCGAATTGTTGCAAATAAGGGCACAAGAACGATGTACAAGTTGGGGGTTGACGCGCAAACAGTCTAACTTTGAAAAATCATAAACAATTTGAATTCGTATATTCCGCGATCTTTTTTAAGCATATGCCGAATCAGAATGAGTTGCTCTATATTTCTAGAGAAACATTTTTTAAGCCTTTGTTATTGGTTGATCATGGATTATAATCATTCACCGACATAATTTACTAGTTGCACACCACTGGAAGAGAGAGACATGCTATATGTCCTTACCGCTTGGACTCATTGACACGCTTCTCCTACTGTTCTGCGCATGCGTCAATTTCCCAAGCATAGATATTGTTTCAGTCCATTGTTTAATAGCGTATTTTTATTAAATATCTTGTAAAATTTGCATCCAAGATTTAGGCATGCAGCATATGATTTTTTAAGAAAAGTCTAAATAATGGATTTTGAATCATGTCTCTAGCTATCGACGTTTCCGATGTCTATATGGACATAAAGCTAAACGTCAAGAGCGCGTTGTCCTGGGACAGTATGACACAGTGCTATTAGTCCAGTCGGAATAGACATGAGACCTATTCAAAGACACCAGAGCAGCGCCAATTTTTTTGAAGGTTGTTTGGACCTACAGGAACATGCCCTCAAGTTTTCGTAACAATCCTGGTGGTTTTTTAGCAATTAAAAATTATTAAAAATTGAAAAGTCGGTTTTTTTAAGTTATTTTTTTTGGAATGCATTTTAGCGAAAAATACTTCCCACAAAAGTTGTGCGTCATAATCGCGTCCTCTATAAAATAGGTCTTATGCAAAAATGACCTAACATTGTTAGTTAAGCAGTTAATTGCAATTGAAAAAAAAATCTCATTTTGCTTTTTGCATCCGTTATCGGTTATTTATCAACGTATCATTTCAAAACTCATCCATCATCTAGGGAAAACCCTCCCCAAGAGGGTTGAGACGAACGCGAAAAAAAAGGGTTAAACCGTTAAATTCGCAACCTAATGACTTTATCGAAAAATATGTCAAACAAAAGTTGTTGGGGACCAAAAAAATACGTAAAAAGTATCCTATAATCATCTTCGTATCTTCAAAAATAAGGAAGGAAAGAACGAAAAATCATTTAATTTGGGGGGGGGGGGGGAAACCGCAGTTTCAAATAATAAAAAAAATATTAAATTCGTATATATCTCGGGTTTTTTTGTTACATGTTGTTTCAGTAAGAGTTAATCTGGCTTTCCAAATCATTTTTTTAAATTTATTTATTGTATAACTATCAAAAAATTACGACTGTATATTGACAAAATTAAAGGTTGAGGATCTCTGTTAGAAAGAGATGTACTATAGGCGGCTATGCCGTCCACACTCATAGGGGGTTCTTTCTGTCGTTCCTCGCATGCGTCGATATAACGTTAGCGTGAAAACACGAGCGCTGTAGCGTGCGTGTGTGCGTGTGTTTGGGTTTCTTCTGGCACTATAAAATTGAAACGTCTACTCGAGAACGATTTGAGCTACAGGGCTCCCGTTTCACAGATGTTGATGAAATTGTCAAATCGCTCTAATTTTTGCAGATTTCAAGTTATCGTGCTGATTTTTTTTTTCTTTAATAGAGTATTATAAAGGTAAAGTTGGTATAAAATGTTAAGAAATCGGTCAAACGGTTCGGATATTACAAAATTAATATTTTTTCGAAAATTTCAAAAAAATCGAATTACAATAATTTTTGCAAATTTCAAGATATCATGCTGGTTTTTTTTTTTAAATAGAATATTATAAAGGTAATGAAAGTTGGTATGAAATTTTGAGAAAAAAGCTGATACGAAGTATTTTATAGAAAACAAAATCTCTTTATTTCTTTACATCATTTGAAAATCGATTCCGATTTCCATGTCTTCATCATCGTTCTCACTCTCTTCAACTTCCGACGTTGTGATCGGTGTTATCAAAAACATGTTGGATACAAACATCATCGTCGATTACAAATTTCGGTGGATCCATATAGATTGACGCCTCGTATTGCTGTAGATGATAATATGATACGCAGAAGCCTAATTTATAGAGGAGATCGATTATCAACCTTGATCCACATTTCCTGCGAATGTAAATTCCTACTGCCAGCTGCAGATGAGATGTAAAACCTGAACGTCGGACGATAGATATAATAGAATGGGCTATTGCACTACGATGCACGAAAAATCGCTCTCCATTGTCTTCTGAATTTCCAAGTGAATTTGGTGAAATAAGTTGATTGAGGAATGCACAAAGAAGTGGAGGAATGTCCCTTTGAACTGAATTGAGAAATTTACCAGCTGGTTGATAAGAATCTTGCTCATAATCGTAACTTTCAATATCTTTTCGGATGAGCTCTGCTGCAACGTTCACTATTGCTTCTTGCTGTTTTTTATTGAGGGATTTAGGATCACGATACCAGTCTCCACATAGCTTTGTCATACTAAAGCATTTATATAAAATTAAAGTGTCGGAGCCTCGCTGCTGCAAAATGCGGATATCCTCATCAAAAAAATCCATCAACTTCCGATATAAAACTTTTTTTGAGAAACATCTGTCGCCCATCACATTACGTAATTCGGTCAGCGTAAATTTTCCTTTTATAGAATCTTTGATGTACTCCGAAACGAGTTGAAATGCTGAGTCTATTTGTGCTGCTTTCGAAATACTATCAGACTTTTTCGATGGGATTTGCGAGTACATATCTTTACATTTTTTGTGGTATCGTGCACCTACAGCAACCAAAGATTCGGCACCTCTTAATCGGCCTATCACATCGATGGCTACGGAATCGCCTCGCTGTTCACTTAAGTCAAGGAACCTTTCCTTCATATAATCGTGCTGTACCAAGCTGCCTTGTTTATGAATTCGATCCCATGGCTTACCGCATATTAAACATAAGTCGCGGAAATTGAAATCACTTTGCGTGGGAGAATATTCAGAGAGGCTCGTTGATGTACCAGGTATTGCAGCAGGAGATGTCGATGATGTATTAAGTTTTGCTGCTTTTGCAGCCGCACTTTTAATTGACGCCGATAAATACCATTTTCGGCACGCGTTATGCGCGATAAGTGAGTCATGATTGCTCCATACCTTCCATTTAGTATCACCAAGTTGTTTGCTTTTCGCAATTAATGTCTTCAGACCCTTTTGTCCAACATTATCGATATGCGATGTTGCACTCTCCAGTGCTTGATCGCATATGGTACATACCGTAAGTGGATCCATAAATGCGGCAGACTGAAATAATGAAAAACAATTGCAATCAATAATTGCTAACGTTTAGTATGGCATATAAATTGTTAGAAAAATATTCAAATATCATTATTCTTTTCATATTCCTTGGCCATTTTCTTACGTTAGGTGAAAATTTAATTTAAAAAATGATTTGAAATTAGAACATCATTCATTATGGTTCAAATTCATTTATTGAAAAATCAGTTAAATTCTCATTAAATTGTAACGATCTTTTACATGCCAATTATTTTTAGAGTAACATAAGTATCTATCGATAAAAAAAAATCTACATGCCAAGAAGAGAATAAATCAAACGAAGACAGAAATAAAACAGTTTTTTTCAGTTCAGTAAAAAAATAATAATAAGTAAATAAACAAACAAAATGTAGAAGTTCGCCAATTTTTTTAGTGAAATATTTATTTTTTAAAATTGCTAATTTATGGAATTTTTATACGAGCCTATTATGTCAGAGTTCTCTCTACTACAATAATAATGGCATATCAATAATATACATGTGTACAACTTACCTCGGTATAATTTTTTTCCGAAACACGCGTTGAAAACGGTTAGAAATAATACACAAATTATAGCAAAACACAAAACTTTCGCATACATTGAAACGTGGCGTTGAAACGAATTTTCAGCTGTGTGGCGTCGAATCATCCAATACAATATGAAAACACGAAAATCGTCGGGCATGTCGTAATGGACACAAAACGATCTCTCTCACTGTGTGTCTCCGTCACGCTTATTGTATTTCACGGTCACGCATGCGCACAACGCACTCCAACGAGTGCGAAAGAGACAGACATATCTTGCGTCCCTCCTTACCAGTGGTGCTTCGGCTGAAAAGAAATTTCGTCTCAAAAATAAATGTTCATTCCTTTTTCTCTCTTATTTTTGAAGATACGAAGATGATCATAAGATACTTTTTTACGTATTTCTTGGTCCCCAACAATTTTTGTTTGACCAAGTTTTCGGATTTATAACTAAAAAGTGCTACCTTTCGATTTTTTTCCTGGACGGAAGGGATAAAGACCAGACACTCTCCAAGTCCCCGGGACAGATGGCGCCACCGTCAAAATGCGAAATTTTTGCCTTGAAATTTTGCAGCTTCTCGAACTTGCCGGCAGAAAGCGCCACCGTCGCGGCGAGACAATTTTAATTTCTGCCTTCAAATTTTGCAGCTCCACGAATTCGCCAACAGATGGCGCCACCGTCGCGGCGAGAAAATTTTCATTTTTGCCTTCAAATTTTGCGGCTTCACGAATTCGCCAACAGATGGCGCCACCGTCATAATGCAAATTTTTTGCCTTGAATTTTTCCAGCTTCTCGAACTCGCCGGCAAATGACGCCACCATCGTGGCAGGAAGCACGAAGTGACGTAAAATCAACCGGAAGTGGAGTTGAAGCGACCAGAAGTGGCGTCAAAACGACCGGAAGTGACGTCAGAGCGACTGAAAGTGACGTCAAAGCAACCGGAAGTGACGTCAAAGTGGCCGGAAGTGACGTTGAAGCGATCGGGAGTGACGTCAAAGCGACCCGAAGTGACGTAAGAACAAACGGAAGTGACGTCAAAGCCACCAGAAGTGACGTCATAGAAACCGAAAGTGGCGTCAAAGCGACCGTTAGTGACGCCAAAGCCACCGGAAGTGACGTGGAAGTGGCCGGAAGTGATGTCAAAGCGACCGGAAATGACGTCAGAGCAATCGGAAGTGACGTCAAAGCCACTGGAAGTGACGTCGAATCATATATACTTGAACGCTAGCGGCGTCTTCTTCGTACTGTAATATATAGTAATAGTGGGAAGAGCCAAGTGTTTCTGTCTCCCGGGCGTATTACCACAGAGCGAAAGAGAGAGAGAGCGAGAAAAACAGAGCGAGGGAGAGAGAGAAAGCGAGACCGCTGCAGTAGGCCATGTCTTTAGTCATTTTCATTTGATATGAAAAGTCAGGGTGTTTTAGGTATCCAAGATAATGCAGGGTCAGACTTTCTTTGTGTTTCATCCAAATATGCCAATTATTTATATTCCTTGAGGCACTTTGAAAATCCGCGAAATCAGAAGCAAAGGAAAAAAATCGCTCGTTCAATTTGAAAAATCTTGAAAAAATATTTTAAAAAATGGCAGCTCAAGCGGGCCGGTTGACGAATACCACATGAGGGCCCGTTGAAAAATCTACTTTACGAGGGCCGGTTGAAAAGTCTACTTTACGAGGGCCGGATGAAAAGTCTACTTTACGAGGGCCGGTCGAAAAGTCTACTTTACGAGGGCCGGTTAAAAAATCTACCTTACGAGGGTCGGTTGAAAAGTCTACTTTACGAGGGCCGGTCGAAAAGTCTACTTTACGAGGGCCGGTCGAAAAGTCTACTTTACGAGGGCCGGTTCAAAAATATACCTTACGAGGGTTGGTTGAAAAATCTACCTTGCAAGGGCCGGTTGAAAAATCTACCTTACGAGAGCCGGTTGAAAATCTACCTTACGAGGGCCGATGGAAAAATCTACCTTACGAGGGCTGGTTGAAAAATCTACCTTACGAGGGCCGGTGGAAAAATCTACCTTACGAGGGCCGGTTGAAAAATTTACGTTACGAGGGCCGGTTGAAAAATTTACCTTACGAGGGCCGGTTGAAAAATCTACCTTACGAGGGCTGGTTAAAAAATCTACCTTACGAGGACCGGTTGAAAAATCTACCTTACGAGGGCCGGTTGAAAAATCTACCTTACGAGGGCCGGTTGGATAATCTACCTTACGAGGGGCGGTTGAAAAATCTACCTTACGAGGGGCAGTCGAAAAAAAAATCTACCTTACGAGGGCCGGTTGAAAAATATACCTTACGAGGGGCGGTTGAAAAATCTACCTTACGAGGGGCAGTCGAAAAAAAACTCTACCTTACGAGGGCCGGTTGAAAAATTTACTTTACGAGGGCCGGTTGAAAAATTGAGTTTACGAGGGCCGGTTGAAAAATCTACCTTACGAGGGCCGGTGAAAAAATCTACCTTACGAGGGCCGGTTGAAAAATTTACCTTACGAGGGCCGGTTGAAAAATTTACCTTACGAGGGCCGGTTGAAAATCTACCTTACGAGGGCCGGTTGAAAAATCTACCTTACGAGGGGCAGTCGAAAAAAAATCTACCTTACGAGGGCCGGTTGAAAAATTTACCTTACGAGGGCTGGTTGAAAAATCTACCTTACGAGGGGTAGTTGAAAAAAAAATCTACCTCACAAGGGCTGGTCGAGAAAAAAATCTACCTTACGAGGGCCGGTCGAGAAAAAACTCTACCTTACGAGGGCCGGTTGAAAAATTTACTTTACGAGGGCCGGTTGAAAAATTGAGTTTACGAGGGCCGGTTGAAAAATCTACCTTACGAGGGCCGGTGAAAAAATCTACCTTACGAGGGCCGGTTGAAAAATTTACCTTACGAGGGCCGGTTGAAAAATTTACCTTACGAGGGCCGGTTGAAAAATCTACCTTACGAGGGCCGGTTGAAAAATCTACCTTACGAGGGGCAGTCGAAAAAAAATCTACCTTACGAGGGCCGGTTGAAAAATTTACCTTACGAGGGCTGGTTGAAAAATCTACCTTACGAGGGGTAGTTGAAAAAAAAATCTACCTCACAAGGGCTGGTCGAGAAAAAAATCTACCTTACGAGGGCCGGTCGAGAAAAAAATCTACCTTACGAGGGCCGGTCGAAAAAAAAAATCTACCTTACGAGGGCCGGTCGAAAAAAAAATCTACCTTACGAGGGCTGGTTGAAAAAAATCTACCTTACGAGGGCCGATCGAAAAAAAAATCTTTTTTGCGAGGGCCGGTTGAAAAATCTACCTTACGAGGGCCGGTGAAAAAATCTACCTTACGAGGGCCGGTTGAAAAATTTACCTTATGAGGGCCGGTTGAAAAATTTACCTTACGAGGGCCGGTTGAAAAATCTACCTTACGAGGGCCGGTTGAAAAATCTACCTTACGAGGGGCAGTCGAAAAAAAATCTACCTTACGAGGGCCGGTTGAAAAATTTACCTTACGAGGGCTGGTTGAAAAATCTACCTTACGAGGGGTAGTTGAAAAAAAAATCTACCTCACAAGGGCTGGTCGAGAAAAAAATCTACCTTACGAGGGCCGGTCGAGAAAAAAATCTACCTTACGAGGGCCGGTCAAAAAAAATCTACCTTATGAGGGCTGGTTGAAAAAAAAATCTACCTTACGAGGGCCGGTCAAAAAAAAATCTACCTTACGAGGGCCGGTCGAAAAAAAAATCTACCTCACGAGGGCCGGTCGAGAAAAAAATCTACCTTACGAGGGCCGGTCGAAAAAACAATCTACCTTACGAGGGCCGGTGAAAAAATTTACCTTACGAGGGCTGGTTGAAAAAAAATGTACCTTACGAGGGCCGGTTGAAAAAAAATGTACCTCACGAGGGGTAGTTGAAAAAAAATCTACCACACAAGGGCTGGTCGAGAAAAAAATCTACCGGTCGAGAAAAAAATCTACCTTACGAGGGCCGGTCGAAAAAAAAATCTACCTTACGAGGGCTGGTTGAAAAAAATCTACCTTACGAGGGCCGATCGAAAAAAAAATCTTTTTTGCGAGGGCCGGTTGCAAAAAATCTACCTTTCGAGGGCCGGTCAAAAAAAAAATCTACCTTACGAGGGGCAGTCGAAAAAAAAATCTACCTTACGAGGGCCGGTTGAAAAATTTACCTTACGAGGGCTGGTTGAAAAATCTACCTTACGAGGGCCGGTGAAAAAATCTACCTTACGAGGGCCGGTTGAAAAAAAAATCTACCTTACGAGGGCCGGTTGTAAAAAAATGTACCTTACGAGGGGTAGTTGAAAAAAAATCTACCACACAAGGGCTGGTCGAGAAAAAAATCTACCGGTCGAGAAAAAAATCTACCTTACGAGGGCCGGTCGAAAAAAAAATCTACCTTACGAGGGCTGGTTGAAAAAAATCTACCTTACGAGGGCCGATCGAAAAAAAAATCTTTTTTGCGAGGGCCGGTTGCAAAAAATCTACCTACGAGGGCCAGTTGGAAAATTTACCTTACGAGGGCTGGTTGAAAAATGTACCTTACGAGGGCCGGTTGAAAATCTACCTTACGAGGGCCGGTAGAAAAATCTACCTTACGAGGGCCGGTCGAAAAAAAATCTACCTTACGAGGGCCGGTCGCGAAAAATCTACCTTTCGAGGGCCGGTCAAAAAAAAAATCTACCTTACGAGGGGCAGTCGAAAAAAAAATCTACCTTACGAGGGCCGGTTGAAAAATTTACCTTACGAGGGCTGGTTGAAAAATCTACCTTACGAGGGCCGGTCAAAAAAAAATCAACCTTATGAGGGCTGGTTGAAAAAAAAATCTACCTTACGAGGGCCGGTCAAAAAAAAATCTATCTTACGAGGGCCGGTCGAAAAAAAAATCTACCTCACGAGGGCCGATCAAAAAAAAAATCTACCTCACGAGGGCCGGTCGAGAAAAAAATCTACCTTACGAGGGCCGGTCGAAAAAAAATCTACCTTACGAGGGCCGTTCGAATAATCTACTTACAATAATCTACTTTACGATCGCCGGTTGAAAAATCTACCTTACGAGGGCCGGTCAAAAAAAAAAATCTACCTCACGAGGGCCGGTCGAGAAAAAAATCTACCTTACGAGGGCCGGTCGAAAAAAAATCTAGCTTACGACGGCCGGTCGAAAAAAAAATCTACCTTACGAGGGCCGGTCGAAAAAAAAATCTACCTCATGAGGGCCGTTCGAATAATCTACTTACAATAATCTACTTTACGATCGCCGATTGAAAAATCTACTTTACGAGGGCCGGTTGAAAAGTCTAGTTCACGAGGGCTGGTTGAAAAGTCTACCTTACGAGGGCCGGTTGAAAAATCTACTTTACGAGCGCCGGTTGAAAAATCTGCCTTACGAGGGCCGGTTGAAAAATCTACCTTACGGGGGCTGGTTAAAAATCTACCGTACGAGGGCCGGTTGAAAAATATACCTTACGAGGGTTGGTTGAAAAATCTACCTTACGAGGGCTGGTTGAAAAATCTACTTAAAGAGGGCTGGTTGAAAAATCTACTTAAAGAGGGCCGGTTGAAAAATCTACTTTACGAGGGCCGGTTGAAAAATCTACTTTACGAGCGCCGGTTGAAAAATCTACCTTACGAGGGCCGGTTGAAAAATCTACCTTACGGGGGCCGGTTAAAAAATCTACCGAACGAGGGTTGGTTGAAAAATCTACCTTACGAGGGCCGGTTGAAAAATCTACCTTACGAGGGTTGGTTGAAAAATCTACTTAAAGAGGGCCGGTTGAAAAATCTACTTTACGAGGGCCGGTTGAAAAATCTACTTTACGAGGGCCGGTTGAAAAATTTACTTAAAGAGGGCCGGTTGAAAAATCTACTTAAAGAGGGCCGGTTGAAAAATCTACTATACGAGGGCCGGTTGAAAAATCTACTTTGCGAAGGCTGGTTGAAAAATCTACTTCACGAGGGCAGGTTGGAAAATACTACACGAGAGCCGAAAAATTTGCCAAAGTCGCTCGCCCAATTCGAAAAATCTTGAAAAAATATTTTTTTAAATGCCAGCTCAAAAATCTGCTATCTCTTAAGGGGGCATATTCCCCCTTATATATATATTTATTTCTGGGAAGTGAGAAACATTGTAAAGAACGACAAAAGTCGAAGGTCGCTAATGGTTTGTCTGTCAAATTGCCGATTTATAAATATATATCTTATATTTTCATTTACAATATATATTTCTGGGAAGTCGGAAACATTGTAAAGAAAGCTAAAAGTCGAAGATCGCTAATGGTTTGTTTGTCGAATCGCCGATGGCGTATAGTGCCACCTATCGGAGGCGCGCGCCGCACAGATGGTAATTCGTTGCGCGTGCCCCGTTCACTACTATGCCGACGCCATCGGAGTTCGCCAAAACCTTTCACATCCTCTTAATATCCGTTGCTAGCGTCGACAAGTTCAAGACTGAATTTCATAAATTGTAGACACAGGTTGTGTATAGATTTCGAAGCTCCAGCTTTAGTCAGCAAGTTAATTGAGTCACAATATACATATATATATATAAATAAAGTTTCTATCAGCAAGCGATGTTTATTAGAATCACAGCGCCATTGTGATATTCAGATTAACCAAAACGTATGTAAATTTATAAGTTAAGTAAACACCACATATCTTCACTCAATAAAAATTATCGTTTCATTGTATGGATTATGTTATTCGCGTATAAAAATCGACGTATGTGTAACTTCCATATAACTTAAAATCTGCCATTATTACATCCTGGAAAATCCCGAAAAAGTCTTTGAATTTTATTTTGAATCTATACTGGACACCATGAGATATACCAATCCTCCGTAACGGCTTAGCATGTCAATTGCTCTGTCCCTTACACAGTTCTCAGTCAATTTGATGCGATTGATACAATCCTTACATCCCGTGAAACGTAAGATTTTCTTTGCGACGTAGCCAGCCACGTAGCACTGAACCGCCTCGCTTGTTTCTACGACATCTCATAGTCGTGAGTCGCCAACCCTGACGGACAAATAACTTCTTGACAAATAACCGTTTTGGAATGGACCAAAACTAGGACCAAACCACGGAAAATCGCAGAAAACAAATTCATAATACTATAAGCACATACGATAATCTTACTTCAAAAATAATCAAGAAAAGTTCGGAGTATAAGTAAAAAAGTATAAGTAAATAAGTAAGGCAATTAATCTTTGTTTATCGGAATCCGATAGACGATTCAAGTCTGCACTGTTGGCAATATAGTCGATTCCAATGTATAGTATAAATTCGAAATGGCGGCGTCACATTACGAGCCTGCCTTCAATCACAGTTCGTCTCAAGTTTTCTGGAGCAAAATTGTGCACCTTTAATGACTTGAGACAAATACTGTGATAATACATATTCATATATGTATATAGTCTCGGCGGAAAAGGCGCGGTCGACGATGCGACGAAGCGCTTCTTCATTATATGCGTATACATATACATATGTATATTATATACTCGAATAAGACCTTTTCTCGTCTTGGTTCGCGTCCTTATTATCGTCGTTCGTTTCGGTCGAGCGCGTCTCGTCGTCGTGCACACGCAGCACACAGCCGGCCTAGATATACATACAAACCTCTCTCTTTCTCTCTCTCTGTTACTCGTCCATCGGATTGTACCGAAATCTTTTGGTCGCTGTACATCGCGAGGTCACTGACGCATACAATGAGAATGACTCAAACCCAAACATTGCGGATCCAAGACCCGGCTGTCTTTTTGCAGCGATATGCAAGAAAATGAACGTTATCCAAATTATCAAACTAATTGTCCACGCGTACAAGACCCTTTCGTTATATTTCATGTACTCTCGGGACCGATGACTAACTCCCTTTTTACCTGAAGGTCCCATAAAATCCTTTCGAGGCGGGGATATACCCAGAGCTTGGGTCGAATAAGGCCACATGTGCACGATCTAAAAGCATTTGGTCAACAGACGCGACATATTCTTTTTCTCTATACACTGGTTTCCAGTTTCCACGGTATGATATTTTATGATTTTGCGCTTCGGCAATTTTGGCGAGTCACCGGAAATCATAATAGAAAAAAAGAAAACAGTGCCGCAGGTTGACGAGAGTCGGTCGCACGCTAAACTCGGAAGAGTCGCATCCCAAGGCGTTTCATGTGTACTCTCGTCGACACAGCAGAATCACCTCGAAATCTTTTTTTTTTTTCGATTTTTGTTATAGTGTATAGTTATGGTAATTTTTTTTTGTCTCTATTATTAGGATCGAAACGATAAGTTATTCTCGATTAATCCCGAGAGAATTACTCCGCAAACTTTGTGGAGATGGCGATCGGCGGATATCAGTGTCGGTGCTCATCATGGTCCCTTATACTCGCCAGCTATATAAATATTTATTACATATACATAACGCATACTGATAACTCATCGAGAGTACTTTCCGTGCGCAGCGTTATATATATATACTTCTGGCTGGGCCTTTGCATTTGCCACAACCATGACCGTTTGCAAGAGAGAAAAAGAGAGAGCGAGCTTTTATATGCCTGGACGCCGTACGGCGCTTCGTTTGGGTATATATATACTATATATGTCTTTATGCACATATATACACCAGTGAGTACATACGTAAGCGCAAGGAGGTGCGCACGAGAGTTGCGGCGTCGGCGTGTGTACGGGTGGGCGTAGAGTGACGGGCGGGTGGGGGGGGGGGGGGGGGGGATTCATCGAGAACGAGAACCGCGGCCAGTAGCTCCCAGACAGCGAATCCGCGAGCAGCCTCGCGGCTTCGGATCCAGGGGTAATCGCGAATGTTATCATACACACTATATGTATATATATAAAATCATACGTCGTACAGTACTCGGTTGGACTCTATTTAGCGCGATTCGCTGAACAGACCAGACACGCGTTTAATACAATTTTTTTTTTTTATTTGGAACCAAATATTGCGTTTGTTGACGATTTAGAGCTTTATATATATATTAATACAACGACATAGTTTAAACCGCGGGTCAGCGAACTTCCGTCATCACAGCAGCGGTAGCAGCAGCAGCGGCTGCGAAGACTTCGTAAGAATAGTACGTTCTACCTCTACCTACTATACTATATGTATATATATATATGATTAGGACGGACAGGCGATCATTATAAGAGTCTCCTCTCTGCTTTCTCTCTCTAGCTATATCGCGGAGTTCTCTCGCGAACGCCCACTAAAACCCGAACCACTGCAAATTTTCAAGACGTCTGCGAAAATTCCATCGAGCGTACAAGCAGAGTCGTGTGAATATACCTTGTAAAAACTATTTAGATAATAGTGCAAACTATATTTTTTCAGCTAGCAGTTTGCAGACCCAATATACCGTTCTTAAAAAAAGATGTGTTCGACGAAATATCTGAGTGTATCTCCGAAACTTGATATGCAACGGTTATTGATATTTGAAATTGTAATTTCAAGGCGCGAATTTAGCCGATCATGCGGTGGTGAAAGGTGAGAATTTTGTGGCTATCTAGAAAAGGAATCAATGAGCGGAGATATTTGCTTGTCTCGAGCTTTCGAGGGGCTGAGGTAGCTGAGGGTGCTGCAAGAACGAGCGTCCATTATTAATTGTACACGGGAAACACGGTTTTGTCGAAAAAAATTGAGGCTGAATAATATCTGGTTTCGAGCACCGTGTCAAAAGACCCCAAAATCGGGTTGGATGGAGTGATGAGCGGGGCCCCTGCCAGGGGCATAGCGCCCCGACGTCCACGACGCCCTAATTACGGAACAGCTGGCAACGATTGTACAGAAAAAACTAGAAATATTAAAGTCAACGATGTCGAGAATCGACCAAAGGTAAATCCAATATTTCTCTGGGCATTGCAGCACGAGCAGCAAATAATTGAGGTACGCTGTGAAGATTACGACAAGAGAAACCGTATAAAATTGACTAAAACAGCTCACGGTTGGCGCTCAATACCGCGTACGGCATCGAACGTTTACGCAACGACCAACGGTCGTATATGCGGGAGTCCAGCATCATCTTCATTGTCATCGTTGTCGTCATCGTCGCCAAATTCATCAAGATGGTCACCAGCGACGATATCATCGTCGACCCGGGACATTGTGCCGGCCAACGGTGGCGATTCATCATCAGCCATGAGATCACGCAATCACAGCGACGAAGAGACGTCAAATTATTTGGACGACGCTCGCGTACGTAGCGGTTTATTTCCATTGCGCCATGACGCAACTGGAAAGCGTTCTGACAGTAAGAGACGAACGAACGCCGTGGAGAATGGTGACGCTTTTGAGGCCACGAGCGAGTTTGATAAGGCAAGAAAAAATAATGAGAATAAAAGCGAGAAAGATTCGTCAAATCGTCTTGATCTTACCGGAATTGATAAAACGAGGAAGAAACGTCGACATGAGAGAATAAGGGACGCGATTGAGAATAATAAGAGCAACGGTGGTTTGAAAACTAACAATACTACGGCTCAGCCTTTATTACTCATGAGCTCACCAAGATCTTGGAAACGTCTGATGGATGGCACGAGATTCCTCAACAGCGGTCCTATCGTTAAACATACGCGGGTCGTTAGATGCAATGACGAGGACAACGTCACGATTAGCCCGTCATCGAGCGAAAGGACTAATACTTTTCCATCAATTGACCTGGAGAGAGCCAAACGAGATGATCACCTTCAGCCTCGAGTCGTTCTCGAACAGTTGCAGCTTTTTGGTAAACCGGATAATGGTACACGCAATAGAAGTAAGTTAATCAGTCCTGATATCGATCCAAAAGACATTCGTTCCGAGAGTATCCTAGATTCAAAGGATTCTCCCGTATTGGTGACCGATACGCCAAAAGCTCATTTACCAAATTGTCTAGCCGCGACCAAAACCAACATCTCCATCAGCTGTACTAAGAATCGTTTCCGGGACACGACGAAAAAGGAAAAGAAAAATACTTGTGAGGATCTCCTGGTGATGCGTTTAAACGGAAAAACTTTCGCCAATGCGGCGATTAGAAGCGAGTCTCATTCTATCCCGGTTCAGGAGAGAAGAGAACGCACGGTCAATAACATTAATAACAACAATAATAATAATAATACCAATAATAATAATAATACCAATAATAATAATAATACCAATAATAATAATAATACCAATAATAATAATAATACCAATAATAATAATAACAACAACAATAATAATAATAGAAAGGGACGTAATCGAAGAGAAAACTCGAGTGAGACTGTTGACTCAAGCTCGGAAATTCTCGAAGCACTGAGAAGTACACCGGGTCTCTCGGTATCCATTACAACGAGACGTTCTGGAAGTTCCGAAGTTACATGTTCACGGGATACGAAGGACGATATTCCAAAATCATCGAGATTGTTGAAACATCAATCTCAGCGTCGTCCTCGTCGTCGTCGTCGTCGTCGTCGTCATCAATGTCAAAACGAGATAAATCTCAATCACGAAAGAGGTGCAGCGACTCAATTGCGCAACCTTGTGGAAAATTCCATGATCGTAATACCCGATCCTCTTCTCGTGCCACGAAATCGATTACCAGCTCTTGCGGCAGCTCCGGCGATTGAGATACCAAAACTTTTGGCTACGAGACCAGAGCTCAGATTGCCCGACGCTCTGACGAGACCAGATTTGCTCAACGATCCTGATCTTCTGGTAATATCTTTGGCACATCTTCAGCAAGTACTCGATCAGGGTGATGCTCCTATTTCTGAGTATCCGTGCCCTTTGCAGCATCACCTTGGTGGGGAGGACGATGAATTGATAATTCAAGAAAACGACGGGGAGGAAGAAGATGATGAGGTGGAGGAAGATCAAGATGTTCCAGAGCAAAGTCTCGATTTTGATCTCGAGATTCGTGGTGTTGTTCACGATTACACGAGAAATAGGAATAAGCGCGTACCACCAAAACTCATCAGTTGCAAACCTATAGGAAGTCTTATGCCTGGTCCCATAGATCTTTCGCCCCAAAATTGTAGCCCACGTCGTTTGATGTTGTCCACGCGAAGTTATTCGGTACCACGTCATCATCAGCAGGACGTATCAACGACACAATTACCGCCACCGTCATTGTTAAGGGTACGAAACGGTCTGTTGAAGCAAGAATCGCATGTTACCTCTTCCGAGATTTCATCAATACCTGCCGTTTCCCTTCATCAGCAGGATGATTCGCATCTGTGGCATCCACTTTTCGGAAGGTATGCGCATTTATTTATCTTTTTGATTTATTTATTGATGAATTTAATTGTTTGTTTAACTTGATTACCTAGCTCACAATGCAAAATGAAGTTCATTGGTTCGTGCAAAAATCAAATATAAAATCTACTGAGTGCAAATCATTTCAGGTTGGGGCTTATGGTTAGTTTACGATTGATTTCGTAAAACTCTATAAGTTTGCAGCCGTTCTTGCATAGAATGATTGGAATGCAGCTGAGTTTTGTCAAACCAACCGTAAATCCAGTACTTGTGAGCTGTGCTGGAATTGTTGAAACTTGACTTGATTTGAAACGGATTTTTGCACGAATCAGCCAATGCAATATCGGACCAGTGCATCAGAATCCTCGGCAGCCTTTTCCGACGGAATGCGTTACGTCTGTTGCGTGTCATTTTCCGTACGTGGGCGATGGTGTAAGGGCGAAACTGCAATTCATCCGAAGACGGAATCGATGAGAGAGCGTAGTATTTGATAGTTGTACATAAACGTATGTAGCAGAACTACGAGCCGCCGCTCACTCCGGTTGCGAGGGAATCGCTCGAAGGCTTGTAGTCGGCGCTCCCGATCGATCCGCGTTGCGACGCTCTTGTCTCCCCTCTCTTGCATCTCAACCTGTCTATCTCAACCAGTGTGGGATATGGAACAAGTAACATTTTCATGAAGCACAACCTTTATAAAAACATGCAACGCCACCTAATTATGTTAAACTAACCGGACCCCGCGATTAAGTTCATATTATTGTGAAGATGTATTCTCCCCCCCCCCCCCACCGCTCTCTCTCTCTCTTTCTCTCTAAACGCGTGCGCAAAAGCTCTCCACTCGTCCACCGCCATCGATCCCCGTCACAAGCTCTCTCTCTCTCTCCCTCTCTCTCTCTCTCTCTTCCTCCCTCCTCGTACGCTGCTTTTCCTGTACTCTGCTGTGCCTACTATGTACCTGTGCATCATCAGGTGTGTGATATGTATACTATGTGCATGTGCACTATGGTATGCGTATTATGTATAAGTGTATGTATATGTATGCTAGCTTGCTTCTTAAATCTATTTACTCTTTCTATGCTTAATTTTAGTCTCTGTCCTCTTTCTATCACGCCACGGTATCTATACGCTTGCATTCTCTATCTCTTCGTCTCTATCACGATCGACCACGCAGAAACTCATCGCAACCTCATTTATACGGTTTTCTTCTCAGTCGGGTTTCAAAGCGGCTTATAGCTTCCTTCGCCTACTTATATTTCGTAACGAAAGCATTCTCCACCGATGCAGTCACTTTATTTCGGAGACCTCACACGGATTTACAAAACTTTGCCAGCATGTAGCCCTAGTTGAATAAACTTTCTGTGAATTATTTCAGATTTTTTAATCCAATCGTTTTAGGAAATGCTCTATTTTTTCAAGTCAACGTACCTGGGAACAAATGAAAATTAAAAAAAAAACTCCCGACTGACATATGTGGCCAAAATTCAATTGAAAATGATAGACATAATTCATAGCGTATCAAAAATAATTATCCATTAATTATTATAACAATTTATTCATAATTCTTACTATAGTCGGAAGACGTCCACCGACTTCCATTCACATAGCCAATACTTAAACTGCGTTACTCAAACTTTGCGTGGACATGCATATTAGTTTTGTACAACTTCCCAATATCTTTATGGAAAAGTCTTGGTGAATTAATTAAAACGGATATTTTCACGTTCCAGGCATACCTCCCGACGATAGTGAGAATTACGAATAAATTATTATAATATAATTAATGGATAATTATTCCTGATATGCTATGAATTATTTCACTCTTTTGAAATGTCCCACATTAGACAGTCGGGAGTTTTTTAATATTTAAATTTTTTCGAAAACGAGCGAAAAAAATTTATAGTTCTTTTAAGGGGAATTGTAAAACAAATTAATGATAATCGAATTATTTTAGATAATCGAATTATTTTATTAAATTATGTTAACTGCACGATCTAGGTCTTTCCCCTCTACACGAATCTCTACACACATACACACACACACACACTACTAGGGTAAAGACACCTGTAGTCGAATAGGCCCAATAGTCGGCGACTTAAATACTTTGTTTTCGCGTAATATATAGATATAATTTAACACGTTCTGTCCGACTACTGGGACCGATTTTAAGGTGTACGACTACTGGCGCCTTTAGTTCGAACGTGACGCTTTGGTCTCCGTCTCCGCCGGTACGGCCCCCGCACGATTTCGCGACGTTGTTGCTACTACGGTTGGGCGAAAAACCGACAAAACCCGAGCTGTGGTGGCAAAGCGGCGTAATCAGGCGACGATTTACGCCTGGGAAGCTTTAAAGTTGCGCGACGAGAAAGTCCGCTAGGAGCTCCGATT
Organism: Dyspetes luteomarginatus; assembly: GCA_963669185.1. NCBI lineage: Eukaryota > Metazoa > Arthropoda > Insecta > Hymenoptera > Ichneumonidae > Dyspetes > Dyspetes luteomarginatus. Next base: position 15,821,186 of record OY769904.1, read on the forward strand.
AGTTGTTAAATTCAGTATCGGTTGGTTAGCGTTAAATAACAAAATCAGAACAATTAGTGAGTCAACGAAACCCAATCAGCAAGCTGTTGACACTAGCTAACATTTTTCATTTTCCGAATTTTGACAGGGGTTTGACATTTTTTTTTTTTTTAATCTTTTGCATTACTCAAACTAACAATCAGAGGATCATGAAAAATATATGAACTTGCAGGAAATATTATTCTTAAAAAAATTTCAATCTCTTGATATTTCTTCGTACATCGAACCGTTTCGACAAACCATACAAATAAACGAAAAATTGTTCCTTGAATCCACTTTTAAGGGGGTAATAATATAAAATGATTGGAAACATTGTATATACATTTAAGCAAGGAGCCGAAAGGACGTCTTGCACATTTTTTTCAATCTTGAAACTTTTGAATTTACGCACGTTTTTAATTTGTGTATTATTATAAACAATTATAATAGGTTATAATTATAATAGGTTACAATGGTTATAATTAATGAAAATTCTCAATATTTTTCGGAATACACACCATATCGACATTTTTTTTAATGATTAGTTAACGAAATTTAAATTATTCATTTAATTGTTGTTCAAATTGTTAAAAGAATAGCAATTCGCAATGGTTTTTTTTAACTTTATCGCGTAGTCTTTTTCACATCACTGTACACTAATGTGCTCTTTTTCATGGGAAATCTGAAACGTGCCGTTATTCGTATCGGGCGTCAAAATGTACTTGACGCGAGACTCTGCCGAGTCTCTTGATATATGTATGTACCTAATGTACGAACATATACAGGCTTTTTGAAAACTTTCTGTGTTACTGCGTTTATATTTCAAACTGATTGTGAACCCCCTAGCTAGCAACTTTTTAATAACCACCGCACTCATGTATACATATATCTACCATGAGGAAAACTTGATCGGGAAGCAGCTAGTTTTTAAGTGAATTCTCCATTTTTCCTTCATATCCGTAATACACTAATACTACGTTCTTCTTTATGTTGACAGCCAGAAAAGACAACTACAGCATCGGCATCCGCACCAGCAACAACAACAACAACAAGCACATCGAACATCCTGGCACAGGACGACCCTCGCTTCTTGATCACGTATTATTGATTTTACGTGAACACGAAGACTACCGTTTTCGTGTTCGTTTCGTGATTGAGACAGTACAATAATAATCAATCCTGAAGCGGCGAGCTAAGACTAGCGCTGGGTAGACTCGGGGTACAAAAGAAGATAACGTTATTGGCTATAATAATCAATTGTAATCTATGCAGTTTAATCGCAATTGACTTTAGAAGTGAAAATTTTGGAAAATAGCGATGTTTTATCCGCCGAAAAGAGTCGTGCAACCGATCGTCATTATTGCAGTATATCATTCGTACGAACAGAAGAAAGATATCTAAACGTATGGCCATATATGTATGTCGGGGCTCCTTCGGTGTTCAATCAAAGTTACCAGTATTTGAAATATTGTTTGCCCAATTTTTATGAAAAGGAAGTGCGCATTACACGCACTCGCGACACGACATTGATATATCTACCTTCTTCTTTAATCTACGTTTCCCATTTGTATGATTCAAATTTACCATAGTGTTATTGATGGGCGATCGATAAAGTGTATTGATTCAGAGTTGCGCGTTCCATTTACCGATCGCGATAGACCCTATGAACGCTTTTGAAATGACGATTTTTTATCTAACTACCACTACCTATACGTAGATTTTTGTCCGGGGAAAGTGCAACATTTTCTTTTTATCGTTCAGCGATCGAAGTTTTTTATTGTTATCATTCATATAAAGATAGACGAGACGCTGATGGGAATCGTGTTTGCATACCACGAAACTCGAGACCCTCCTGTCGCGACTATTCATTCGCAATCTAGGTGCTATTCGTTGGTAGTTGAAAACAAAACATACGAAAAAAGAAGCAAATAAAAACATGTAAATTCACTGACGTCCGTGGTTGTAGCCACCGAAATAGTCATTGTAGATAGATATTTCACGAAATAGCTAGGCAAAATGTTTTATATTTATGTACTTTGCAACATACAATACTTAATTAATTAATTAAATCAATAGGAAGATTTAAATACGTAGTCATTATAAGTAGTATAATAATCGTATGTGCAGATGTGCATGTCTGCGAGTGTGTGTGTACATCAAAATGTGGTCTAACAATCCATATAGACTACAGATACGTACTCTTCATGTAATATTTTACAACATCGTAGAAGAATTATATCGAGCTATAAGGAGAATACAATATCATTCCTCAAAAAAATTGTACATCTGTACTTTTACGGTCGTATTTTGTGTAACATTATCATCAAGTATAATCGATCTCGATATAAGCAGCACGTACGAACGTATTCCGTCGCTTGTCGGTCCGTCAAAGCATTTTAACGGACCGGACGTGTCTCTGGTATTGAAATGTCGTGTGCACAAGAAAATAGAGATATGGAGTGGATGATCGAAATGGCACTTGATTTAATCAACGAGTGCGAAAAATTTTCCATATTATGGGACGCTAAGCATCAACTCCATTTTTCTCGAAACAAGAAAATTGACGCTTGGGAAGCAATTGCTATGGAATTTGAAATTGGACGTAATCTAAGTGAAACAAAAAAAAAGGGCAAAAAAAGTATTGGAACGGGAAAAGGTATGTATCTTACATTTTTTAAGTTCAATTATCAGAGATAAATATTTATATGGCTACACTCAATAGATAATATTTGTTTATTTATAGCTCGTAAAGAGGTATACATTTCAAAATGGTTCGCTTTCGAAAGGATGCATTATTTAAAAGATGAACCGATCACTGCGAATTACTTGAGCACAATTTATCGCGCACGAACACAAAGTTTCAAGAACGAAAAAAATAGCGCGTGCAGCTCACTGTGCGTGTTAGAAGTGAAACTTCTAGAAATTTGAAATCATAAAAGAGATAAATATTATGAAGAGGATTTGGAAGGGTAGTTTGGTAAAAGACAACAAATAGAACAATTTGTTTACAAATATTTTAACATTTAATTGATTTCATGAATTTCTACAGTTTCTTCAGGAGACTGCATACCTATAGGTAGAGCGGAGATGATGGCCTTATGGTAACTAAAATAGGACGCGTATGTTCTCGACTCGATTGTGTCTAGAAATCGCGAAAAAATGGCATCTATTGTGGTTCCGAACTTCGTTGTCGAGACAGTAACGGTCGTTATTCATCTGCAAATGAAATTTATTCCGCAGAAAGTTGACAAGCCTTGCTGTGAAACAAGCCCAAATAAAACATAATAAATGCCTGAGTGGCTCAATGGGTGGAGCACTCGACCCGTAAGCGAAAGGTTCCGGGTTCGAGTCCCGGCACTGGATTTTTATTTGTTATTTATTTATTTTATTATTTTATTTTTCCATAATAATTGGGTAACTGTAATTAGAGATGTACCGAACTTTTTAATATGTCATGAAAGTAGACTTACAAATATTAATAGTTCAGGCAAATGACGATCGCGTCTCGGCTGTAACGCACTATTTAAAATTCTCTTCCTCTGTCTGAAACGGAAGACAGAGATTATTTATCAAATATTTATTTTCATCGTATGAATATCGAAATATACATATTGTAATTATAAAAACAAATTTTAATACGTACTTGCAATAACTAGAAATATAATTGAAAAATTTCACAACACGTATATGTATATTAACAGACGAATACTGTATAATAGGCCAGTCAAATGGAGACCAAAAAAGGCCTGAAATTCCAATAATTTTGCACTGGATGAAAAAATATGGAAAATGTTCGGGACGGTGCACATAATAAGGACCTCAGTTGTTGGGATTGTAGCACCGCTCGTTTTTGCAAAAAAAAATAAAAACCGTTAAATAATCACATTTTTTCCCGTTTTTGACACTTTCACGGCTTACGCTGCCAAAATGGTGCCAGTTGGGACGAAAATGTATAGAATCAATCTTGTAGAGCATAAAATTTCCTATAAAAAAGTCAGTGACGGCACCTATCTATCTATTGTAGTTTAGCGGCGAGAGCGACCGGAAAAAAAAGTTCGAAAATGCTCCATTTCCACGAAAACCCCAAAAACGCACTTTAGCTGTAAAATTCGGTTTACCCATGATAATTTGTATGAAGAAATCCGCCAATTTTTTTCATGCAATAGAACAATCGAAACAAAAGATTTCATGCCACAAAAAAAAAAATTCTCGCTTTTTCAATTTTTTGAGGTCATTTGTTGCTCATTTTTTTCAGAATTTACATTTTTTCGTAAAACGGGCGTAACTTTTGACCTAATTATCGGACAACGTACAAGTTTTTAGAATCTCTTTGTCTGTAGATGATCTAAAAATGCGATCTCTTGACATGTTGCCGTATATGCAACAGCAGCGCCGTTATTTGCAAGTAAACAAAAGACATTTTGTTTCAGACCGTTTTTAACAATAAACAATTCATTTATTGCAAATTTTTTTGTTTGCTAATTTAACAATATCATTTGAAGAGTGTCTCAGATTTTTTTTTTTCTCAAGGCAGCCATTGTTGTAAAATTGTTATTAACAATTGGAATAAATTAACATTTTCCAAGTTTGATGTAATGTAATTTTTTCTTTTATTTTTCCCTTTACAAATTTTACCATTTAAAAAATTACAAAAAATTTGTTAATGTCGAAATTGGTTTTTGCAATAACAATATGTGTTTATAACAATTTTTTTACAAGCTCGAAATGGATTTTTAAACGATTTTTTCCGCGCTGCACGATGATATTTTTTATTTTCATTCATTTCCGTTATTTATACTATTTGTTAATAACAATTTTGTTATAAAAAATGTCTCAAGAACGATTTTTTTTTTTTGTTTCTTGTAATTATCCCAAATTTATATCACCGAATAATAATTCCCGGAAAAAATCCTGATATCCGAGCATAAATATGCACACCATCATATAATAGCGTCTGTGTGGGTTTTAACGGATACTGCCATGTGGAAAGAATTCTTGAAATAATAGAAACGATCGATCGGTTTATACCTGCTCTCCGAAACGGTTCGAACACAATTGGGACATTTTTTTTATGAACGAAATATTTTGGAATATTATTTCCTTAAAGTATATTTCGATTTTTCTAGATAGTTTGAAATTATTCACTTATAATCGGTAAAAGCCATGGAAAAACGAAGAAAAATATTTATCAAAATTAAATATTTATCAGGATTTTTTTCGGGAATTATTATTCGGTGATATAAATTTGGTATAATTACAAGAAGCAAAAAAAAAAAATCATTGTTGAGACATTTTTTATAACAAAATTGTTATTAACAAATAGTATAAATAACGGAAATGAATGAAAATAAAAAATATCATCGTGCAGCGCGGAAAAAATCGTTTAAAAATCCATTTCGAGCTTGTAAAAAAATTGTTATAAACACATATTGTTATTGCAAAAACCAATTTTGACATTAACAAATTTTTGGTAATTTTTTAAATGGTAAAATTTGTAAAGGGAAAAATAAAAGAAAAAATTACACTACATCAAACTTGGAAAATGTTAATTTATTCCAATTGTTAATAACAATTTTACAACAATGGCTGCCTTGAGAAAAAAAAAAATCTGAGACACTCTTCAAATGATATTGTTAAATTAGCAAACAAAAAAATTTGCAATAAATGAATTGTTTATTGTTAAAAACGGTCCGAAACAAAATGTCTTTTGTTTACTTGCAAATAACGGCGCTGCTGTTGCATATACGGCAACATGTCAAGAGATCGCATTTTTAGATCATCTACAGACAAAGAGATTCTAAAAACTTGTACGTTGTCCGATAATTAAGTCAAAAGTTACGCCCGTTTTACGAAAAAATGTAAATTCTGAAAAAAATGAGCAACAAATGACCTCAAAAAATTGAAAAAGCGAGAATTTTTTTTTTTGTGGCATGAAATCTTTTGTTTCGATGGTTCTATTGCATGAAAAAAATTGGCGGATTTCTTCATACAAATTATCATGGGTAAACCGAATTTTACAGCTAAAGTGCGTTTTTGGGGTTTTCGTGGAAATGGAGCATTTTCGAGCTTTTTTTTCCGGTCGCTCTCGCCGCTAAACTACAATAGATAGATAGGTGCCGTCACTGACTTTTTTATAGGAAATTTTATGCTCTACAAGATTGATTCTATACATTTTCGTCCCAACTGGCACCATTTTGGCAGCGTAAGCCGTGGAAGTGTCAAAAACGGGAAAAAATGTGATTATTTAACGGTTTTTATTTTTTTTTGCAAAAACGAGCGGTGCTACAATCCCAACAACTGAGATCCTTATTATGTGCACCGTCCCGAACATTTTCCATATTTTTTCATCCAGTGCAAAATTATTGGAATTTAAAATCGGAATTTGACTGGCCTATAAGACACACAACGTGACCTGCTCACAAATACACGATGTATGCATATATATGTATATATGCCCCATATATACATACAGCGGATGCTGGCGTCGCGCTTGCGCGGCAGCACGCTTACAGCAGCGTCCAGCGCACCTCAGAACCACCCCACTCATATCATGCCTATAAGCGGCAAGCGTTCCTTACTGGAGACTACGCGAAGCACCGCACAAAGCGGATCCTATCGATTTTCGTTACACGCGACGCGACCTTGAAGTTTTACCATCGAGCCAAAAGAAGTTTCACTTGAAAAACACTTACGCACGAACGTTGTTGCGTGCAAAAATGCTCGAGTCAGTAGGTACGCGCCTTTAGCCATCGCACATACACACACACACACCTGATGATGTACGTTCCATCAAAACAAAATAAGCATTGTATAGCATATAGCATTGTATTGGAACGATTCAGACATTGCTTTTTGTTGAAATGTCTTATATAGACGATATACCGTATAATATAGCGATATACATATATATATATATATATTAAGAACATGAATATTCTGTAAATATACAAAGCAGATGATGGAATCCCTCCTCATTGCATCCCTTAAACCCAGTTTTAGCCCCGAATTTTAGAACGTATAAATTGGAACCTAAATACGAATTTGACTTTGAATGTATGATTAAACTAACTTCAGATCGAATTTACCTTCTGGAATTAGAACCTTACTCCTGGTTGGACACCTCAAATTCGATTCGTCCCTAAAATTTGTCTAATTTTCGGGGATTCTGATCGCATGTTTATTACTTATAACATTATTAACCATCCAACGATCCAACTTTGTATTCATCTACAGCTCTCAAATCTTATTGCATGCGATAAAAAGTGGTTATATGCAAAATTTTGGTTCTTCAGCTCTACGGGCTTTCGGGAAAATCTACAATACGCTATGTTACTTTACCGCATTATTATTCACTTCTATCAGTTCCATTGGTAACTTAAAAACAAAATATACCCATGCTTTTCTACGTAAGAAAGTTAATTTTGAAAAGTGGGTGTTTTCATCGGGGGATGGATCCCTTCATACCGTATATTGATATAAACCTGGCTCGATTTTAAGTCCCTCAAGTAAAAAGGCGATTTATATTTTTTCTGATAAAAGTTCGGATTGTTTGTTGCTGCAAATTCTGTATTTTATAGACTAGGATGCGATAGAAGAAAGATACTTTAATGAATTTTCATTTGAACATTTTTTTTTTACTTTAATACTTGAGCGGAAACTTTAGCTAAATTAATGTTAGCACAGTTCTATGGTGGTAACAGCTAATGCAAACAATGGCTGAACAGTTAGTTTTTAAAGGATATTTCTCGTTATTACCTAATTCGCGAATTAGGATATATAAAAAAAAAAAAAAAAAAATTTTAAGACTCCCGATTACAAAGTCGTGCAATTACCAAGAAATTAATGCAAACATTGAACTGAATAACTTGAGAAATTGAGTTCGAAAAAGGACTTAACAAAATAAAAGAAAAAAAAAAAAATCATAAATAAAAAAGGATGATTCAACAATATGTCAAAAATCTTGAAAAAAAAATTATCATGTACGTTTTGTACGTTTGTTTACAACGGTGCGCGGAAAACGCCCTCAAATGGCAACCAGTGTTGTGGACGTTGTATACATCTGAAAAAAAAAACCAAACATATTCTTAATCAAGTTATACTAGTCATATTCTTAGTATGAGTGCTTTGTGATAGTTGGTACCAGATTTGGCGGAAAAAAATAATTACAAAATGGCGGCATGCTAAACTTTGATCGAAAAATTTCATTGTGTTGAAAAATTGATAATCAAAGTTTAGCATGCCGTCATTTTGTAATTTTTTTTTTTTTCTGCAAAATCTGGTAGCAACTGTCACAACACTCATACAGATTAAGAATATGTTTGGTTTTTTTTTTTCAGATGTATACAACGTCCACACTGGTTGCCAATTGGGAGCGTTTACCGCGCACCGTTGTAAACATACGTACAAAAGTACATGATAATCATTTTTTTTTTTCTAAATTTGTACATATTCTTGAAAGATCAATAAACATGTTTACATACACATCGCTTTAACGTCACGTGCAATTCCAACAAAACAGTTTTTGGATAATACATTATGATTACGAAGGAAAGCTGCGTTTGTACTCTGGTCTCAAATATCTCCTAAACGGTTAACCTTTCGGGATACAATTAATTTCATAATTATGATAATTAGCACAGAAATGGTATTAAAAGGTAATACAAATTTTGTAATGGTAATTTTTCTGTCCATAGGTAGCGCCACTATTACAATAAGTATTTCAATTTGTCAACAGAGAACGTTAGTGTTAAAATCTTGTAATATTTGTAGCTAATTTCAAGTTGAGGGCGTATACTGCAGTTTTACCAACGTTTACCCATTATTCTTTTCCTCGATATCTCATTGACTACGTTTATACGATGCGCGGTGTCATGGAGACTAGAGTGTAAAGGAGTCCAATCTCCAATGGGCCGAATCAACAAAAAGCGGCATAAAAAATCTGTCGAAAATCGAGTTCGCGATTTCGCCAAAGGCTGTGTCGCTAAGGTACCCATACATATACATAGATATAGAGTTTATATGGATAAATATATAAATATATATACATGTAGAGTCGGCTATAACCTCATTTGGATTGGATTTGATTTAAAACAAAACACGATTTTATGACGAGTTGTTTGGTGATATCAACGAAGATAGAAGTTCCTTCATGAGGGAGCAAAAGGAAGAAAAAATCCCTTACATACTCTGAATGCAATGTACAATAAGACGGGACAGCGTGCCAAAGTTTATTTTTGCAGATGCAGAAATTTTCAAGGTCATCAATAAATTTCAAAGGCTTTTCACGCGACTATCTATAAAGTTCTCTTCATTAAAAAAATAATTCAATTTAAAAGATTACCCTAAGCCGAGATTCGTGCGCAGTGCCGATCCTTTAATTAACTCCTAGTTTACATAAATATAAAGAAATAATTTAAAAAATAAGTTTGTTTCGACGTACAGGTAATTACAATGTTAAAAGTATTTGCAATGAATAGCTCTTCGTCTTCGTCGGTACCAGCAATGTAAACCCAAACCCCCACTTTATGTCCGTATCGCTCCTGTGCGAGAGAGCACACCCATCACCCCAGCTGCGAGTGCGAGCGAAATAGCATCATCACCCCCGTAGGTGGAGCCAACGCAATTATACAGCCGCTCACGTGTGTTTTTTAGTTCTGTACGTGAGCGCAACATGTAAACTCGACGCTAGCGACATCTTACCGTTATGGCGAAAGGTTGTCAGAGCACCCCAACTTTTCTGGCACCAAGCAGGCAGGCTTTGTGCCTCTATAGCTCAGTCAGAAACTGTTTTACTGACAGAGGAATTTCACATCACGTTAAGGCGATATGCAATAGACTCAGGTGGTAACAAATCCGCGTTCTTCTATTTTCTTACAGATTGTTTATATTTTACTATATTTTACTATAGACAGTGGATATTGTAGATGATTATTTCATTATTTTTTATTGTTTATTTTTTAGTTCGTCAAGAGCTTCTTCGAACCGCAAAAATACCGCAAAAAAAGTTTCGGGTTTCTTGCACCGCACCAATGAGAAAACCCAAACCCGCAACTCACCTCGAACTTTTCGAAAATTCTGAATTGGCCTCCTGTTCGCAGCTCACTCTGTAAAATCCAATAAAGGAATATACGAACTTTCAGCTTGAAAAACTTTAGAATAAGCCATTCTTATCATATAGTGGGGTCTAAGGGGATCATCAAACCAATCCCCACGGTAAAAGTACCATTATAAAAAGATGGTAGTTTATTACACCGGAAAATAAGGAAGTTTTAGCTCTTTGATGAAATTTATGTGGTAATGATTATTACCACATCAATTAACGATTATTTTTCTGTACACCGAAATGTGTAACTTTCATTTCGGTGTACAGAAAAATAATGCAATGTTCCGTTTTCTCGAAACCCCATAGAGCTAAAAGGGGCTAACATTTTCTAGATCATAATGTTTTATCCCACAAAATAAATGGTGGACAGAAAAAAAAAATGATGCCGGATATCGCTTTCGGTATAAAAATACTGCAACCATATACATTCCCAATAAAAAAATTTATAGCAGATGAGAATTTTGATTACTTTGCAATACGATAAAAATCAGCCAAAGATACTATCATTAATAATGACAATATAACGTCAAAAAATAAGTTGATGAGGAAGTCGATGGTAACTATTATTTTTCTCTTACGAAATATATTCGTTGATCTTTCCGAATACATGTGAATTATGTTTTAGAATAATAATGATGCTCTGTCAATTTTGAAATTTCCGGTTTTAAGTATCTTTACGTGTGTGTATTTATGAAACTGGTTAATCAATGACCTTGAAAGTGTGCAGGTATCGGTTCCTCTCTACAGAAATGTATCTAAAATTCATAACTTTCTCCCTATTATCATGGAAGTTAAAAATATCTTACCTGTAACATCCTCATTGAAAGCACATTATAAAAATTTTCATTATCCGACCGTGAGTAATAAAATATCCTGCTAGGAGATAAAAAGGTTATTTGGGAATTTGACGTTACCCGTAAACGGTTGTTTTCTACTACCAACGAAGATTGAGGTCTCAATCTTCGTTGCTACTACTAATACCGTTAATTCGCAATCGACGATGGAAACGGCACTGCGAAAGAGAGCGAGAGAAATAGAGAATGAGTACTCTTTCTCTCTGTCTCTCTCTGCCGCTCTCGCGAGCAATCGAGTAAGCGCTGCGCGCGGTGTGGAAGTGGACTCTGGGTGTAGAGGTCACTAGCCTCAGTACAAAACGAGAGTTTCTTACGCGTAGAGAGTATTCTGTGTCGTTGAGCTCCTTTCGCTTTCGTGTTTTTTTTTTTCTCCAATCTTATGATCGCGAATTGTGGCGCCTAATGTAAACCACTATAGCGCAAAATGAGTGAGGGATAAACTGTCTCGAGATTAGGCAAGATCTCGTGAGCAAATCTCGAAATACACAATTTTGTTGGTTATACATTGCGTCAAGAGTTTGTGTGTGACGCAGATAAAGTTGGATTCGCTACATCGCGCACTCCTCCGATTGGCCTCTGCATTCGTCATTCGTCTCTGCTTTGGTTAGTTTAATTCCACTACTTTAAAAAAAAAAATCATCCCTCGCAGTACCCCTATGCAGCATTTGTTCAGCGACTATATCGTAAATTTTTTTTCTCAATTTTCATCCAGGTTTTAATCATAAAGTTGGATGGCCAATTCCTGACGAGACTTGAGAAAAAGGTTGGGTTATGCGAATTTCCCATCATAGAATCGGTTTGGGAAGGCAAAAGGAACTGTGGTGAAAATTTCTGCATTACCTCAACTGCAGGACAGGCTGCAGGACAAAAAAACTGCTTATGTTGCACAATCCTTCATCTAAACACTCTGGGCTCTCACAAGGTTGAATTTTTATAATTTTTTTCAACTATTACTCATTATTGTAACAGATTCAGCAATTTTATGGGTTAAAAATAGCGTTCATGATGGCTTGAGAGATGAAAAAGATGGGGTTTCTTCAATCATAGTTATAATCATAGAGAGCATGCAAGGAAGAGGAGACTCAAAAATTATTTCATCAGCAAATTTTGTCAATTGCAAAAGAAGGAAAGTACCCAATGCGTGCATTGGCTATTGTCGCAAATTTCTCACTTACCGAGAATTGGTCAAAAGGCGAATTTTTAACAACTATGTGTTTTATTGGCCAGCCACCCATCTCACCCTCTCTTACCCCCTGAGACTCGATAAAACATTGTCTCACAAAAATTATCATCTATAATGCGAGAACATTGTTTATATTTACTGTCACGTTATTTTCAAAGTAATAAATGATGGAAGATCAGAACGACAATCCGATTCTCGAGGAAGAAACAATGGAGGATTCCACAAGAGCCAAAAGTGGCTCAGATACAAGAAAATCCTGCGATCTCATACTGGAAAAGCCACAGGAAATTGTTATGGAATTACGAGAGATAAAAATGGGAATAGGATCGAGCGATGTGGATACACAATACAGCTTGGAAACTTTTAAAACTAAGGAAATTGGAGCAATTGGAAAGACAGTGAAAATAGTTTCAAACAACAGTTTGGCATCAAATGCCACATTGTGCCAAGATTCTTCAATGATAGAAAAGGAATTATTGGCAAGCATGAAGAAAAAGAAAAATATTGAGCCTCTCTTGTTCAAGGCCTTGGGGTATCAGAAAACTCCAGAAGATAGCATTACCGATGCTGGGGAAATGAGTAAATCCTTGTGTCCAAAGAATCAATCTGTTGATGATGAGATTGGAGGTTGCATGGAGACACCAGAGGATCCGAGACTTCAGGAGGCTGAAAACGATGATGACCATGTGGAGAATGAGACAATCGATGATGAAGTGGATGCACCACAAGTTGGTATTGTTGGACTACCAACAACTGTGCGAGATATCTTCATTGAGGAAGAGCTCGGAACAACTGCATCTTCGTCATTGCCAAGCGACAATAAGAACAACGATAATCGTACTATGAAGAGCAGCAGTAATGGTGGAGCACCGAATGTTGTTGAATGGATCAAACGATCGAAACGCTCAAATGATCCAGACTCTATTGTAGAGACGAACAAGAGTCTCGTTAAACCAACCTTGAGACGAAGAAAAAGGAGTTCTACTGTCGATAATATGGCTATTGGTGCGGCTACTGTTGGACCTATGAGAAAATCTCAAAGAATCGTCACAAGCATCATCCGAAGAAGCATCAAATGGTGAGTCGGAAGCGATTCCCTTGCATATTTGTTTATTCATTGTTTATTCTTTCGTAGATCCTGCTTCAATTTCAGCTTATCATAGGGTCATCTTGATCGTCTGCGAGTGAGAGATGAAGGTGGTACAATTATCGTCGGAACTTTTGAAAAAATGGTGTGATGGAATCAAACCTGAAGAAGGCGTTATCCATAGTTATCCTAGTTCAAATGCAACATGACTTTGACGAATTTGTTATGGGATATTGTTGAGGTCACCTTTTAGCCATCCTTGGCTTTGAGTGATTTTCGACTTTCTGCCTTAACATGGTTGCGAGTTTAGCGGAAAGGACCTAAAAGTTTTACCAACTACCAAACTTGCACATTTGGGTCAAGTTGTTCTCGCGCGAAATCCTACAATTTTCAACGTATTTTATAGACTACTGAGATATATAGATATCAACCACAAAATGGCATAAATTGAAAAAAATACACCTTAGGCTTTTCAATGGGTCCAAGTGAAATTTGGTACAGAACATCACAAATCTAATGTACAATTCTATTTGCTGGGTTTCTTATAGGATACAAAAGTTACAAGGTACAAAAATAGTTCACGTTTGAAGCAAAAAAATCAAAGATAAGTTTATTTATTGATATTTTTGTATTAAAAAAATCTTTTTAGACCATATACACATCGTGTATATGGTGTGAATTGAACGAGAGGAATTGTATTAGGTTCAAACTAAGCTCTCAAGCAGCTGCTGCCCAGTAATTAATGATACAGTGGGTGAGGATTTTTTTTTATTTTACGGTTTTTTTTTGTTGCGTACCTAATTAACCCGGTATTTTTTGTTATTCCAATTTATGCCCTTTCGGGTTTTACGACCCTTTTCCTCAATCCCTTTTCCGGCACTTTATTATTTTTGCCATTGCCTCCCCCCAGGATTGCGTCTGCAGCCCGTTTGGGCCCTACTGATGTATCACGTTCGCACGAGGACGTAGAGAAGTACGAAAAAATCTGTGCCGATACACTTCTTTTGACAGAGTTTAGTATTTCCTACAGGAAGTTACCAGATTCTAGAACGATAGCCTTCAGCGCTCAGCGATTTGTAGAGAGACCCTTTAAGTAGAGACAATACAAACCATAGTGAAGTCAATATATTCAGTACAATCACGGAAATCAAACCTAAATATGACGGAGCCAATGAAGAAGAAGGTCATCTTGACTTATTATACGCGAAACCAGACCAGAATATGGCGGAGCCGATCAAAAAGACGCACAGCTTTGTCTCTTGACTCTACTTAAAGGGACTTTAGCATTGGACTCTAGCGATTTAATGCACTGGCTGACGCGCGGCTAAGCGGTCTCCGATGCATGGGCACTGACCGTGCCCAATGCTGCTCAACTTTGACTGCGACTGCCGCACGCCGAGCGTATACTTATCGCTGTCGGTTTGTATTTATTAATTAATTTCCATTAATATTTATTCTTTTTTTTTCGCTGTCGGTCCTGCTTCACTCCATGAAAAGTTATGAAACTTTCAGAGATTTTTAGTGAAAACAATCTAAAACGAATGTGCAAGTTTGGTGGAAAAAGGTCAACAATCGACAAGTGCAACGGAATGGAATACTATAATATTTCGGTGTGTTTTTACCTCCTGAATCTCATGGAATTGATAACAATGCCTGCTCGCTTACGGTTAAGAAGTTACAGCGGAGTTTTCCATGGGAAACAGGGTCTATGTCAGTTTATCTAATTGCTATATTCGTCATTGGCAGTGAAACCGTCATTGCGTTGGATTTTTATGATTTGCGATTGGGGCCAAAGGGGATGTGATACTCGGTAAGCACAAAAAATTTGTACAGTATCATTTCGATGTTTATAGAAACATCGCAAGATTATCATTCGAGTACTCGATATAATCGTTATTGATGCGGTAAAGCGTGAATAATCTAATGTTTGGAAACTATTGTAACTTTCAAAGTGTAAGCGACCGGCGTATTCAACTAGTTGCAAACGATTCAGGGGGCAAACATACATTGAAAATACATGGGCTGCATTTTTTTATATTGTCAGTTTGACAGTTTTACCACAATTAGTTTGAAGCGTATCTCTTGGAGGCAGTGAGAGCAGAGACAATTTTTATTAGTTAATCTAAATATGGTGATGTGGAAGACTGACTTTTCTCCGATACGATTGATATTAAGGACAAAATCAATTCCCGTTATTCTGCTCGATCCTCATTGATTTTTTCTTTTTTACATAAAAGTTGTTTGATGTTCAATGTAGCACCAAAATTTTCCGAAAAGATAATAGCTGTAGTTTTGACTCGAGCCATTTGCTACCGAACTACCACCCGTGAGCGATTAAAGCGAATACACCATATACGAGCAATTCTTTGTCAACTGAGCCACTTTTTTGGGTCGACCTCGCGCATATTACTTATATTTCGTGAGTTTGTCGTACTATTTGAGAATGCCTTTTATGAATTATTTTTTATTTTTAGAATAAACCCTATGGCCTTTTTCAAGTTGGTACAGAGAGCAAGCTTTACAACCCTTTTCTGAGTCCCTTTTCCTGCACGATTTGGTCATCATTTTGGCCGTACAAAGTTACTTTTGGGACAAAAAAGTTATCATTTGTTTTCAACTGTTCAATGCAGTTTGGGTATCAATAAATAGTTGTATCAATGTTTACATTATCTGATTATTCATTTTAACTATAAAACCGTTGAATACCTAAAGGTATGTTTCCGAAGATGCTAATTTTTTTGTTTTTTTTTTTTTTTTAGATTTGAATTATTTTGTAACTATTTTGCTGAAACATGATAATTACTACATCCATGATATTATCTCTTCTATTTGTCATTCAAAATTATTCTTTGAATGACAAATAGCTGGCTCTCTGTACCGACTTCGGTAAACAGGGTATCTCCCAAAGTGTTGATTTAAACAATCTCGAATATTCATGGAAGGATTCTCGAGTAATACTATAAACTCTCGAGATATAAAAAATATCGACCGAAAAACGTGGGCCAGTTAACGAAGAATTGCTCATACATACACGAGTATATAATGTATTCCCGATGCATCATGCCTGTTGTGCTACCGAGATTCTTCGATTTACTTGAAACTCAAGTATCTTCTAGCATTGCCTGAAAGGAAGTTGCACACTAATTTGTACATCCCCAAGAATAACCATTTATTTAAAAAAAAGAGGAAAAATAGACTGTCTTAATATTTTTTTTCCGAAACTTTTTTAATATCCAACATTATATCCCATACATTTTTTCCGATTAAAGTGGAAAATACAACGTCGATACTTTAACCGGAATATATGTAGGATATAATGTTGGATATTAAAAAGTTTCGGAAAACAAAATATTAAAACACTTTATTTTTCGTTTGTTTAAAATAAATTGTTGAATGAAATGCATGAAATAGTTAGTGTTGTGAAGTGTTAAAGAAAGAAAAAAGTTCATGGATGAAAAATCGAACCCGATACGCCAGACTCGTGCAACCGGGTCACTACCGCCTCAGCCAGCCGACACACCGGTTGCGAGTGAAAAACGCTTTTTAATATACAAGCCGTTATATGGAAACTTTGAAGCGTTTCTTTTAACTGGCTGGCCAGTTTGTCCTAGTATTTTAGGATAGTAACATCTTGGGAGTAGACTATCACCACACGAATTCTCCTCCGAAACTAAATTTTTCAGACCGTCCCTTCTTGTAAAGGAAAGCAAAAGGTAGAATCGTGGTCTGCATCTTATCACCAGCTGTAGTCCTGCATCACCAGTGACCCGACGGTACCGTGTATTTCAATGTGGTGACAGAAAATGGTATAGACCAGCCGGTTAATAATAGCGTGGATCTCGGTCGGTAATAACAACTGTCATTAACCTTATTTAGAGGCGGTTGAGATTTCAAGTAAACGCGAATTATTAGCAGACGCATTAACGTAATGCCTGCTCACGAACAATTTTTGTGTTTCTTACTCATATCAGCACCTGAAAGTGTGTCCTAAATGCGGTTTTTTACAGTTTTTTTTTACTGATTGCTGTATGGAGCTCTCCTTGCCATATGATGCGTTGAAACATGTTCTCGGTCTTTATCGCTACTTTTTTCGTAACCAATCGCGCCATCTCTCTCGCACTCGTGGCGGCTCCGTTGGTAATTCAGCGCGCCTTAAAGCGAAGTAACACCCCAATTCAGCTGTTCCCTCCATCATAAACTTTCGAAACGGCGGAAAAACGATTACAATTGTTACTGACTGAGGGTCTCACCTCACCTTCATGTTATTTCTAACAGATTCTCTGTGTCTCCTTCGCTTCACCGTTAACGTATCATATTTTGTGCAAGTCATTGTGAGCGCGAGAGAGAAAGCTTCTTTCACTCGGATACAAAAATTTTCCTAAACGGTTGATATTTCGGACAAACGGAGAGAACTACGAACTGCATGATTGTTATACGCATTTCTTGGTTCTATTTGTTTGTCCGATATATCAACCGTTTAAGAAAATTTTGGGCACGCAGTTTTTGTTAACGACAGAGGAGTAGCACATCGCCTTAAGGCGGGGTGAAACAGACTGAGTCGGTAATAAAACTTTTTGGACAATTGTTTTCTAGGTTGCGGTACGTTTCTTCTTGCGGTTGCTCAGCCAAACATCCAATACCTTAGAAAACAAATGTACAGCAAATTTGCATCGATCACTCTTGCACCCACGTATATATATATACCCATGCCTTACGACAATGTGCTACTACTCAGTCGGTCCAACAGTTTCTGGTAAGCTATATGAGTCCGAGCGAGAAGCTGCCTGTATCCAAAAATTCTCCGGATCGTTTGTTCGAAAGATGAGCCGTTTGGGAGAATTTTGGTACGGAATTTTTGTTACTGACCCACTAGTAGCACATCGCCTTAAGGCGCTCAAACCATCTTGCTCAAACTCTGCGCACAAGCTGGAGCGACAAACCATCATCTCGGTTTGTTGCAATTTTTATTCAGGGGTGTCTCATTTTATGGTAGTCTAAATTTCTCGAAAAAAGGATGTGGTCTCTAACTTTCGTGAATTTCCAGTTATCGAGCTGAAACTTCGTTATAAATCAGGCCAGGGGACAATGTGTTTTGATATTGAGATTGGTGAGAATGGATTTAGGCTTTCAAGTTTTATGGGATTTTTATTTTTGGCAATTTTTCGAAACCAAATCTATTATCGCTCTAACTTTTGTAAATTCTCAACAATCGAAACGAAACTTGCTGCATAAATTGGTTAAGACATTTTGTATCAGCTTGGCAAGAATTGACTCAAGGGAATTTAACTAAATTTTCAATTTTTAGGAAACGTCGTAGATGCTCCAGATTTTGAGTACTCCCGCCTGTTGAGTTAAAACCTGCAGCACAAACTGTCTAGGGGGGCAAGGATATCGAGTTTGGCACGAATTGATCGTACAGTTTACATTTGATGAAGTTTTGAATTTTACTGAATTTTTAATTTTTCGGAAACTGGAGCTACTGGCTCTATGTTTCGTTTGAAATACTGAGGTACATTCAAATTGTAGCGCTTCCCATATGATTTTGATACATTCACAAGAAACACCTCGCTCTATGAGAAAGCCATTGAGCCTACTGAGCACAATCTATGGGTGGGCGAAAATCTTGATGTAGCAATGTGCCAATTTTCATATTCGCACGCTTTTTTTTTACAAGTGCCTGTATATTTTCGAAAAGTCCGATGAATTATCAATCGAATTACTTGTTGAGGAAAATAATTTGTTCAAGTTTTTACACCTTGCAATAGCAGGACAGAGTTGACAAAATTGATAGCGCAAAATATTACCTACCATTTGGAATACACAGAACTGACCATTTGTGTATCCAGAGTCCTTTCAGGCCATGCTGGCACATTATGCAAATTTATCTTTAAATCCGTTAACATTCTTCCTTAAGGACGTTGGATTATTTTACGACTTAAAAGATAAAAATCTGAGAAATTACCAGGCAAATGTTGACATTATGATGAATTAACAACAAAATTGCTGTTTCATTTTCACCGTATGGTTTGCGAGAAATTAATATTTTTATGATACTACTTTACACACGGGACTTAATGGGAGAGTCACTCCGGACAATTTATAAAAATACATGGGTCAAAGATTTAATTATAAAATATAAATAGATGTGTAGGCTAGATTTTTTGTTAGATTAGTGCGATTTCAAAAGCGAATTCGACCGTATAATTATCGTAAAATCAATCAATATATTCCTGAGATTCAATAAAATCGAGGCTTTTGACTCTCAGACGAAAGAGACTTGGCAACAGCGCGTACTCAGCTGATCCCTGAACAACTATACTGACAGAAAACATAACCAATAAGAGTAGCCGCGATATGAATATATTTCGCACAGCTATTCAAATCTTACGGTCTTAAGAATAAGTTCTAAATGGCACCAGGAGTTATCGGCCGTCTCAGAATTGCATTTTATTAAATTATTGCTAAGTTTTTAGACAAAGGCACATAAAATATTAACATAACTTTGCTAAATAATAATTCCTATATAAAATTGAACAAAAAAATCGGTGGATAGATAAAGTTTGAAATGCTGAATCCCAGGGTTCCTCAAAAAAGTAGCTACGGCGCGCAATGTATATAAGGATAGGATATTTCCCTCACCATGATGTTCTCCCACACTTACATTCCAACGTTCGTAATATCGCGATTAATACAATGAGTAGAGATGCACACTCCTTTTTCTCTCTCGCTCTTTTTCTCACTTTATACATTTTATGGGTAAGGCTTAAATCCAGTTTGTGTTGATCATGAAGATGACGATGGAATAAATATTATTTTGGATATTACGTGTAGATGATTTTTTCTTTCTAAGGAGCGCAAGTTCTATAACGCCGACGATGTCCTCTGGGAGCATGTGCGCTAGGGTGATTCACGATGAGAGAATGGATCCAACGTAGCTGAAAGTGTAGTGTACGGTGCATGGGCGAAGGCTACGGAAGAGTGAGAGAAAGAGTACGAAGCGACCAAAGGTTCGCGTTATGATGCGCTACGTCCCACCATCCAGCCAGCCCATATGCTACAATAGCCTCCTAGCTATTATACTTGGTACCTATACCAACACATTTGTCTCCTCTATCTCATTCTCTCGCTACTTCCCCGTGCGCCAGGAGCAAGTAAATGATAGATCCGGGCTTCACTACTTCTTTCCCTCGGAATTGCTCTCGCTCGTCCGGATTCGCCCCCAGGTCTGAAGCGAAACTACCTCGGCGTTGAGGGGGGGGGGGGGGGGGGGGGGGGGGCAAGAAGAGTACTGTTGCGTTCAGCAACAGCTCGTTCTCGTCGTTGCTTCGTCTCTCCATTGTCTCCTTGGCATTCGCGGGCCCTAGCGTTTTGCATGACGTGCGCGCGCGCGCGTATTCGTTTCTGAAAGTGTAGCAACGAACCGCGCACGACCACATTTTAGGACGAAGAGAGTCGAGGACTCGTTGAGATTCATCTCCAAGAACGGTAAGATGATAAGAGAGAACCTCCGGCACAAGCGGTGCCCTCTTACCTCGTCTCTCTTTCTCATCGATTTTCTCAAAGTTGAGCTACCAGCTTGCTACCAGGTTGAGCTCTAGACTTTACCGAATCAGAAGAATACATCACGTTGTTTTAACGAATATTTCGTTTTCACGAAGAACCATCGATTTATCATTGTTTATTAACCGAATAAAGCCAGGGCGCACGGCCCAGCAAGGAATTTCGAATTGCGGCGAAACCCGGTGTACACGAGAGGGTCGAGAAGCGAAAGCGCATGTACCTGAAACGAACATAGGACACACGTGTTGGGTTCCTAAGAACGAGGAAGGTAGAGGGAGAATATCGCAGTCGCAGATGTTTCACGTGTACCGGTTTCGTTGAATTTTCGTCATTGGTCAAAAAATACAATGGTATATTTTCTACGAGACCATACATGCACGTATATATATATATATATGTATATGTATTATGTATCAACTACCAAGGCTTCATAATGGCCAACGTACAATTCTCCCTTCGATCTTAACGCGGCTTCTGGTTAAGAGCGGTCTCCGAGGTCATAAAATGGCTCGTAGGACAACGCGCATCTATGTTTTTTAGCTTTACAAAAATATGTAGTCTGAGGAAGTGGAAGAAGACCAGAGAGCGTTAGAGAGAGACAGAGAATATGGCGAACTGGATGCAATTCGGTTCTTCTCGGAGTCACATATGCCGACATAGGGGAAAACGTGGACGCAACAGCAAGCCAGCAACATAGTATGTAGAGGACGCAGGGAACAGGGGTTGACTTGGACTTGAACACGGTTGGCGGGTATTGATCCTACCCGAACGCAGTTGGGGTAGCGGCGGTGAACCCCCCACCTCAAGGATGAAGGGAATCCCTCTTGTTTCGTACAGCACACAGCACGGCATAGCGCTCTCTCTCTCCAACACCCTCCCGGCTCATGGCTTTTCACTCAGCACTGCATGTGGATGTCTGTAACGATACATACGTGTGGCATCGGTTGATGGGTGAGAGGGAAAGAGAAAATCTGGGGTCCACATGAATGAGCTACCATGCTGGGGTGCTAGCCCCTTTCAGAGACAGAGGGAGGAAGGCAGGCAGGCCTGTGGTAAAGCATCCGAGAGACCCATCGCTCGCTCGTGTACACCAGAGAAACCAGCCCTCGAAATATCTGTACCACTTCGTTTCTCCCTGAGCTTAAAAATAAAATAAAAACTTTGCCTTGAACGCGCGTTAGATTAACACGCGTTTTCAAAATTGTACAGTGCGTAATGCAGTAAAACGCGCGTCATCATGCTAGCAGCTTATGGACGTACTGTGTATCTTGTAAACTTAGGTTAGGCTAACGCGCGTTCAATGCTTATCATCTGAACCCAGCCTTAATAGGATCGTCGTCGTGATTAGCTGGTTCACCATTCTGCAGACCGACTAGCTGATTTCACGATCGAAAGCCATCTCTCTTGCATGTATGCATGTATGTATATATATATATATATATATATATATATATATATATATATTTATATAACGGTCGAAGCAAACGAGCGAGAAGTAAAAGCTGTTGTGGCCAATTCGAGCTCCCCTATTCAGGCTTCGTGATCGTCATATCGTGGCCTCTCCCGCACATGTGGCGAGAGAATAGAAACCGACCGGCAGCAGCCGCTTCGGCCACACAGCGTTTCGGTATAATCCAAGCTGTTGGAGCTAGATGGGGGACAGGCCAAAGAGGAAAAAAAAACAAGAAACGAGATACTCTCCCTTGTTTTTAGTGTGGAAACAAAAAACCAAGCCCGATGAAACGATTGCGAGCGAAAATTGTAAAACGACTATAGAGGATTGAAATAAGTATGATATGTAATTAAGCAGTATCCAGTGCTAAAGAAGCGACATCCTGCTCCACGTGTTCTTCAAACATGCTCTGTTTCTCTCACTCTCTCCCTCCCTCTCTCTCGGTGGCATCAAATTTATCTGCGAAGAGAGAGAGAGAGAGAGAGACTCCTACCGGTACTTTATGGAAGTATATATTCATGCTAGATAAAAATGTAACACTCATGTAGACGAGACTCCTCGTGGTTCCTGTTTTCTGTGTCGTCACCCCTTCTCCCCACTCTTGTGCTCGTTTTCTCAACTCAGATGAGTTGATCCTTGGAGCGCGCGCGTACAGTAGTTGCGCAGGGCGTCGGCGTCCAACGTTCTGTGGTTGGTACCGCGATGTCCTTTCGACCTCTCTCCCTCAATCATCGTCGTGCGCTCGCTCATTTCCGTCGCACCATCGTGTCTGGGTGCGCGTCGTCAACGCTCACTCGGTCTCGCACGCTCTTTGTCCGCTCGCTCCCCCCCCCCCCTAACCCTACCCATACCCCTACCTCCTTCGTGCCCCTCTTACGCCGCTGTGAATATCGCGTTGAGCGACGTCAGTGCATCGTTTACCGTACGTCCAAGGACAACGTTTCGGGGTTATCCCAACAACTGCGCAAAAACCACAAGAAAAAAGAGAGTGAGAAAAACAACGTCTCGAAATTCATAAAAATATAACGACACCGAGTACAAACAGTGAGGTGTGTATACGCGCGCGCGTGTATGCGTGCGTGCGTGTGTGTGTGCATGTCACGTGTTGTGTCCGCAGCGTCCTGAACGATAACAATGAAAACAAACTAAAATGCCGGCTAAGGACACACAGCAATGGAATATCATGCTAGTAACGACCGAATGCGTGCGACACTGTCGCGAGGCGTTTCGTAATAAATGGGCGAAACAGTGGCGAGAAAAAAATTGTGGAAGTCGGGGGGCCAAAAGACGTACCTCAAGAGTTTGTGTGTATATAATACGCGTGTAGAAGAGCGATGAGAGTGATACGGAAATCCTGTGATAAAATTTCCGAGTGTTAGCACCGGGAAAACAAGCAGACCAAAGTCACGTAATTCCCATAAAGGCCAGCTAATTAAGCCCCACAACAGTATTTGAAATCGCAGTGATAGAACCGAGGCCAAAAATAGAATTACCAATAACATTTCGTAATAAAAGTAAAATTAAGAAACAAGAGAGTGCGAGAGAAGGGATAACAAATAAAAAGAAAAAAAGATGCCGCAGTGCGCTGTGGCAACGTGTCGCAACAGTCATCGTCGTACACGAGGTCGTCGTATTCGTTATCATCGATTTCCTCAAATACCGGAAGTGCGTACACGGTGGGTACGTGCATGCGGTCGTGTCCCATTGTCAAACGGTGATATACCATTTAACATACAAACTGCTCGTATATGCTCCCTACACTTTAACAATGAGTCTTATGAGAAAGACATTGAGCATCTTGTGCTTGGTTTACCGGCTCGCAGTCGATTAAGAAGAGGCGCTGTACCGACCCTCGGAGTCCCCATAAATGTGCAGCCGGTAACGAAAATGCTTGTCGAGGACGCTAAACGTTCGTTGCTCAAGGTCGCCTGCTCAAACATCATAACGTCAGAGAGAAAATTTACAAGCGGTCAAATCATCAGCATTGACGATGAACTTGATTTTAATGACTCGACCAAGGCATTGACACATGAATCATCGGATTCATCCAAGAGATATCATTATAATGATAATTTGTCAAAAAATCAGCGTGTTTGCAAGAAGCTTGATAACGTCACGGATCAACGCAAGATGGCGGATATCGATGTACTACTTGCACTGGGTCTAAAACCGGCGCCTCGGTGAGTTTTTTTTTTTAATCCAGTGTAAATATTGTCTCCTCTGACCTTGAAAATACACAAAACTCAAGTTTAGTTTCTCGTTTCTCCCCTTTTTACACGGTTTACTTAAATAAATGACAAAAAATTGCGCGATGCATCGAAAACTCAAGATTTCCACTGTGGCATCTTTACCTTCGTGTTTACCTTACAATATATAACTATCGTTCCTCGGAATTTTCACTGATTCTCTTTTATCCCTTCTACCTACTAGTACTCATTTTCTTTCTCTTTGGGTTCCCGTCCGTCGTTCCTCTGTCTCGTCGCAAAGAGCGAGTGAGAGACAGGTCGAGCCAGGACAAGCATCTCGCGGCGCAAGTCGCCTGCTTCGTCATTGACCTCGTCCCTCTGGCGCGTGCAGTGCAACGGGAGCAGCGAGAAACCCTCTCGCACCGCCCGGCGAGCCAGCTTTCTCTATATGAGTAGTAGTCGCGACTAGGCTCTGCCAGTAATGGTTTCGCGGACACGCGATGTCTCTTGCTCACGCTCTTTCTCTAATGAGGACTCACGATCCGTTTCGATTAATTGATTAATTCGTAATGTGATAATAGATAATTATATAAAACGCTACATAATATTTATCTCTAATACTACATCGTGTATTTTGACAAATTGAGCGACAGAGGGGGTACCGAGACAGAGACAGACGCGAAACATGCGATCCGCACAGATGGGAGTACATATATATATATATATATATATATATATATATAGATATATATATATATCAAGTGCAGCAAACGTGATCGAGAGCAATGAACTCTTCGTGAGCTTCTTCCCCGTCTACAGCTGTGTGGTGATTCTTCGTCGCTCTTGGACCAAGTACACGACTTTCTGTTACGACGAAGCTCCATCTGCTATCGAAATGGTGAATGCGTTAACCCCACCTAGCGGTCACCTATTCTAGACAATTTCTGCACGGCGTATGAGAGAAAGAGAGAAAATTGATGTGTCGCGCAAATCGCACACATAACATGCAGAGTGGCAAACGTGATCTGTGGTTCGCCATTTTTGTCAGCACGTGCAGTGCTGACAAAACTTTCTCTTTTCCAGTAATTGCCACTACGAAATTTGGTTCTTTCGCTTATATATCGAACAAGTCTTTGTTGACTTTGTACTATCGTTGCCGCCATCTAGCATAAATTCGTTCTCCAACGCGAGAGAACTTTGTCGTAAAACATTTTTCCATATAATTCATTGGTACATTCGCGAATTATTTCACATGAGTATCAATCTTAATGTTTCTTCACTTTCTTAATTTTGTTACAGCTTAAATAAGATGCACGCTCCTGTGGAATTCGGAAGCGGCAGTACCAATGTAAAAAAGCTTGAATCAACAACGGAAAAACGTCAAGAGGATGCTCGTGATTCACCAAAAGTCGCGCAAAATCGGCAAAACGGTGCTGCGTTACCGGAAGAAACCGCAACGGCAATTGTTACGTCGGCAAACGTCACCAATGCTACGGAACGTCTGTGTCCTACTATAAAGCGTGAAAATAACTCGGACGAAGAGACGGAACGACAAACAATGCCAATCGACTCATCTGCAAGAGCCGTACAATGTTCCGTCGACGAGATCAAGGATAAAACATGTGAGCCAATCGTACCAATAGCCAAATCTGGCCGTGACAAAACGAGAAAACGCCGTTCTACAGATTATACGTTAGGGGCCAATTGTACTGGAGAAAATGAGCAATTTTTAAAAAAAATATGCTTCGAGCAACGCGAACGTTTTATCGATTCGCTCGTTGGTAATACCGAGAGAGTTACAGCCAATGAATTGGCTTCGAGAGCCGATCAGTTACGTGTTCAGGTTCAGGTAAGTCAACTACAATAATAACAAACTAACAGCATTACATTTTATTTTGAACGGGGTATTAATTTGTTTTCTTTTTACTTTATTTTCTAATCAGGCACTGGACGAGCTTGCCCGCGCTAAAGAGATGGAATGGAATGAGATACTGAGTATGAGAAAGTTAAAGGAAGAGGCCTATTTGCGAATAGAAAGACGAAGACAAGTGGTCGGTTTTATGGACAGCAACAGCAACGGTCAGTTGGACAGTTTACCACTGACGAGTCTCGCTCTTGTGCCAGAATGGGAATCTGCAGCTCTGTCCACTGGTGGAAATTTGTGTGGAGATCGCAAGAACTTGAGCGGTGAGGAGCAGGTTCCATCGCCCGAGACTCAGGAATCCCAACAGAAACAACAACAACAACAACTACAACTAGAACGTTCCCCCAGTCACCCGAGTTGCGACAAGACAATCAATTCACAACAACGACGTACATTGCCCAAACAACTCAGTGAAAATGGACGTAAAACGCAACAGCAGCAAGTCTGTGAGCAACAATCGTTGGACAATCGGCAGATCGGCGAAGGTCGCCAAGGTCCGATTGTCGATGTCAGATCGATAATCGCAGATTACAGACTGCGTCATCCGGAGACCATACCGAGGAGGTACGATAAGAAACGAGAGTGTCTGGCTCGACCTCGCGAAACACACCAGACTTCGGGTTTGATTAATGTTCGCAGGGGTCGGAGAATGAGGAATTCGGTAAACGTTGGTCTTGGTGCAGGTGGCGCTATGGTAGAAACCGGACACAACGCTGATTCACGGCCATCTAGCACAGATTCTTGCAAGAGCAATCCAAATCCTAGCCTAGCCTATACAAACAATTCCATGAGCTTCAAAGATGTTCTCGTACAATTTGCTAAATTGAGCCAACAACAGGGTGAACCCGTCAAGACACCACAGAATTATCCGGATGTCACTCTTCACCCTGTTGCACCATCTCCAGTTGTACTAAATTCTACTATGGGCTCAACTCACACTAGCACAGGCTCTCTGCTTCATGGAATTTTAACGAAATCTCAATCACCAAGACCAACAACTTTTTCACCAACATTGGCACGACTTCTCACCGCACCAGAGAGAGAAAGAAACAGCAGTGGAAGTGCTTCGTCAATCGCAGCTACCTCAACACCTCAAAACAGAGCAGTGGAGCAAACACAGCATCTTTTACACACGTATCAGGGATCAAATCCCGTATCAATAAGCGATCTTCTATCATCGTCCAAGGTGTGTAAATCGATTGTTATAATCATCATCATCATTGTCAATGTTTAACCGCGTTGTTTTAATGTATCGCATGGTTCCAGGCGAGAACTGAGATAACGATAACGCCGGTTGTCAATCCAGTTACGCCCATCAACACGTCACAGTCCAGTACTCTTATACACGTGGTGAGTTGATACATCCTATTTTTCTTCTCGAAAAAAAGCTTTTCATATATATATATGAGGCATTCCACGTCAAGTCAGTCACCCAAAAAATGACTATAGCTTAAATTTTTTTTACATATTGGGGTATCTACGTACAATAATTTTACCGAGTACATTAATATCAATAGTGCTTTATTCGTTTGAGTACACGGATTTGGTGATTTTTTGTTTAAATAGTCGTATCCTAACAATGGTGCAATGGTGGATGATTATGAAGAATAAAAGTTTTGTTAATTTTCATAACCCACAATGAAAAAATATGTATAAATGTATTACAGCAGCATAATTTGGAAAAAAATATATATATCATTTTTTTCTGATCAAAGGCCATAACATATCCGAGTCGTTCAATTTTTTTTTATATTCCGTAGCTAAAATGAATTTAGTGCAAAATTATAGCATGGGACATCGGATTAGATTGGATCGGATTTGTGGGCCGCAAAAATTACAGAATCTGCAAGCATATATGGATATTGAATTTGAAAAATGTGCAAACTTCAATTTGCAGGAAAGAGGAAGCAAAATCATCAGGAGGAACCGATTGAAGTTTGGGAGTTAAAAAATGCGATTTGGACGAAATAGCATAAGGCAGGCCTTTGTATTGCTAAATATTGTTTACTCTTAGATTTGACCTTTGGACGCTTGGAAAACTATTCAAGAAAAAATGTGCATATTGTGGGCAATGAAAAAACAATCACATAGTTTTCCAAACATGCGTTAAATCTTTGGAGTTAAATAAAGGTCGGTTTTGTGGTACTTTGCCCGGATCTTATATTTTCTGTTGTTGGGAATATCAGTCGGTGCCATCTTGACAATGTTTATTTTTAAAGTAATTAAATTTTTTTTTTAAGTAATTTTAAAAGTTAAAAATTTGATAAGGTCGAGAAAATTATGACAAAAATCTTTTCATAAAAAAGATGTTCGAACCAAAGGACGAGATGCAAAATGAATATGTCGAATCATTTCGCTTTTGTGATGCCACTTTTCCTTGATTGGAAGCTGGCAAAGCAGCCGTCCTTCAAACACATTTAACAACACACGATACACGCATTCAACATGGCCAAATAAAATTAACCAACAATTATTTATTAATATCACGAAACGTTATTGTTCATGACATGGATACAATATTGTTTAACGAAAAAGAAGATCATATAAATACAATTTTAGAGAAACGTATAAATATTAAAACGAACGCGAAGCGTTGGTTCCCTTAAAAACTTGATAGGAAACTATGAATTTTACCGGGCGACATTTTTTTGTATTGGCTAGATTTTTCATGATCCGCCGGCTATATATAAATAGAGCATTTCCTAAATGGTTGGTTTCAAAAATAGAAAACGATTACCAGGAATTTCACTTAATCAGTGCAAAAGTCTTAAAAGAAATTCGGTGTGGCCAGTAAATGTGGCTGAATTAGAAAACTGTTCATATGCAATAAATATGTAATTAATTCGCATTTCTTCCTCGGAACAGGATGATGTTGAGGAAGATGCCTCAGTGATCGATGAGGGAGATTCTCGATTAGGATCGGGAGCGAGAGAAAATCGAGACGAGAGAGACAGCCCACCACGTTGCCAAGGTTGTCAAGAACGTGCTGCTCAATTCGTCTGTGCTGGTTGTGGAAATCAGTGGTACTGTAGTCGCGACTGTCAGGTGTGTAATTATGTACTTTTATATGCATGGGAATAAAAACGAAAAAAAAACAACATACAGGGTACAACGAAAATTGACTTGACAATTGATCGCTTGGATGGGCTGGGACGATAAAGAAAATAGACTCGTTGATTGACTATTATATTAAAGGAACATTACACAAGTATGCTTAAACTGATTTTTGTATTATTTGACTCGATATAATCAGGTGTGAGAGTAAAAAGCGTTGGTGAGTCCAATCATTAGATGGTACAAAGCTGTATAATAATAAAATACACTCGACTAGATATGTTCACCCAATTACCCATAGACATTTACAGACACTTGGTTGATGAAAGCGAGGAAACGAAATCCCCGTACCGCTAACGGTATTAAAAATTTTGATAAAAATTCAATATTCCAAAGGTCAGAATCGATAATCGTTAATATTTGAAACGCACCTGAGTTGAAATTCACCTTGGAATTCATCTTTGAAGTGAGGTTAGACTGGTGTTGAGCACAATCTTGAGTTTACACTAAAGTTCGAACTTGAGAACTTATTTAGATTCGTACACAAAATCCAACTTGCTTCGGTATTGGTTTATACTTCACTCTGTATTTACACTGTACCTGTACTTCTTCTTATTTTTGAGTTCATATTTAAGGACCCGCTCGAGTACAAGTTGACACGGCCTGTTCATGACACGCGAAGTTCATGTACCGAAAATGAAATACATTTCCCAATTAATCGTGAATAGGCAATTATAATTTGATAGCGATATTCGGGCAATATTAATTCTGGTAGAGATACACCTCTACCAGAAGATACATATCTCTACCAGAATTAATATTGCCCGAATATGTGTACCAAATAACTGCCTAAGCAGAGGATTTTTTTTTTTGGTAGAAATGTGAATCTGCCCCAGTATCTGCCGAAATTCGAGCTATTACATAAAGTCATTAAAAATAATGGATTTGTTTATTGAAAAATACCAGTATGTAACAACATGAACTGAGAGTTTGTCTTCGAAATTGCAGGTTGCAGCCTGGGACGAACACTCGGAGGTCTGCTCAGGTTGAGAGACAATTATAAATAACCGAGCGAGTGCTGGTGAAAGTGACGAAACGAAAAAATCTATCTAGTCAAGGAGGAAAAGGTCTCGAGACTCTGGGATATACGTCAAATTATGGGATTCCAAACGACGTACAAGGAGAAAAAAATATTTTTTGAGACACGAAATGAACTGATGTTGTGTGGGTTGGCGAGAAGTATGCTCACATAATCGATCAAACGTGTAATCCATGTTTCCTATTGCCTGCAAATTCATACATATTATGTGTTTCCTTCATTCCTTTGTGCTTTGACTTGAGTTGTAAACAAGGAAATGAATCCAATCGAATATTATTATTTTATTTTACTTTTCTCTTCAATCCCATGTTTATTGGCACGTCAGCGACTCATATTATCAACGAGGCATGTCAAAGCACTTAACGACACACCTCTACTATTTTATACTGTAATTTGTTACCAACTTGTAATTATAAGATTGACAAAAGCGTTTTAGACTTAAAATTATAGTTTTTCAAGAGCCTCCTTATTATTGTACTTCCTTTTGGTTATTATTCTTAAAGTGATTTTTGCACCAAATGTCTACTCCAAATCTTCCTCCAGATTCTACCATAGTAAAAGATTATTTTACTTCTCCCATGTAAGAAGCAAACCAAAATAAACGTTTTTAATCGTAAATTTGTTGTAAATACTGCGGAAAATAGAAAAAAACAAGTTTTATTTGTTTGAGAAAACTTCAGAACGTTCTTACACGTTTAAGGAGGACTAGTTCCTCGGGATCAAAAAAGAGCCTAAATTTATTTTATCCACAGCTGTTCTGATTTATGTTCAATTATGTTGAATATTCGTTGAATATTATCGATTCTTATGTGCCAAATTTATGTTCAATTATGTTGAATATTATCGATTCTTATGTGCCAAATTTATGTTCAATTATGTTGAATATTATCGATTCTTATGTGCCAAATTTGCGGTAAATTATTTGATTTATTGCACATTAACTAATAAAAACAAATAAGATCGTCAACGACTCTGTAGTAGTCTCTCCATCATAATAATAATAATATCTACTACACAACGGACTAAAAAGACGTTCTAAAAAATCTGTCGGATACTTAAATAAAAATAGCCCTGAATTACCTCAGCGGAATTGTAATTATTAAATTATTCATTATTGGCAGTTTTTTGATTGTTTACATTTTGTGGCGGCTTCTACCAATGAAGATAGAGGTCTATAGAAGCACGAAGCCTGCTTGGTTCCAGAAAAGTTTGGGAGCTCGGACAATCTTTCTCCCCCAACGGTAAGATGTCGCTAGCGCCGAGTTTACATGTGTCGCTCGCGTACAGAACTAAACACGTGAGCGGCTGTATAACTGCGTTTGCTGCACCTACTGCCCCGACTCAGTAGGTGATGGTTCTATTTCACTTGCACTCGCACAGGAGCGATACGGACGTAAAGTAGCGGTTTGGGTTTACATTGCTGATACCAACGAAGATTGATAGGCCAGTCAAATTCCGATTTTAAATTCCAATAATTTTGCAATGGATGAAAAAATATGGAAAATGTTCGGGATGGTGCACATAATAAGGATCTCAGTTGTTGGGATTGTAGCACCGCTCGTTTTTGCAAAAAAAAATAAAAACCGTTAAATAATCACATTTTTTCCCGTTTTGGACACTTCCACGGCTTACGCTGCCAAAATGTTGCCAGTTAGGACGAAAATGTATAGGACCAATCTTGTAGAGCATAAAATTTCCTATAAAAAAGTCACTGACGGCACCTATCTATCTATTGTAGTTTAGCGGCGAGAGCGACCGGGAAAAAAGCTCGAAAATGCTCCATTTCCACGAAAACCCCAAAAACGCACTTTAGCTGCAAAATTCGGTTTACCCATGATAATTTGTATGAAGAAATCCGCCAATTTTTTTCATGCAATAGAACAATCGAAACAAAAGATTTCATGCCACAAAAAAAAAATTTCTCGCTTTTTCAATTTTTTGAGGTCATTTGTTGCTCATTTTTTTCAGAATTTACATTTTTTCGTAAAACGGGCGTAACTTTTGACCTAATTATCCGACAACGTACAAGTTTTTAGAATCTCTTCGTCTGTAGATGATCTAAAAATGCGATCTCTTGACATATTGCCGTATATGCAACAGCAGCGCCGTTATTTGCAAGTAAACAAAAGACATTTTGTTTTGGATCGTTTTTAACAATAAACAATTCATTTATTGCAAATTTTTTTGTTTGCTAATTTAACAATATCATTTGAAGAGTGTCTCAGAATTTTCTTTTTTTTCTCAAGGCAGCCATTGTTGTAAAATTGTTATTAACAATTGAAATAAATTAACATTTTTCAACTTTGATGTGGTGTAATTTTTTCTTTTATTTTTCCCTTTACAAATTTTATCATTTAAAAAATTACAAAAAATTTGTTAATGTCGAAATTGGTTTTTGCAATAACAATATGTGTTTATAACAATTTTTTTACAAGCTCGAAATGGATTATTAAACGATTTTTTTCGCGCTGCACGATGATATTTTTTATTTTTATTCATTTCTGTTATTTATACTATTTGTTAATAACAATTTTGTTATAAAAAATGTCTCAACAATGATTTTTTTTTTTTTGGTTCTTGTAATTATACCAAATTTATATCACCGAATAATAATTCCCGAAAAAAATCCTGATAAATATTTAATTTTGATAAATATTTTTCTTCGTTTTTCCATGGCTTTTACCGATTATAAGTGAATAATTTCAAACTATCTAGAAAAATCGAAATATACTTTAAGGAAATAATATTCCAAAATATTTCGTTCATAAAAAAAATGTCCCAATTGTGTTCGAATCGTTTCGGAGAGCAGGTATAAACCGATCGATCGTTTCTATTATTTCAAGAATTCTTTCCACATGGCAGTATCCGTTAAAACCCACACAGACGCTATTATATGATGGTGTGCATATTTATGCTCGGATATCAGGATTTTTTTCGGGAATTATTATTCGGTGATATAAATTTGGGATAATTACAAGAACCAAAAAAAAAAAAAATCGTTCTCGAGACATTTTTTATAACAAAATTGTTATTAACAAATAGTATAAATAACGGAAATGAATGAAAATAAAAAATATCATCGTGCAGCGCGGAAAAAATCGTTTAAAAATCCATTTCGAGCTTGTAAAAAAATTGTTATAAACACATATTGTTATTGCAAAAACCAATTTCGACATTAACAAATTTTTTGTAATTTTTTAAATGATGAAATTTGTAAAGGGAAAAATAAAAGAAAAAATTACACTACATCAAAGTTGAAAAATGTTAATTTATTTCAATTGTTAATAACAATTTTACAACAATGGCTGCCTTGAGAAAAAAAAGAAAATTCTGAGACACTCTTCAAATGATATTGTTAAATTAGCAAACAAAAAAATTTGCAATAAATGAATTGTTTATTGTTAAAAACGATCCGAAACAAAATGTCCTTTGTTTACTTGCAAATAACGGCGCTGCTGTTGCATATACGGCGACATGTCAAGAGATTGCATTTTTAGATCATCTACAGACGAAGAGATTCTAAAAACTTGTACATTGTCCAATAATTAGGTCAAAAGTTACGCCCGTTTTACGAAAAAATGTAAATTCCGAAAAAAATGAGCAACAAATGACCTCAAAAAAATGAAAAAGCGAGAAATTTTTTTTTTGTGGCATAAAATCTTTTGTTTCGATTGTTCTATTGCATGAAAAAAATTGGCGGATTTCTTCATACAAATTATCATGGGTAAACCGAATTTTGCAGCTAAAGTGCGTTTTTGGGGTTTTCGTGGAAATGGAGCATTTTCGAGCTTTTTTTTCCGGTCGCTCTCGTCGCTAAACTATAATAGATAGATAGGTGCCGTCACTGACTTTTTTATAGGAAATTTTATGCTCTACAAGATTGGTCCTATACATTTTCGTCCTAACTGGCACCATTTTGGCAGCGTCAGCCGTGGAAGTGTCAAAAACGGGAAAAAATGTGATTATTTAACGGTTTTTATTTTTTTTTGCAAAAACGAGCGGTGCTACAATCCCAACAACTGAGGTCCTTATTATGTGCACCGTCCCGAACATTTTCCATATTTTTTCATCCAGTGCAAAATTATTGGAATTTCAGGCCTTTTTTGGTCTCCATTTGACTGGCCTATTAGGTCTTCTTCGTTGCTGATACCAACGAAGGACCTCAATCTTCGTTGCTAAAACGTGTAAACCCATTTCCAATCCAGCACAACCTGAAACTTAGGTATTAATCCCCACAATACGCGCGACTGTGGCGCCATCGTACCTCAGTGGCATGAACCAACATTCCCATTTCTTCGCGAAATACGCCGAAACAGACGGAGAGACAGAGACAGAGAAAGACAGATAGAGAGAGACAGAGAGAGAGACAGAGGGAGAGAGAGAGAGAGACAGAGGGGAGAGAGAGAGACAGACGAGAGAGAGAGACAGAGGAGCGAGAGAGACAGAGATAGAGAGAGAGAGACATGTTAATACGAGCCAACGCGCCAGCGTTGGCCCCCACTCGTACTGAGATGATATTGGACTCGATAGCGCTATCTCGCTCGTATTCACGATTTGCTTGATGGCGCTATCTCGCTCGCATTCACGATTAGCTCGAGGATGCGATATCTCTCGCTCTGAGAGTAGGGGCTGATGAACGCCCTACTCTAAAGTGGGGCATTCAAACAAGTACGGTTTCTTTCAAAATATATTTTAAAAAAATTGACCCCCCCATTTTTAGTCTAACTCTGTAAATATTAATCCTAGGGTGAAAAGTAGTGAGAACTAAAGTTGTAGGAAATTCAATTCCCTATAAGTTTATTTATTATCATTTTAAACACTAAAGTAAAAGACGAGCGAGTTATTTAAAAAAACCAATTTCCAACCCTATTTCAAACCCAACTCTGCAAATATCGATCCTAGGTGAAAATGGTAAGAACCAAAGTTGTAGAGAATTATTTATTCGGATATTACCATTGTCGCTCTAAAATTTATAGTAAGCGAGATATTTGAAAAAACGAAAATCACCCTTTAAATCAAGAACAGCGCAAGAAACGCAACGGTACGGTCATCCCGAAAATCTGGATATACACAACCCACTAACCCCCCCTAAAATGAAAAAAAAAAATCGTTGTCAGGAATTATTTCGCTTTCATCCCTTTTTTGTACATTTCTACTGGAGTTCTACTATTGTTCTGCTTAATATGGGATGCTCTGTATATGGTGCCTCTGTTGGCGTACATATGGTCAAAGCTGCTCAGATACATCTTGATTGATGAGCAAGAGTCGAAACGATCGCCATCAGCAAAATTAACTGGCCTTCAATTTTCACTCGAATACTGCTAGATGTCCAACTTCCTACTGGCAACCTGAGAGCATATAAACCCGGAGGTTTGTCGAAAACATTTAGAAACACGCAATAAAAATGTATTAATTTTTTTTCTTAACCACAGAAAAAATGAAAAAATCTTGGTTAAAAAAAGATAAATCTAGTATATACGTTTTGTAAGGCCAGCGATGCATGAAAGTCGGAAGAGTCCCTGCTGAGCTAACAACGGCAAAGTGGCTTTTCCCGCAGTCACATCATGAACGCGGAATGATGCGTCCAACAAAGGATAGAAAGAGAGAGAAAAAGGGGGCAATTAAAAGTTTTCAAGTAAAAACTCAACGATAAAAGTACAATAGTTTTATTTCCCCTTCTAATAAGAATGTAGCATGAAAACCGTCGATTTCATCGTGAGTATTCTTAGCAGGGGAGGGGGTATAACAAATATCATTCATATAAGGAAAAATAGCATATACATATATTCATTAAAGATGGTAAAAAAAAAAATCATTTGTCTTATTCTTTATATTTTAATATATGTAATATTAATCGAACACACAAATTTTCGAGTTTTCGTCGAATTTGACGGGTTGTTTTTAACGATGATTAATTGTTATCATCAACTGCAGCAGGAGACCAGGGTACATCAAAAGTATATTATAACGATAGGAAAAAAAATATATGAAATCAATTTTTTTACAAACAAACACAAAATGTTTATATGAGCAGTAATAATAAAACATTGAGAAATGGTTGTTCTCGTTTTATAATCACGTCATGGGTAGTCATTTTTGCTATTGCACTTATATCGAGGTTGGATAAACCTACACTATGCCGACGACGCCACAGGCCAAACGTGAACCAGCATTTCCGGTTGTCGACGAAAGTTTGTGAGTAGTCTTGCCGAGATCGTCGACGCCCTCATGAATAACAAAAGCACGACCGAGTATACTATTCGATCCTGTGAGCGATAACATTTTATCGCTTATCTGAATATTGACGATTCCTTCACTGTTGGCCGCGACGTTCCCAAGATCACCGACGTGCCTCTCTGCGTCCTCCGGTGCACCGTGGCGTTTCTATTTTTTTAATGGTAAAAAATTAATCAATATTCGTGTTTATTATTTGATTTTTTTCTTCATATCTTCAATTTTCAAGAAAGTAAAGTAACCTATTAAAAAATTCATTGCGATATTATCTTGCAAGTTCAATATTCGATTGAAGTCGAAATTAAGCCTTCGAGCTTTTCAACTTTCAACAATGGATAACTACAATGTACGTAAATGTACTTGTCTCAACTTTTTTCACACCAGTACTGGTGTTTTTTTGGGATATATATATATATATATATATATATATATATATATATATATATACATATATCGATGGGAAGGTATCCCCACCACTACTTCCGTCACAGAAAATGTTTCAGGGCGCTCGATGTTACACTACGACATAAAAAGTTTCACTTCAAAAATATTTATTGAAGCTTCGTCGAGATGCTCACATTTAGAGGGTTAAAGTGAGATCCGGTCGAGGTACAACCGTCACTAAGATCTCCTTTCTCGTGTACATGAAATCCGTGCTTTCCAGGCTTGAGGCCACTAAGCGTACCGGTTATGACAACCTCTGCGTTTGGGCCTGTCTGCACGACCTTCAAAATTCCCGCAATATCGCTCGTCGCATTGTTGGGCATCATTTTTACCGTAGCTTGCATTTCCTGTGCAGCTACGATGGCTGCCATTGCCAGTACAACTGCAAACGCCTTCATTGTCGTAAGATTTTTCTGAAATAATACATATATTTTTTCAGAGAATTTATTACAGTTCAAGATAATGTGCTGCTACTCAGTCATTAAAACAGATTTTCCGTAATGGCTTACGCAAAACCGGAGCACAATGGCTTGTGGGTTTGGGTTTGAGAGAGAAAGCTGCTTTTATTCCGGTAACAAAATTCTCTTAAACGGTTGATCTTTGGTACGTAGTTTTTGTTACCGACAGAAGAGTGGAACATTGCCTTAAGCCTGACATTAACTATCCTCCATGCAGGCTACCGTGGAGATCGTCAAGCAAATGCCGGATCGTGAATATAGTGACAGCCTGCACGGCATCCAGCACCCCCGACAGAACGCCCTTGTCTGCACGGTAAACTGCATGCAGGGTAGTGAATGTCAGGCTTTACAGAGAGAGAGAGAGTAATTGATTTGTACAAACGGGTTAGAAATCGTAAAACTTCGACTATAGTAATCGTAAGAATAAAAATAATAATAACAAATATAGTTAAGTATTGGATCGATAAATGCGCAGCACTAATGCAGAGATTATGAATTCCCTTGCCTGTATATACAGGGGAGTCTCCCATATTTGCTTATGTTGACGGAAGATACCAAAGGTAGATGAAGGACAAATGAAAGACTAGAGCGATCTCCCTTCTGTCGCGATAGAACGAATGAGGACTCGATGAGATTTCCCCATCTTTCCCATGCCTTTAACGTGATGTGCTACAGGCTGGAATTTGCGCGGGTGCGAGAGAACTAGCGCTATTGGCGGTCATGCAGGAGCGACACGCCGAGAACATGTAGCACATTACCTTGAGCCGCATGTATAGTAGCCAAGATGGGAGAGATATTCCACTGTATACTACCAACGAAGATTGAGGTCTCAATCTTCGTTGATACTACTGAACTACTGGCCTTATCGTACGTTCGCTGCTCATTTATTGTTTGTTCGACGTGTACTCGTATCGTCGTTGTATTGATATGTATCTAGTTTCGAGGAGGAGGGCACTTTTTCCCCCTCCCCTATTATGTAATTCGTCTATATACGATGCGCGGTGTCATGGAGGTTCTCATTTTACTTAGACCGATGTAGTAAAACCAGCATTAGCGTGCCGTGTAAGCGCCCTGCGTATTGTACCTGGGATAACTAATGTTGGCTGATATTGCTGCGCAACGTGGATCGTATGGACTGAAAGGGGCGTAGTGCGCATAACAGCGCCCAAATAAGAGAATGGACAACAAAATTCTCAGCCAATTTTTGTAAAAAGTTCTCTATCTCAGCGATTTATTTATGTACTTGAGCGATGTATGTTCTCAAACATTGACTATCACTAACAGAATCAATGTGTCATGTTCTTTCAAGACAACTTCTGCTGTTTCTGAGATCACTGGAGACATAAGAAACACGCCTTGCAACTTGGACCACAGTGAAACGTATACTCACATCTTTTGCCCGGCGGGTAGTCGGGAGTAAAAAATGTCGAGTATCAAACTTGTAGAGCATGCGTATATCTACGATGTGATGTATATATATTTTTTTGAAGTGAATATTTCTCAACGCGATGTGCTGTAGAATCTCTGTGTGTGTATCTCGCTCCGCCATGGACGTCACTAATATCGCCTTTTATTTCTCGCACCTATGTGTACAGCACATCGACTTGACAACGGATAGGCGTTATTACGGTCGCGTAAGCGTTAAGCCGGACAAGAGAATGGAAAAATACAGGAAGACAGAGAGAGAGAGAGAGAGAGAGAGAGAGAGAACACGGTGTGTGAGCGAGTGAGTCCGCCAGTCAGAGTAGAGAGGGGATGTGTCCGAGTATGTGAAGCAGAGAGAGAGAGAGAGAGAGTTGCAGTCGATACACACACACACGATTTTTTTAGATAAAAATTACGATTTTGAGCGCGCCGTAAATTCGACGCAGCGTGTGAACAATTTCGATTTCATAGCTCGTGTGGTGGTATATGTTAAACCCTTAATATTAGATTATTATTTAGTATATTACATTTATTTTTTTCATTATCTACATTATATTATTTAGTATACTTGAATAATTTTTGTATGGTTTTTTCTGTAGGACGTTTTAGATTACGTAATATCTAACTTAAACATTTGATTTGAATGATAATACTGATTTCAACTATTTTGCTTCTTTTTACACTAATGAAAAAAAAACAAGTTGTCGGCGAGTGAAAGGAGAACGAGTGACGTACCGATTCAACGAACTGGGTATAAAGGATGTAACTTCGTCCACACTCTCGAACTGACTGTGCAGGTGCTGTAACAAATTGTGCTCATATGAACGATTTCCCAACCTGTATTGCCACGCCCCACTCTATTCATTCATTGGTTGTGTGAGGATACCCACGCATAGCAGAAGCAATTAAATGAGAAAGAAAGAGACCTTTCGCTGCTTGCAATATGGATGGTGCAAGAGAGATGGAAATATAAATCGTGTTTGGTCAGGTTTAAAAAGCCCACCACCGTCGCCTCTTACGTTATAAGGTGACGGAACACACGAGCCGTGCTGTCACCAATACATACATAGTACAAGCCACCCACGGATGACTTTTTGGGCCGATTCGAACGAGACGCTTTCATCTCCGTCTCAACCGGCCCGCGCACGATTTTGCGCCGTTGTTCCTACTACGCTCGGGTGAAAAACCGTCAATACCCGATCTCTGATAGCCAAGCGTAATAGCGACAACATCGCAAAGTCGTGCGCGATTATGGTGCTGGCACATAAAAGGCGGGTTCGCTGGAACGTGATGCTTTGGTGTCCGTTTCGGCCATGGTCTGTACAGCCGTGGTTTCGGTCGGCACGCGCTCGATTTTGCTATGTTGTCGCTACTACGCTCGGGCGAAAAAACCGACAATACCCGAACTGTGGTAGCAAAGTGTGAACTGTCGTCCTTCTTGAATGGCAGACTGCATGCAGGATAGTGAATATTAGCATGGATAGGCTTGAGGCGATGTGTGTCTTCCCTACTTTCTATTGATTCAAAATATCAATCGGTTTTCATGCAAAATTAACAGACGAATGAAAATCGATTTCCTTTTGTCCAAAATATTAACGGTCTCAGAGAACATTGGGCAGGCGATTTGTTACGATTTGTCGGTGTGTCACATCTCCTAAGGTTATGTGCTACATACTACCAACGAAGATAGTAGACCTATATCTTCCTTGATACTACTCAGTAAGTAAGAAAAACTATAATTTAATCCATTTTTCTCCATCACGATAGATCTTTCGAACCAAATACGAACCATAATATATAGATCATAAATTTACTACATCAAACAAAAAAAGAAAAACAAAGAAGTCTTGGGGCGCTTGTCTTGCAGTAAAAGTACTTAGGAATGAAATCTGGGACGTGCCAAGACTTCTTTGTCTTTCTTTTTTTTTTGTTTGATGTAGTAAATTTATGACCAATATATTATTAAAAATGTATTGTCTATTGTTAAACCATAGAGTTGCATTAATCGCACCCGCTAACAAACTTAGCGACATCAACTGATTTTGTATTGATCTTTGTATCGCAACGAGAATACAACGCACATAAATGTACTTGGCGCAACATTTCTTACGTCGAAGATGTTTTTTGGTAAGATTCTATACATACACTTGTAATAAAAGGTTTATTTACTAATTATGATTTAATATAATCGTTGGTAATTGTTATAATAATAACATATATGAGGACATCTTTCATGATATAAAGTCTTTAAAACAACTCAGCACACAATAATGCAAAATGAATAGAGAATATATATTTAATTGAATTCGTAAGATGCAGCCTCGCCAATGGTTCCAGGCGAACTGCCCGTTCCACGCCGTCATGGGGCCTTCGGGCCGTTGTTCGTCATCTGTTTAGTCTATCTCTAGCCCAGCGTCGCCACGTGTTCCCTAGTGTTTACAGACCCGTTCTTGGTATATAATAGAGTAGGCCTTTTGTGAGCAGTCTTTCTTAGACCGAGCCAGAAACGTTTACTTCACACTTTTGTAAAATATAGACACGTGCTGATTAAATCACGTTTTCCATTCAATGACAAATCGAGACCTGATATTACGTCCTGAGTGAATCGTCCTGATATTACGTCCTTACGAAGATAATTAAGTCCCGGTGGGATACACATACTCGGCGATAGCACACCAGCAAATCGTAATGAATAAACCGTTCAATGTCAGAGTGGCCAGATTGTATGAGTCACGTATA
Source organism: Dyspetes luteomarginatus (assembly GCA_963669185.1). Classification (NCBI taxonomy): domain Eukaryota; kingdom Metazoa; phylum Arthropoda; class Insecta; order Hymenoptera; family Ichneumonidae; genus Dyspetes; species Dyspetes luteomarginatus. Next base: position 15,863,006 of record OY769904.1, read on the forward strand.
CACGTAACAGATAGCACTATAGTAATGGTTTATTTTTTAATGTCCGTTAATGTTATAACGGATATATCGAGGGTGTCTCATTTTAAGTTGAGCCGTGCACAAAATCCAAAATTGTTATTTTAAATTTAGATTGATTCAGACAAAAGTTTTAGGGTTTCGGAGAGGCGTAACTTTGTCAGCATAAGGTTGAAATGAAGGTGACGACCTTACATTTTTGAGGGCAAACTGAATTTTTTAACTACAAATTGTAGTCGAATTCAAGATGGTACGAAGAAAGGAATGTGTGCTTTGAAGCGAAATATTTTCCGACTTATTCTTGCGAGCATCGAGAGAGCCCGTGGCAGTGAAACGGGCCGTATCGACATTCGACCCTTCATTAGAAATAAACAGTCGAGTTGTTTATTTTCTAGCTCTTATTAAGGGATAAATACCGCGCTCTTTATTGTTAGTTTTCTCGCAGCCACATACACCCAGTTTTATACATGTTCAGTCCAATCGTTGCATGTTACTTTACGAACTTTAGACGTTACCTTACGATTGATACGAATTAAAAGTATTCGTGCAGTAGCTCAGTATCCTAAACATTGTCAAAGTAGTAAGCCGATCGTGAATCTTCCGAATATAAAATATATATTTTTACATTTATGTGAAATAAACATTATTAATATTGCATTAAATAATTAATATTATTTAATGGAAATATAATTAGTATTATATATACATTTATATATAATTAATATTCCATATTAAAAATCTTTACGACAGCTTCTACTTGCACAAATATAGGAGTTATTGCTCTTTGAAATAGCTCACGATTGTATGCGCATGCCCGTGCGTGCATGCCGACGTAGGTGGTTATGATGCTTTTGAACTTCAAAGTGCCATAACTCCGATATTTTTTAAGCAAGGTGTAATTTTTTTCCATCACATGAGACTTGCATGCGACTTCAATTTAACAAAATGAAAACTATATGGGTTTGTCGTAAAAAAATATGATGGTGACGGTTTTTTTTAGTTGTTCCACCGTTCCCCTTATAATGGGGGCACCTTGTACATAGAGAGATGTGTCGATGAGTCTCTGAAGAACTGAGAATTGTGACTGATCATAATCTCACTCGACGACGTTTATTGAGCGTTATCGTATTTACTGACTTGAAGGACATACATATTTGTTTTTATCTTTTTTCACTATTGTGCCATAAACAATAAGCAGTTTGTGAAACAGCGTTTGAGAGTCCTTGTTTAATATGTCCTCGGACTTAGTTACAATGAGACATAGAGTTATATGCGCATTGAAATGAAACTATTAACCCGAGGTTATTACCAAGTCCCACGAGCATTTTGCTGAGCATTTTGTCGTAAATGCTTCAGCACATTTACTTTTGGAAACTTTATATTTAAATTGGGACGCTATCTATCGTTCTAAAATTTGCTCTAGAACCACTATATGGTAAACGAAATTATACCAATTATTCTTTCTACTGTTGATGAGAAAATATATATATTTTTTGTTTCGAGATCATACATGACCCACGGGGAAGTTCATCATGTAATGTAATTAAACTGGCGATGCTCACAAATAGGTAATCGCTCCGTACGTGTGTTACGTCAAAAGTACGAGTTTTTCCTAAAACCCTATTTATGACGCAGGAAAAATGAAAGTTGCATCGGTAGTAACTGAGACACACTGGTCAAGGAGAAATTCCTTGACCAGTGAATTTTTTAAAAACAAGCTTTTATTATTTAGATGTACTAAAACGAACAAAAATAAGTATAGTGTTTTTAATAAAAGTAGTATCAAAGTTATCACTGAAATAGATATAATATATTATTTTGAGTTTATTGGCTTAAAAGCTTGTCGCGCGCGAGAAGTTCATATAGGCATTAATTTTGGTTGACAGAGATTGTAAGTTCCTAAGTATGTATTTTTTATTTTCTATTCACGCAACAAGCTTTTAAGACAATAAATTCAACATAATATATTATATATGTTTCAATGATAACTTTGATACTACTTTTATTAAAAAAAACTATACTTATATTTTTCGTTTTAGTGCACCTAAATAATATAAGCTCGTTTTGAAGAAAAATTTTTTACATACAATTTTATTTAATTCAATTTTTTAGTTACGTCTTAACCTATGCATTTCTGATGTCACATAGATTATCGTATTCTACTCGTCAAACCCTTTCATTTGATACCCATTCAAGGGGGTTCTGAAGAAAAAGGGTACTCCGCCATCTTGGGGCGGCAGCTATATTGGATTAATAACGATATTATATATATTATATTGCATTGTCATCGCTCTTATACACGTATGCAAAAATTCAAAGCTCTCGCTTAATTAGAACTATTGAGAGAAACATTTTCATCTACGCCTGGGTATCAGCGATAACAGACTCCCATAGCCGAGGCTGTTTATGCCACGCTGTGTATACCTCGGATCCGGCGACGCTGGACTCTTCAGAATAGACTAAACAGACGAGAGGAGTCAAAAGACTCCACAGGGAAGTCGAGCAGTTCTTACTGGACCTTCATCGAGAAAAGAATAACCTTATTGCATTCTACCGTCATATACATTTGTCCAGATTTCATATTTTTATAACATAATATTATATCCACATTTATTATAAAATACAACGTAGTAAATAAAATATTCACTACACTATAGTCGAAATTTTCATTGCAATATTTGACGTAGACATACTGATTAAGTAAGAGGTGAAGTTAAATATAAAAGCTTGTAAAAAAACAATAGCGAGTAAAAGATATATGTATATGTCTGCTAGAGAGAAACATCAAGGTCCCCGTTGATTCCTCTTCGCTATACCGGCGGCATTCGTGCGTATATGTATATGTATATATTTATAAGCATCTTGTCTATGTAACGCACCATTACTCATCGAGAAGTGAAGAGGAAGAAAGATTCAAACAAAAAAGAGAAAAAAACACGCAAGATCACTTCTGGAGGTATATTTTTTACTCTATCTACGCGATATATTCCTCTCATATTATTCCACGTGACGTAACCATAAATACTGGCCAGGATTATTGCTGACTTCCACTCGGCAATTCACCACGCAACGAAGCGTACGTGTCGTCTGATTTCCCTTTTCATAAAGATTGGGTTTGGGTTTTATCGATTTTTCAATAGCCTGAAAAAACCAAGTGTTATTTATCCTACTGGTGAAAATTCAAGGAATAAAATAAAATAAGTAAGCTATAATGTGGATCTTGATGGTTGCTCTGATGCTGGGAATCACTATGGCACAGGACAGGACGGCTAGACCCCACGATAGGACACTTTACGTCAGAAGTCTTCCGGGCTATCCCGGAATGAGAAGCGATTTATACGAAGTTTACATGGAGCCCTATTATTTCGTAAGTTTGAGCACTAGTTACTATCCTTTTTGTTCCTTCGTACTTTCTGTTGTTACAATGTTTTATCATAACTCTGCGTTTAAAAGTCGTTATGTCATATCTTCATCCGAAATCTTCATCAAATTATTAAATTTAAAGCAAAAAGTGCTTGTGTAAAAGCTAATGATTGCCTCCCTTGGATACGCACAAATTGTGCGTAGATAGTTGAAAATTGCAAATATCGATAATATATCGCGAATGCGAGGTTGGCTGAGCAGTCTAAGGCGCCAGATTTAAGTCTCTGGTTTCCTTCGAGAAGTGTGGTTTCGAACCCCCCATACTCAGCAGTTTTTTTAAATTGCCTTATAAATTATTTACACCTTGCATGTTATCAATTTCAAATTCTTCAGGCCATTGGTATTAAAGCCGTAGTAGAGCTGAAAGCTCTGCGCGATGACGGCATGCCGACAGATGGTCCTCGGGGAATTTTGACTCTCGAACAAATGCTAAACGGTGTCCGAATAATGGGCAGTATAATGGGTCTGAGTCCCGGGTTGCACGGTGTTCACGTACACGACAAGGGTGATCTGCAACTGGGCTGTACATCAGCTGGACCTCACTTTAATCCGTACATGGTAAATATTATTTAAAAAACGTCCAAGTTTACAGAAAAGAAGACAATTAATTTTAACACAAAAAATGCTTCTCAAACGTTCTCTACACCGCTCAATTTACATTCATCTTTATTTTTTGTTCCACCGTTCTCAATTTATACAGTCGATGCATGGTGCCCCGGGTGATCCGCTTCGTCATGTGGGCGATTTAGGGAATATCGAGGCCAGCGCGGATGGCGTTGCGCAGATCGACGTGATCGATCATTATTTAACCTTGACCGGTGTACGAGGAGCAATTGGAAGGACTCTCGTGGTACACGAGAAACCCGACGACCTTGGCAGGGGAGGTACAGAGGACAGCATGAAAACTGGTTCAGCTGGTGCTCGCCTGGCTTGCGGCATCATTGGTTTTATGTGATCAATGCGTAAAACGTTGAATCACGCTCGAGAAAGGAAAGAAATTTAAAATAGTTAGTAGAATGAGAAAAAAAAAACGTACAGCTGCAGTACCGATGAAATTTTCCAAAAATCGAAAACATTACAGAATTTCTATTTTTGTGAAATTAGAAACGAGAATTTGACTTTTTCGGCTTATACGCATAAAACGGATCCCTGAGATATGTAAAGATTCGCTTCCGCACTGACTCTTTGCATGATGTCCATAATTTATTCTTGGTAATCATTGGTGGGAATATAGCAATGGCGGCACCATGTCACCAATAAAAATCAAGCACAATTGATGGACATCATGTTAACAACCAGCGTGAAATCGCATAAGCTTGGTGTTGGGGTGTCAGCGACATGGTGGGGATAGGTAAGCGTAACTTCAGCGAGAAGGTCATGTCATCAGTAGATGGTTATGTTGCCGTACATAGACCCCGAGTGTGTACGCACAAGAACTAGATGCAATGTAGAAATTCTACTTTCTCGGATCATATCTTAAAATGTATAAGAGTCAATCCTTTTTATATTTAGATATATTTTGCTTCGAGGAGTATGTTTTTGCATTCTGATTTTACAAAGACCGTTTTCAGACAGATTTCAGAAAAAAAAAATCGTTCGGTTTTTTCAGTCCGGTCTATATTACGTACTTTTTATAATTATTCGCGTGGCTTGCTGTTGTCGAGCCGGAAGATGATATAATACGCTACCATAGGCAACGAGACCTACAGTTCTGGAGGCTTTTGAATTTGCCCGTATATTCCTTAGAAGGTTCCATATTGAGCCTCAGTAGAGTCTGGAGACAAGTACATGTCACCGAGACTGACCGACTATTGTTACGTCCTGATGTAACTTCTAATAATTTAACAAGTCGCGCCAGGGTTCCGTACACAAACAATAAGTACTGAGAACGACTGATATAGCAAGCTCACCATTGCAAACAAATATATTCCGATTTAAAAAAATGTCGATACTTGATAATCATCTTTATTCTTTAATAACCAAACTACTGAGAAATTAGAGTAAAAAAAGTGGTGAGCAGCAGACGATTTAGCAGAAGGAATTAAAGTCCTAAAAACCGGCAGGTCCCCGAACCGCTCGAGCAGATTGAATATTGAGGAAAGGTGGTTAGAAAAAGGAAACAGATTATTGTGACCAGGTTCGTCGCTGTGTTGGCTCATCCGCATCTGTGTACTTACATAAATATATATTTATATATACATAAATATATATTTATATATACATCTATATATATATATATATATATATATATATATATATATATATATATATATATATTAATAAGAGTTTACATCTCAAAGAAATGCAATCGATCCATCATTATGAATAATCGAATCTTAATCAAAATTATCAAAATCATTAACCAACAATGCAATTATATGTCTAGCTCCATTATGATCCTATTGAAAATCATGAGATGTTGTATAGTGGTCACTTAAATAAGAATCGAAACAATGAACGCTCACATATGTATATATATGTATGTATACTCAAATTATGCGATGGAACAATCTCGAAAGGATTTATAATTCATATTATTACATATGTGACACCAATTAAACAGTCATGACAAACTAAATTCTATTTCCTCTAAGAATTCTCAATGAGTGAGACAGAGTGGGAGAAAAAAAGATGGAAACTCAGGAAAACCTTGTCGAGTTAAGTTGCCAGCACTGAACTCTATAATATTAGTATAGAGAGTTCAGTGGTTACCAGCAGCACGCGCCGCTGCGTCGCCACAGCTAAACCGTGTTCCTATCCGAATTCATAGAACATTTTTAAGCGTGTGTATATGTGGCCCTTACCTATGCGTATTCTCACGCAGTGGCAAGAAAAAACTGAAGATATATCAATATGCGTCATACCATTTTACTATTCCTCTTAGTTTTCTCCGGGAATCTAAACTTTTCATATATTATTTCTTTTACTAGCTAAAAGCGTATTAATTCTTCAGAAGATAAGATCTAATTAAAAATACTTAAGGAAAACAATGACAATTGTTATACCATTAAAATATTATTGTAACCAGGTCCAATTAACGATTAACCCAGTTTATTTGTTTCAAACGGTTTAAGCTACTCAATGACTTCACGTTAAAAGAATTCACGAACAATATTTATTTTCGATTAACGCTACATTTAATAAATAACTCAAGAAGAATTTCAAATACCGCATAAAATTGACCATTATGCTTAATGAATAACGTAAAACGAAAATATTTTATTACTCGCTAAGAAAAAGATAAAAGGCGTCATCTATATAGATATTATGACCAAAAGAAATGAAACGGAAAATGGTCAAACCCACGAAACTAATAAAGGCCTCTACGGCACGCGCCTCGACGTCGCCACCAGAAATAATCCGCACCACGTATACTTGTGTACTTTTCACACGCACCTTTTGCTGGTCGCAGCTACCGAGAAAATTCTATATAGAATCCCAAGTAGTAATCACCATCAATACCTATACTACGCCTATCAATACAAAAATCTCCTGACGTATGCATTCCTTGGATCTGTATATTAAAAATCCAAGAAGCTTCACTGATAATGAAAGGAGGGGTAAACTAATGCAGAAACCTGCATCTACTCATCACCAAGTGACATGAGAAGTCCAAATAAGGAATTGACCAAATCGAGGGATTTTTAGTACATAAGTATCGTAATTTTTAATCAATGGAGAGCAAAATGATAATATATGGACCAATTAGGAATCGTTTCTCTGGTGAGATTTAGTATAAAAACCCCAAAAAAGAGTGAAATAGAGACAGTTTTCCGAACTTTTTTAACGCGTTTCGACGATACTCGTCTCAAAGTATCTTTTTGCTCTCTGGGACTTGGAATAATATCATCGCGTTTATTTTTGGGCCGTCGGACTTGGAATAATTTCCGTTGATTTATTTTTCGTTGACTTATTTGTCATTCTACGAACTTAAAAGATTTCCACCGATAATTATTCACTTGTTCTTGAACTTGAAATTTTTTAGGGTTCATAGTCCTTTTTCGGTCTTGGAAATATTTTCTCCCTAATTTAATTTGCGGTTTGCAAAATAGGCGAATTTATAAATCGTCATTTGTCACATAATTAAAATAGTGCGCGACTTTTAAAACCAGATTTTAAACGGCAATCTACAAGCTGGTAGAACCGTCTGATTCTTTTGAGCAACATATTTTCTTTTTTTTTTAACAAACACATATTTGCATAAACTTGTCACGCGTGACCCTGATTGTTCTTCAACCACCTTTCATCTACATCTACATTTTCTGCTGATCAACAGTTTCAAGGTAAGAGAATCTTCTTTATATTTATTATTTTTGTGGAAATTTCAATTTTAAGTTAACCTGCCCCCTCGATAGAGCTTTATTTCGTTTCAATTTATCATCTTTCAAATCACTGGAATACTTGTCATTAGCTGTTATTTCAAGCAATTATCCCCTTTCTTATATTTAAAGTATTATCTTGATTAATCTGGTCTCTTTGGTAAGCATTCCTCGTCGACTTCCAGGCGTGGTAAAGGGAGAATTTTCTCTTTGACCAGACTGAAGCAGTTGCAATCGACGCAATCGATAACATGGTTTAATATGTATTTATTAATAATTTTCGTGTAAATAAAAATCACGAAGTTATTGGATTAAAATTTACGAATGACGAGGAGAAAAAAATATATATATTTCGTCAACTATTAAATTCGGTTGACGAGTATGTGTGAATTCGGTGCTTAAGTGGCAATTGCTTATCGTCGTTTGTGGCTGCAGTGTTTTCCACTTTGTTGCCGTTCATCTCGTCGATCGCCTGTAGCATTTTCGTTACTACTTCCGGTGGCGAGCGCCTCCTCATACACGGAGCATCCGGTCTGTGCTGTAGATCATCCTGTTGCTCTCTCGCTGGAACTGGTATATCAAACGTCTGTGGCTGGAAGTACACTGGTGAACATTCAACAAACATAAGATCATATAATTAAATATTATTGTGCTATTATTATTATTATTGAGAAACGATGTATTTTTTTTTTAATTTAAGTCCGCTATACAAATAAGAGAACGAATGTCGATGATAAAATTTGCATTGCTGAATGGGCAAAATAATCAAAATTGAGGTTCATTTACCAGGCACGTCCTGAATATCGTAATCGGGGATGTCGTCGAGATCATCGACAACCGGAATATTACGAGCACACCTCATGACGAAATTAATGCATTCAACTACCAATCTCTGCGATGCTCTCCACATAATAATTCACAAACATTTTGGTTGAGTAATTGAGTATTTGGTTAAGTAATTGAGTAATCGCGTAATTGGTTAAGTAATTCAGTCGATCAAATTGTAACAAATAATCGAAATAGAGAGTCAATTTTTGAAACGCTTTTTTTAATGACACATTTAAGTTTGAATGACAGATTTGAATGCAATTCTGTAAAAGAGGACGCGTGAAAGAACTAATGCATGCGCGAAGTGAGCGCTGCAAATATCTACAATCAAGAGGCGCCGCAGTAGCGATTCGAAACAAGTACATTTTCCTACTATATCGACAATATCGATCGATCGAAAAGAGAAGCGCGAGGAGCTCTAAGAGTCTTTTATAGCGACGGTCTTACCTTTTAGCGGATACATGATGTTACCAACGAAGATGAGGTCTCAATCTTCGTTGATACTACCAACGAAGATTGAGGCCTACAATCTTCGTTGATACTACTAACTGGATTATATACTAAAATTTCCATTCATTTGGTTTGATAGCTTTGCAATGTTATTTGCACGAAAATTTAGGTCTGCTTCGATGGTAAAAAAGAGCTTTCACATCCTCTTAAAAAAGAGTCGGTAAAAAAATCTGTGATCCATTTTTTCCGTCACGATTGATCTTTCAAACAACATCCAAGAACGAAAAACTCCACTGCACAATAGCGCAGTTTGTCTCATTTTTGCACGAAAAGTCTACCTTTGATGAGACACTTGGGACGGGAGTAAGTGCAGCTTTCTCTCTCGCATGTGTATAATGGCTTACCTAGACACTATTTTACCGATAGACAGTTGAACATTACGTCAATGGGAAACGCAACAAACTCACAAGCCACGTTTCCCTTTCATCATCAAGGTCGGTAGCAATTTCAGACAACAGCAAAATAAGTTGTCGTTTGAAATGAACAAATGTATGAAAACTTCATTAGCTTTTATTAAAAATATCAACCGTCTGTGAGAAAGCTGCTTTTACTCCGGTACCAAAATTGGCCTAAACGACCTTTGACCTTTCGGACAAACGAAAAGAGCCCCGAACTGCAGAATCGTTATACGCAGTTCGTGGCTCTCTTCATTTGTCCGAATAGAAGGAGGATTTTGGTACCCGTGTAAAAGCAGCCCTCTTTCTCTCGCACTCACAATCGCAAAATCTGCTTACCCGACTGAATAGTTGTCATGATTTTAAAGGGTACAACAGTTGCGCGCTCCTCACCGGAATGATTATCCGATGCGGGTAAGTGTTTTTCGGCAGAGTCGTCTCAGCCGCCTTCTCTAGTTCACCGAGCTTCCACTTTGCGGCGGCTGGTGGCCGGTGCTGTCAGTGTCAATAACTCAAGTAGTGACCGCCTCATCTGCTAAATGTGTCAGTTTCATTTTTCGACGTTCCAAAATAATAAAAAGCATCAAATCCTCCATTCATCAAAGTTCCAAAAGGTGATAATCATAATCATTCAGTCATATTTTTCGTCACATTCCCGCGATTGGTTCATTTTTATCGACCAATCGTCGACTGGAGTAAATAAGCAAAACCAAAAGTCTGAATTCTAACCTTATTAATCCACAGTGGTTGCAGCACTTTCCTTGAATTTTATAGATCCGTTAAAAAAATGACTTCAATAGATCTACTGGAGGAACGTGTGAGCGAGCTTGAGAAGCGTATTTACGGTTCGAATGTGATACCCGCCATAGAAAATCCTCTGCCGGAAAATTCGATCGTTGATAATCTTTTGCACGTCAACATGCTCATCGCTTCAGCACTGTCCGGTCGTGAAAAAACCAACAGTCTTGTCAAGAGGCTGCCCGAATTGAACAATATGCTTGATTCGAGCTGCGATGGCATTGATTTATATAGTGAGGCAAAGCTCGAACTCTTATTTGCCACGGAATCCCAGATAACCGAGTATGTAAGATCCGTGGAACATCTTGATGAATTAAAACCTGTACTGGAGTTGGATTATATGAGGAATGTTCCGGAATTAACCCCAAAATTGCGTCAACTGACTCTCAGCTATGTAAAGGCTCACAAACAATCCAAAGAATTAGCTGAACATATCTGGACCGTTTTTAACAAATACAACAATATCATAACAAGTATTTCAAAGACTCTCATAAGTTTGAATGCATCTGTTACAGCAGCAGAAATCGCTGCTGCACCTAAGAAACAGTTGGATTAGGATTTTCATTGAGGGAAGATTTAAGCACCTTGCTCCCTTTGGTTTCCCAGATCTATGAGAGAGAGAGAGAGATCGTAAAAAATTATTAGCACATTTTTTTCTCGCAAATGACTTGATGGAATCAAAAGCAAATGGTCAGATGGCTGTGTCTGTCGATTACACAGATGACTGCACTATTTGTTTGTGATTCCATCAAGTCATTTTTGAGAAAAATACATTAAAATGTTCTCTAGGTTATCTTGACCTGACCCCTAACCTTATTGTAATAGGTTCAATACAGAGTACGAATGTTTCGGTGTGAGAGTGAGAGAGGTTCTTGCCTTAAGGGGGGTTCCGAACAAAACAGCAGAAAAAACATGTCTGATTTTTTATAATTTTCAAAACAAAAGCTATCAAAAATCCCAAATGATTGTTTAAACTACTTTTCAGCTCAGTTAAAAAATATTGAGATCAGTATGTAGACAATTGTAAGTGGAATTCAGTTTTGTAGTGTTTTTATTTTGAAAAAATGCTTCCTATACTTTTTTAGATTCTGATTTTAATATTTTTTAACATGATGAAACAGACCTTGCAGTCGCTATTAAGGCGATGCGAAAATCACTCGTTATGCTGGGGATTTGTGAATAGCAACCAAGTCGTGTTTTCCGGTTTTCTCTCTAAGAACTGATAGGTGATTTGGTCAAAAGCAAATTAGGTTTTCATGCAGAATGAATCAGGATATGTACATCTAAGTTTGATTCTCTCTGTAATATCAACTATGTTTGAGAAAATAGAGAAGCTTGTTTTTAGTCATATTTTTTGCACCCATGGCCACATGGTCCATGTATCATTTGATCTTAATGCATACAGATTTATATAATTTTTAAATAAATACATATACGCATATATGTATTTAAATTAATGATGATGATGATGATAATAATTACCATAATAATAATAATAATAATATGATACAATATATATCGTTGTCTTTACTATCTATTGATAAGCTCACTCTGCAGAACCATTCGTTAATTTATTCTTCACAGGAATTTTAGATTAATAATGATAGATTTCAATATTGTCCCTGTCTCTTATTGTATAAAAATATACTTGCATCATTCAGCCACGACTAATGCATACACGAATGATCATAATTTTTTTGCTATAATAAAATTATGCAACAATATACTTTTGTCGATATATACCTAAATATTATATACATTTATTCTATTTAGGTGTAGGTGATGAATTATATCTCGCGTTTGCTGTGGAAATCCTTACTTTGGTGATCTCTGAGGCAAAGCACGCTCTGTCGAGTTTATGAAATTTCGCATTAGGTATGGGTCTTTTTTTCCGAGTAAGCGCATTTAACGCACGTGTCTATTGTTCAGTAAGTCGTATTTTTGCTTGAAAAAATGAAAAGGAGAAATATAGTTGAATAACATGTTTCTTATTTCTTTTTATGCTACATTTTGGAAATTATATTGCACAAATAATCGCGTATTTCAAGGAGCCCGCTACACTAGACAAATTAAAATAAACAAAAAAAGATCGCTCACAGTTTGTATCAAACAGTCGCTTTATACAGTATATACAAGTCTCCTCGGATTGCCTTTGTACTGCTTTTTTTTTTCTTCCTCTCGCGATGAAATTGGTAGGCTGTTGGCTGTGGGTCTCCGAAATGTGCGATTTTCTTTCTACTTCTTTTTCTCTTTTTTATGGGCTGTTTCGTGACAATATATCGCGGGCTAGACTCTCGACTAGCGTCTCACTAAATAGTTTGCGATATCCTCGCTCTAACAATTGGGGAAGAAAATTGTACGGGCTCAAAGTAACTCTGCAAAATTTTGATTCAGTTCAAATCACGGACCGACCATGTCTTCGACCGGAAAGTGGAAGATGAGCCAGTTGTTTTCGTTAATTGTCTGTTTACGTTTCTTTTTTTCCATTCTCATTTCGTTTCGTCAGTTGAAAAGGATTGACTTACAATTAGTGTATTAAGTTTGAATCCGCAGAGCAGGCACGGAATTTCGAAGCCAAGACAATGCAGGGTTCAAACTAGAATATATTGCTGGATGTACTCTTGAACATCGGCTGTGATGACTGAGCAAACCTTGAATCTCCCATCTACCGTTCTCAGTGGCACACATTAACGGTGCTCCCTCGTCATTCTGTACCATAAATAATTTTTAATTAACGAAATCATCGAGGGATTCCTAGAAATGATTCCTTCAACCAAAGTTGATACTCACGTAACAGGATCCTTTGTCGGCATCGGTAAAACCAGCGCAGATATTGTCCTTTGTGATAAAACCGGCATAGTGACTCGTGGCATTGCACTCCTCGGAATCGTAAGTCGGGACTGGCAAGAATTTCAGGTATTGCTTCAAATTTATCTCCCCATTTGTCGCGAAATCCCAACCTGCTGTCACGCACAAAGCTCGAGGCTGAAATTTGAAGGAACAGTCACAGTTTGAACACAAATACTCGAAAAATATATGTATCTTATAAATTGTTCAATTTTTTTTTTAAATCCATGTTGAAATTATATGTATTCAAGCTTTAAAGATAAAAGAGGATCGTGGTTTTATCAACTGTTGAGTAGTTACATCTTATTTGATATTGTGAACGATATTTCCAACAAAAAAGTAGATTTTTGTTTTTTTATACTGAACCATCGCAGTTGAAAGGTTGAAACGGCTATTCACTCAAAAGTGTATGTATGTCGTTACGGCAAAGCTCGCCTAAGTGTTTGAGGTACCTGAAAAGCGTGACTGGGAAGGCAAACGGCGCTGACGTTCCTCGAAAATACGAGAGGCTCGGCAAGTTCGATAAGAGTTATGTCGTTGTTATATAGGAGTTGATTGTACTTTACTTGCGGATAGGGAATAATATTTTTCACAGCTGTTGATTTTTGTAAATCTCTACCGACAAACAACTTCCAGCTGTTGCTTTCTCTGAGTCTGAAAAAAAAAAATAATAATACATAGAGGTCAGCAAAAATGATTTTCTTTATGCTAAACCCAATGCTAACCCGTTTATATATGGCATGATTTAGACTTTTGGATTTACCTGTGAATGCAAGAGTAACTAGCAAGAGCGTGCATAGGTCCAAGTACACTCGCCGTACACGCAACACCGTGTTTCAATTCACGCAGCAGAGCAACGCTTGACCATTGTCCCTCCCCTGCTGGTGTTCCACCGGCGAGACGAGCTGTGGGTCCCTCGGTCTCATGAGCACCACAAGAAAATTCCTGACATGAAATCTCGACTACTTTGCCAGACTCACAGGTGTCAGTCGATTCGAGCTTCGACACGAGACTCATGTCCGATTCCAAATTTCTCCCTAATTTCAAAACCTGACCATCCTTGTGGTCGACTGTCTGAGTACTCTCGGCACCGAAGTAACCGAGACTTTGGCAGTAAGAGTCACTGAGCTGAGGAATCCAATTGTCGTGACACACTAGGCGAGGTTCGTTATTCGATTGCCTGTAAATTATAAATTATTGTAATGATCTTTACAAAAAATCAAGATACTATGTCGGCTATAAATATAACAGATATAATTACAAAAAATTAAGATAATAAAGTTTAAATGTGCGTCCCTCCTCGCACAATTATCGTCACGGTCATTCACGCTGATACTCGCAGACACTCTAAACGGGAACTTACTGGTCACCCGTATAGGGCCTCATAGATCCAGCCATTGCGATGGCTTGAAGCGGCCAAACAAACTACCGCTAGTCATAATCTAATCGATATCATATGAATTTTGATGATTCAAATGCACATAGTACAATTGTTACCTTATTTTCAATAAAGTCGTTTGTGTTGCCATATTTCCGTTCCCACTCTCTTCCAGAGCAGTCTCGTTTTTCGCAATAGTCAAATTAGCCACTAGACATTTCCATTCGTCCGATCGATCTGGACAATGTTCGATACCATCGCACACTTGTTCACTGGATATGCAGCCGCCTGCCCGACATTTGAATTGTTCCAATGCACAGTCGCAGAGTTTCTCATCTTCGCCATTGGCACATTCGGATACTCCGTTGCATCGCCATGTTTCCGGTATGCACCATTTCTCCGTTGGACACAAATACTCATTGTTCCCGCAGCTCTCGGAGCATGAGTACTCGTCACGATGATCCTCGCAGTCAGGACGTCCGTCGCAACGCCAAAGTTCAGGAATGCATCTCCCTAAATACAATACAATTTAAGTAAGAATAATGTGTGTTAAAATGTTAAAGACTGCACGTCATCGCCCGGCACAATAGAACAGGTGTGAAGTAAGGAGAGAACTACGGCGCGATAAAAGTAGGAGACATGGTCGGCGACCTTCGATCTTCCAAATTTACAAATAGGCTATTTAGTAAAAGTGATTTATCTCAGTGAATTTAACAAATAGTTTAACAAACAAACTACGGTACTCGGTACGGTACGGTAGAACGTAGTTTCTCACTCATAGAATTTCTGTTGCAAAAATTTGTCAAGCCATTTTCAACCATTCCAGCGAATTCAAAGAACAACCAAACACATCCCATATACATATAAGCTGGTCGCAGTAAAATCCACAACTCTCATATTTCTCTCTCCTCTACCGCGCGTTTCAAAATGATATCCTAAAAGAAGTGAATAAATGTTCAGGGAAAGGATTTAGAATATATTATGCCTGATAGCCGCGCTATTGCAAATACAAAATTGCTGTTCAGTTTCATATTTACTGTTGAGATATTCTTGGATTTCTTTGAAATAATTAAATGTATAATTTGACATCTGAAATTATTTATTGGAGCACAATATTTAATAAATATATATATTGTAAAATGAGCTTCAATGCTGAAAGCTTTGATGAGCCGTATCTGCAATGACAGCGCGCTATCTCTGTCTCTATTCTCTACTGTACGGCCAATGTACTAACGGATGAACATTGTATGTAAATTGAAGAGACCTTTGCATATATTGACATTGTTCATTCAACAGTATTTTTACTTCATTATTAATCTTATAACCATCTCAACTCACCACTGGGACACTTAAACTCGTCGAAATTGCATATCCACGTAGCGCACTCGAGTTCGTCGCTTCCATCACCACAATCCTTGATACCATTGCACACGAGATGCCTCTTAAGACACTGACCGCTCTTGCATTGAAAGTTATTCAGACAGTGATTCTCCTCGCAACTTGTCTCGTCAGAACCATCAGAGCAATCCTTCTCAGAATCACATTTGGCCGAGGCGCTGACGCAGTATGCACCATCTCGGGAAGTTCCATTAACGCATTGGAACTGTCCAGTCGTACATTTGGAATACACTTTGTTGGGTGCAAAAGACGGAAAATTGGAATCGTTCATGTGATCGGCCATTTTAACAGTTGCAGCATTGTCCTTCTCGTATTCCAGAATTATTTCCGGTGTTGCATCGGTCGCATTCTCCGCAAAAAACGGGGTCCATGCTTCTTTTGCCATGTCCGACATCTTAGATAGCATTTTCGTTGAGATAGAGTCTTCCTGTTCAACCGGAAGTATCATCGTTTCGTTGGTACTTTCTACTTCCGGTTTTGTCACCTTGGAGATCGTGCTACTCCATGTATCAATCATTGGGTGCATTCTAGGACCTTGATGGTCTTGTTCGATCACCTCGTAAACCGGAATGACGATTGAATGTTGACGAACCTGAGGAATTGAGGAATTCGACAAAGTGTCGTTTTCTTCAGATTTCTTCTCCACAGACGCGAGTGTAGACGGTATCGTTGTTTGATATTGTTCATCATTCTTCATTTCCAGTTCATTAGAGGCGGAAGTGATCTCAACGATTTTTAGTCTTGGCACTGCTGCTATGACATTTCCTTCGGTATCCATGAGAGTGAATTTAGAAGTGGTTGAAGATACAGTTGTTGAGTGAGATGTCGTCTTTTTGTCGAACGACCTTCCATCTTGAGAAGCTGCTTGTAGTACCGTTGCGGAACTAGTAGCGGTGTTCTGTTCAAACTCGTCATTTTCCTCGAGTGGAATCACTCTCAGAGCCGCTTCCTTTTCCTCTTGAGTGTCATCGGGAATATTTATAGTGACAGCTTGTTCGGTACTGCTAAAGAATTGTTTGTAATCAAATTCAACGGGTTCGGGATAATCGATAATACTCTCAGAGACTGGTTTTATATCTTCGGGAGTTACAGTAACATCCTCATTCTGTGTCATCTCGTGGATTCTCTTCGAAGCTTCATTGTCTAATGCCTTCACAGGAATGACATCAATCAACATTGTTTCGTTAATTTTCTGATCCTCGAAATCCAGGGTCGGAGTTAGAGTATTAAATTCGTTGGATTTAATGTTTTCCGTAGTTACAGGAATATCCGTTGATGAAATTTCACTTTTAATTTTCTCTTCGTAATTCAATATCGATTGTGTAAGCGTAAGAGCAGAAAATTTACCCTCAGTTGTTTGCATTTCTTCTGGCAAAATTGGAACTTGAGTTCCAGTTTTTTTTTCACGCGAAGATATTTGCGTTGACGTAGATATTATCGAGGATCCTGTGACGGATTCGTTGTCTGAGTTCATTGAGTCTTGGATCATTGTATTGTTGCTCATTGTTGCAGTTTCTGCGGTTTTTCTGGTCATTTCAATGGGAATAATTGGAATTTCCGTGGTTAATGTGGCATTTTCTTCTGTTTGTTTCTCAGGGTTAACTTCCGGTCTGACGGCACCAGAGGAAGTGTCCATTCTAGATACCGAAGCATCACGAACTGTCGTGAGATTCGTGTCTCTCGAAGATGAGGCTGTTTCTACCTCTGTTGTGTTCGCGGTTAACCAATGTATGTCCGTTGTTTCGTTCATTATCTGATTCTGGGTGGCCACGTTCGGAGCCAGAGTATTAAAACCGTCGGATTGATTGTTTTTTGTAGTTATAGGAATGTCCAACGATGCGATTTCAATTTCAGATCTCTCAATATCATCCAACATCGATTGTGTAAACGCGGAGAATCCGCCCTCGGTTGTTTGCATTTCTTCTGACAAAATTGGAACTTGAGCTGTCGTTTTTGTTTCCAGCAATAAAGAGATCTGCGTTATTACAGATGTCGAGGACTCTGTCACGGATTCATTGTCCAAGTTTATTGAGTCTTGAATCGTTACGCCGCTGCTTATTGCCGCAGTTGCTTCGGTACTTCCGGTTATTTCCGTTGTCGTAATATCTCGTAGAATTTCGATGGGTGTAATAGGGATTTCCGTGGTCATGGTGCCATTTTCCTCGATTCGCTTATCCGGATTAACTTCTAGCGTGATAATACCGGTGGAAGTACCCATTCCAGATACCGAAGAACCACCAACTGTCGTGGGACTCGTTTCGCTAGATGATAAGGCAATTTCTGGAATTATCGTTGTGCCATCAATCATCGTTTTGGAGCTCGTCGTTTCATCGGTCATAAAAGAATAGGTTGTTTCTTTCGCATCCTTTGTAGTACTTTGTTCATAATCGTTTTTTGTTGACCTATTATCGCTCGTTTCCTCGTGACCTGTGACCCTATTGTTGACGCGGGAATTCTCGAAGACTTTTTCATCGCCTATATCATTGTACTGATCCTCGACCACGATGTGTTCGGGTTTTGTCGCCGGGTATCTAACACTCTCAGCATTTGATTGTGGAATCATTGTTATCACGGAAGGCGTTTGTGTAGCGAAGCTTTCCAGGAGTCCTTCATTTGTCCCTTCTGAAATGTCCGGTATGGCTGTTTGCTCGCCAGGATTGCTGTCTTCAAGTGATAAGACACCCGAAACTCGATCCTTTACTAGAACTACTGCGTGAGATTTCACGAGTGAAGATTCTTCATTCTCTTTAGGTTCATTCGTTGCAATGACTTCTTCATTCCAAGATTCAGCAGTGTTAGACTCTTGATCAACGCCATTTTTCGATAGCTTCAAATCGTCTTTCGTTGAGCCATCTTCGTTCAAACCATTGTGATTTTGGGCGTTGGATTTGCCGAAATTATCAACGAATATTGATTCTTCAATGTGATACTCCTTATTGTCCTTTTCCTCCGATTTTTCCTGTGGTGCGTCCGCAAGAATGCTCGGCAGTGTCGTCTTATCCTTGGTTGTTTCATCCTTTTCTTCGTTCGTTGTCGTCGATTCAGATTCATCGGGCAAATGAACTTCGTTCGACAAATTAGTGGCCACGAGTCCTTCGGTATCGTTAGCGGGTAAAATTGAGGAGGTCTCATTAACATTGTCTTCGTGTTGATGATGATGAATGATAGCATCCTCAACATGAGGATCGAACGGATTTGGAAGATCTTGCTCGTCTTTGTCCAGCCTCGGAGGTCTCTTTGTTATTTCCTTCTCTTTCATGATGTCTGGTAAGAAGGGAGACATGTCTTCGCCATATTTTCCTTCAACACCTTCGACTCTATCGGTAGATTTTTCAATGTGTTCTATCATCCCTTCCAAAGGAATAGAATTAACGGTCGAATGTTCGAGATGCTTATCGGCATTCGAAGAAGTAAATCCCATGCTTGAAGAGATCATTGAATTTTGGCTGGAAATATTGGAAGAAGTTCCGTTTACAGGCTCAGGTATTAATTGCGGTATGGCAGCGTGGGTATCTTCACTATCTTTATGATGTTCGTGCTCATGAACCGCTACATGTATGAGCATGATGTGTTCGTCGTCGATATTCGTCGAGTTCACGATTGGTTCGTTAAGTGGCTCAACGTTTTCGCCAATATTTTTTGGCAATTTTAGGGAAACAGTTGACGGCATGTCCTCGATGACGTTAGATTCGTTCGAATCTTGGACCTTTGATTTTTCAATTCCGCTGACAGGTTCGAACGAATCGCCGGTTTCACTATTGGTCACGAAGGACGCCGTAGTTTCGTTTTTGGTAGTTGTCGAGTCCAACTCAGGTTTTTCCGGCTGCACATCCTTTACAATGTCAACAATGGCTACTTTTTTTTCTGGCTCAATGTCTCTCGACATTGTAAGTTCTGTAAACTGATCCGATATTGAGAAATCTTCGGTCGGGGAAGAAGTGTCCTCCTCTGACGAGGTAAGTGGTATCACTGCTAGAGAAGTGTTCTTACCCGGAAGATTTTCGGCCCTCGTGGACGTTGGTTCAGGAATGGATTTAACGGATAATTTTGGTTCAGGGTTTGGGTCGTGCTGGAATGTTGGTTCTGCGGAAGGTTTCGGCTGTTCTAAAAAGTCGATGGAAGATGATGACCCGGATATTGGTTCCGTAGAAGGTTCTGGCTTGGATATCGACACAGCAGATGACAGTTCTGGCTGAGATGTCGGTTCTGCGTAAGGGTTTGGTTGGGCTCTTGATTCGACGGAAGATGCTGGCTCGGAGTTTGTTTGAGTAGAAGGTTCTGGCTGGGATATCGAATCAGCAGATGATGGATTTGGCGGGGTTGTCGAGTTGACAGAAGATGCTGGCTCGGAGTTTGGTTCAGCAGATGGTTCTGGCTGGGATATCGATTCGGCAGATGATGGTTCTCGCTGGAATATTGATTCGACGGAAGGTCCTCGCGCGGAGTTTGGTTCAGCAGGAGGTTTCGGCTGGGATGTTAACTCGGCAGATGGGTCTGGCTGGGATTCAGCGGAAGATTCTGAATGGGCTATCGAGTCGATGGAAGGAACTGGCTCAGATTTTGGTACAGCAGAACGTTCCGGCTGGGATGTCAACTTAGTTGGTGGTAGAGACTCCTTAACCAAACCAGAATTTTCGTGTATCCAGTCGTCCGGTTGTCTAGGCTCGAAAACAAACTCAGGATCTCTATTTCTTCCTTGAACAATGTCCTTTGTGGATTCGGTGTTCAATTCAGAAATTACTTTACCCATATCAACATCACTTAGATCATTCTCGTTCTCGCAATTTTTCTCACTACCATGCTTGCAAGCGCAAGCAAAAATCCCTTTGGAATAATCGAAATGGCACGTCTCCGGACAATCGAGATTTCCGTATTGACACGCGTCAATCAATCGCTTTACGCTGAGCTTTCCGAGATGATACTTTCCAATCATGTTGTCGCTCTCCCGTAGCATTCTTTCCATGTTTTCTTGAGTCGATTCGGGCGTTGGTTGGGGAGGATAACCTATCCTGAACATCACTTGGCCATTCTCGCTTATGTTATAAACTTTGACGATCACTATCGGTGTCAATGGATGTAACATTTCTCTCAAATTATCCTCAATCTCGGTGCTCACGACATTGTATACACGAGACTTTGGATCGGCAAGATCGTCACTCCATTGGAGATTGTCAAGTAATATACTGCCATCCAAGGCTTTTGGCACCGTTTCGAAAATTGTTTCATCGGTTGTTGGCCACGGTGGGAAGCTCGATGTTTCCGGTGGCGGACTAGCTGGGGGATTTGTTACGTGCTCCTGACTTGCCGCTCCGTGTACGTCGTCAAATGGCTGTGAACTCGTCTGTCCTCCGTTCTCTAGAGGCTGAGTCGCTTCCTGTGTGAGAATAACCCCGGCTGAAAGAAAAAAAAACAATTATTTCTATTGTAGAGAAATAATAATATTTATTTATTGAAACGAGCGCTGTAAAATTGATTAAAAAAATTAAATAGAATTTATATTATAATAGAATAGAGCAAAAAATTATTGCTTACTGCCCGCAAGTATAGCAATGATAAGAGCTATTGCAATTATCAACAGTCCACAACCCCAGCAAGCCATCCTCCTCCAGTAAGAGCTCCTCGATCTCTTATCTTTCGTTACATAAAGTTTTTCGCCCCTGAAACATAAAGACGACCATTTCGAATCGAGAACAGTGCAAAACGTCTTTTTATTTTATTTTTCTCAATCTCTATCCTCTTCCTCTATGACATAAATATCACTTCTTCAACCCCCAAGCGATTTGTACAGCTGTGAAAAAATGTCACGATAAATCATTAAGATTCCCACGATTATAATACTTAAACACCTCTCCAGTTCTGTACAGGGCCACTCTCCAGTTCCGAAAGGATCGGAGATCCTCTATTGATCTCGTTAGTGTTCGTGGTATAAACAAAAACATTAAAAATTAGACAACAACATTTTTTTTTAAATGTGCATTGTATGAGTTCGTCCACCAGGATATTCCTTGACTAGGAGAAAGCGCCGGGTTAGTGCGAAATTTCTTCTGGGCGGTCACGCGCTATCTCTCTCTTTTTCTCGCTCTCTGAAGTAAATCCCTCAAAGCTCACCATGGCAGCAGCTGAGAGGATCGAAGGTTTGGTAAATGACGAGGGAATCTCTCTTCTTCGATTGACAGTCAATTTTATACCTTAAGGCATTGAGCCAGTGGGAATAGTCGACCAGTCCTGCTGCTGGATCTCGTAGGCTCAATCCCTCACGTCCGACTCCCGGGCCCAGATCAAAACGAACTGCAGCTACCGTTGTCTCAACTTCTGCGCTCGGGTTGCTGCTAATTGTTTGTTTTTTTAGAGAGAGGATATGACCATTTTTTCCACTAACTTTATTGGCATTTATTTCATGGCTTCTTTTTGTTAAATCTACGACGACCCAATATTTGGTTTGAATATTTTTTTCGTTGCATTCTTGCTGTAAAGTTCTGATCTTTTTTTACGATCATGAAAATTTTTAAGGCGACTGGAAGACGCGTCAGGGGCGTCTACGAAAAACATTGAAAAAGAATCTGTTGGTTCATTATTTACGTTCAACATTTCGCGATATAACATTATAATTCTGGGTAACACTCATCGAGAGACAATACTATATAAGTTGGATGAATCTTACAATTGGACCATTGGGCCTCTTTGACTTGTATCTCCAAATGTAGTGTGCTGAGTTTTGTTCGATGTCGAGCATTTCCTGCGAGCAACGTATCATTCTGCATGTACAAAACGTCGGTATACGTGATCTCCGTCTATTGTTACCGTTCTGGTGGAAAGTTGGTTCGCGTTTGATTTTCGCGGTATCGTTAACGGGAACAGATATATATATATATACAGTGGCGTGCAAAACATTCGGGACACCCTATTTCTTATGCATATTGCAATGTTGCAAATGGTTCCACAATTCCGTCTTTTTGGAGTGATTTTTCGTTCCAGCACGATGTTTCAGGTCTTGCCATAAAGTCCGGTGACTGCGATGGCTAGTCAAGAAGGCACTTTCCGGCTTTGAAGAAGATCACTCTTTCTTTTTGAAGACAGTTTTAACACGATTTCACGGAGCTGAATATTCGTGGGTTTTGACATTGTGGCAGAAATTACACTAATTGTCCATTCTAAATCATGTTTTGAAACTAATACGGAAAAAATCGTACACAAACCGTGCGTACGGAGCCGCGGTGAGATAAAAAGGGGCCCAATACTTTTGCACACCGACGAAATTCATTCCACACAGTACACAAAAAATACGCCATGCAACATAATAATATTTCACTCTATTATCCATATTCTAGAGCTCTTAAATATTTGAAACGATTAACGAGTGGAGAAATTAAATATTTTATCAATTAATTGAAAAAAATAGGATGGCCGAAAACTTTTGCACGCCACTGTATATACATATGTACATAGTAAAATGTGCCCCTGTTTGTTATTGCCACGGTCCATGTCCATTAATTGCATCGTATCACTGTTTTATATCATTTTCCCTCATTAATTAGTCAACCCAAAGATTAGACAAATGTTCGCAAAATCAATCGAATATTATGCAATCTGGAGAAAAAAATATTTTAGCAAAAGATAGCCATTCTTCTGTGAGATGAAAAAATTATTGGGCTTGTTATTTATCATGTTTGTTATCATGTATGGTATTTTATATATGAAGTATCTCACGTAAAATTGGTCGAACGTTATTGGAAACGTTATTGGTCCTAATTTTACATCGAGAAAAAATGATAGTCGTTCAATTAAAGTAAACCAGCAGAAACATGTTTCTTTTTTAAAGGATGGAATGTCTCTTTAATACAATTGAGGTAATGTTTCGAAGAAACATTCAAGTCTCAATAAAAAAAAAACTTGTTCTTAGTTACAGTATCATTGAATAATATGTATTTATTTATACATAGGAAACTGGAATAATATTTCAACAGCCGATTGCAGGTGCCTTAATGTAATGTACCCCATATATTTTTTATATTAATTTTCCCGTTGAATTAGGCGAGATCAAATAACAATTATGTGAAACGATACCTACATTGCTCTGGTATATCGAATCTGATTTGTTCATTACTTTTAATTTATCATATCAAATTACAGGATAGGATCACAAAGTTCCGAAATTCACAAGCCGGATACGAGTAAAAAACGCGAATTAAATGTTGATACAACAAATTCAGTATTTTCGTAATTTAACAAATAATTTGCATAAGAAGCGAAAATCACCACAATTTTTCGACAAATAACAACCGTGAAAATAATAATCGAGAAAGCAAATAGACATACAAAAATAAAAATTGTAATGATATTGTAATTTGACTTGTGAACAAGCCGAAAGGAAGAGGGTGAGTTGATGATGATGATGATGTGAGCATTGTGAGAACATCGTGGGAATAATTGTATATGAGAACTCGAGATGGATGATTGAGCAGTGCACATTGAAAAAAAAACAATATAAAAAAATGATTGAAAGCTGCAACACGATAGTGCATAAACGAGCGATTGAATTTCTTACCTCATGTATTTCCGGTGTTCGTTGACGGGAACGAAATATTCTTCGTAAGGATTGGTCGGTACTTCGCACGCCTCTTGGCCCTTCGTCTGTAGATTATTACTGGTGTAGGGCCTCATCGAGACAAGCTCGAGATTCACGGCTTCGATTTGCTCCTTCTTCCCGTCTGTGGGGTAACAGGATAGATTTCGTAAATTATGAACATCTGTGCACGGATATACGTGTATATATATATATACATTTATGTACTTATACGCTGCTGCTCGCGGCTATGCTCGCGTTCAATCAGTATTAATAGATTTTACCCTTTTTTGCAAGATATTTACTGGGGTACAGATTCAGGTATTCGGGATAAGCTTGAGCGAGTCTTTTCCTGCGTGACTCGTATCAGACTCATAAGTATGAAGGAAGATCGAGAGAAAAGAGAAAAAGATACTTGTGACAGCGAGCATTTTTAATCAAACGGTGTGCGTATGTATATATGAGGTATTCCAGGTCAACCCTGTAGAACCTTGGAGTTTTGTAGAAGTTTAACCTTGGAACCTTTACATAGGAATTTTGGGTATCCATCGGTAAGAATGGAGGTGACTTTTATCGCAGACATTATTTTGAGGCCAGAGTCGCCACATAGATGCATCTATGCAACTATTGAACGGCAAAACTTGAAGTCCGAGGTCAACCATAGGTCACGACTTGTAGTGGCTACACTATTCGATATCACACGTTGTTTCGATACGGGATTTCTTGTTCAAGAGACCTTTATTGTAAAAGTCATTTATTTCTTCGAAATCACACTGTACTTCATCCATTTGTAAATAACAATGAGGGTCGTAATACAAAGAATCGGCGTGTCAAGTTTTGTTAAGTGATTATTATCAGTTTTGCAGAACACTGGTAATAACGAAATATACCCCCACCACCCAACCGCGGTGAAATGCATTACTCCTGTCTTTTGCCCTGCGGACCGTCAGGAGTAAAAATGATACGAAAAACTCTGTAGATCACCATTTTGTCAACAAAAAAAATTCTGTCCTCAACAATTCCTAATCTAGTTATTAATTGCGTGTAGTGTTTTTTTGACATTCATTTGCATACGATTACGAGGATCGGTATCTTTGCCGCACTAAAAAACTACAACACTCTACGTCTTTTAAAAACTTGAAGGTCCCGTCGTGGTCCCCTGTCATCACGACCATTCAGGACCAAGGGTAGGAAACGTTCAGTGCCTTCGACGAATCGCAGGAATCATTCGACGGGATTCCAAAGATCGAACCGCAGGATGGACAGAGATCGAGTAATGCTATTCCCGGAAGACTTTGTTTTATTGAAAACCATTGGTGAACGATAACATCTCTTGATATTATCGTGGGTGTGGGGCTACAGTATGGGTGCGTGTGGGGATACCATTTGAATCACAGGTTTACCAAAATAGCCTTTTCCACACCGCTAAGTTTTCTAGCGATGGTCAATTAAAGATGTCAAAATGAATTTCGGAACTTCTGGAAAACGGTGCGATTAAACCATGCCAGCTAGACAAATGTCAGTTCATCTTGAATATATTTTTGGTGCTAAAACCAAATGGCACCAGTAGATTCATTTTAAATTTCAAGCAACTAAATGAATTCGTGAAACCTCAGCATTTCAAATTGGAAGATGGGAATTAGAATAGTTATAAAATTAATGACTCCACACTGCTTCATGACCATAGTGAATCTCAATAATACTTATTACTCAATCTCTATATCAGACTCGGATAGAAAATTTTTGAGGTTCGTTTTCAATGATCAACTCTACGAGTGTACTTGTTTACCATTTGGCCTGAATTCAGCTCCTTATACTTTCCAGTTAATTCTTGCCAAGCTTGATACCAAGTTTCCTTGTCCCTTAGCCAATGTGTGTAGCAAGTTTCAGTTCGATTGTTGAAATTTTATAAAAGTTAGAGCGAAAATAGTTTTTTTTTCGAAAAATTAAAAAAATTGGAAATGCTATAAAACCTTAACGCCTTAATCGATTCTCGCCAAACTCAATACCAAAGAACCTTGCCCCCTGGCCTATTTGTATAGACAGTTTGAGGTCAGTAGCTGGAAATTTGAAAAAGTTATAGAGGTTTTCGAAAAATTCACACTACCATAAAATAAGATATCTGTTAGCGATCTGATAAAAAATTGCAGAAAACCGAGGTGGTTCGCGGCCCAACTTGTGTGAAAAGTTTCGGCAAGATCGATACAGCCGTTCTCGAGATATGGCCATTTCAATTTTTGACTTTTGATTTTTGAGTATGAAAAAAATATTTTTTTTGACAAGTGACCATGTCGTCAAAAAAAATGTTTTTTTCTTGCTGATTCATTGAACGATAGCTATATATACATGTGTACCAACTAAAATGCCGTTTGGTTTTTTTTCCTCAGACTACAAGAAGTGAAGAAATCCTGTGCACCAGAGGCCGCGGAACTTTGCGCGGAGTCACCGGCGAGGAGGCGTAATCTTTTATAAAGATGATTGACAATTTTTTTTTTAACACCTGAAATATCAATAAATATACGCTGAAGATTTGGAAATAATTGATTACATAGTTTCATTTTTTGTTAATCCCTAAAACGCTCATTTTAGCAGACAAAAAGAGAATCCCCCCTTAAAATGTCCCAAAAAGTCGAAAAATCATATTTAGAAAGAATGACCGTATGGGTGGGTGGGTGCGTGCGTGCGTGCGTATGTGATGAGCTTGTAAAAAATTGCAATGGCCATGTCTCGAGAACGGCCTCACCGATCTTGTCGAAACACTGCACACAAATTGGGCCGCGAGCCACCTCGGCTTTCTACCATTTTTCCTGAGATCGCTAACGGGTGTCTCGGGTATTGAGTTTGGCCACCATCGAATAAGGCATTCAGGTTTTATAAAATTTTTATAGAAGCTATGGGCAAATTTCGAATTTGCACGGTTTTTTTTACCATTTGTTTGAACGCTCATCCCACTCGTATTGAGGAGGCTTGCGTCATTGTTGTTTCCATTGTCATTGACGCCGTTGACTTTAACGCCGGCAGATGGCGAAGTTATGTTATTTTTTACATCGCTATCAGCCGGAAGCTCGATCCTCGTCTCGGTCTTGTAAGATAGCGAGTCTGTACCATTACGAATTGGCTCGACGCAGTGCTCAGAGACGAATGATTTCTTGTTACTTCCATCCTCGTTTAGCAATGCGTCGGTCGTGTGCTGGCGATCAACGATGTTAGACCTATTTTTGTGTTGTTCCTGCTGGAGATTCTCGGTGTGACTATTTTCTAGTTTACTGGGACTCGGGCATTCCTCGTCATTGGCGAACGCCGGGTTGTCCTCACCCTCCGTATCCGACATTTCGATGGTTTCTTGTTATCGTTATTGTCCTTATCACTGCTTTTTTATTGCTCTAATCTCCTCTCGTGTCGACAGGATGAATTGTGTTGCGGGCGCTAGCTCGACGTCTCGTTATCCGGTGATCTTATGCGTTCGGAAATCTGTAAAAAAATGAAAAATAATTTGATTTATAAAGATGAGTAAGTTTTTAATTATGAGACATTGAGCATCAGAAAGTATGCAATTATTTTCCGCCGTTTTGAAAAAGGATCCTAAAAATACACGCGCATATTGTAATTTTAATCCAAATATGCCAACAAATATTAAGATTTTTCAAATACTATTTCCCATTAAAAATTTCCACGTAAATTAGTATTATATTCACTCATTATGACTATGATGTTTGTTTTATAATGTAGCTGTTGGAGCATCGGCTATGACGCTTTGTATGATTACAGCGTGTAAAACGACGATAATATTTAATTATAATAACATACTATCGTACACAATATACACACACTCTCAAGACACATAAATTCAAAGACAATCAAACAACATATAGATTATCGCACATTTTCAAAGAGGACTGTGCAATTTTCCAGTCATTTGTTTTGGGAAAAAAATCGCGAACGCACTTTTGGTGACCAAACGTTTTATTACCATGATCAAGTGAGCTTTTTTCGGGATATATACGTGTTATATTCTCTTTATATTTACCTTATTTCCCAAATAACATTTTCTGGTTATATTGGAATATCAGATAATGTCATTTAACAAAAGGCCGGCCTCGGGCTCACTTTGACCACCTGTTGCGAAATGGTTTAATTTATTCGTAGCTGTGGAAAGTGATGAACAGATCCGTCGTGAAAATCAACGAATCAGGAAAGCTCGCTATAGGGCTGTTGAAACTGTTATACAGAGACAGTCTCGCCTTAAAGGACAAAGAATTCGGCAATTGACAATGGGCCCATTGTCACTTTAATACCATCAGAAACAACCTCGACTGCTACCATTACTGAGATACCTGATGGTGACAATCCAACATCATTGTAGAACTCTATATATTTATCATATATTTCTTTTGTATGTATTTTTAATGAAAGTTAAAGAATCGTTTCATTTATTAAAATCTCAATCTTTGTTTATTTTGATTTCCACTTCCTTCAATACACCATCCTTTCTATAGCATACTTTTCATAAAAAAGAATTTCGCCGAATTTCGCGGGACGCCTGTTAGATGTTTAACATCTAACAGTCGTTCCGCGATGGCTCCCTTTTTTTTAAATAATATATAGATCATAAATTTACTACATCAAATAAAAAAAGAAAAATAAAGAAGTCTTGGCGCGTCCCGGATATTTAATTATTAAGTACTTTTACTGCAAGACAAGCGCGCCAAGACTTCTTTGTTTTTCTTTTTTTGTTTGATGTAGTAAATTTATAAGCTATATATTATTGAAAATGTCTTGTCTATTGTTAAACCATATAGTTGCATTAATCGTCCCCACTAACAAACTTCAACGCGACTTCAACTGATTTTGCATTGGTTTTTGTATTGCAACGAGAATACAAGGCACGTGAATGAAGAATTTTTGGTTTGTGTATAGTCTGTACGTGAAAATGGCTGCTCGGACAATTGTACTTTTTCGAAAGTCTAGTAGACAGTTAATCTAATGGCGAAGACCTACACTACACTCAAACCCGTCTGCTCACACAGATTTTACGTAATTTTGTTATGAAACAGAATAGCGAGACCTGATTATTGTAACGAAAATCTTTTTTACCGAGCAATAGACTGTTCGAGCGAAATGTATGAAGGACAAATGTACACAGCGCAACTATCTTAAATCGAACATAGTATGAGGATATATCACTTAATTTTTTACAGCTCATTATCATATGTGAATGATTACAAGATAATATTAGCATGCAACCAGAGTTTCGAAGCGAAAATAAGTGAATATTTCTTTGCACAATTCCTGAAGGTTAGTAATACTCTAGCTTCCACTCCGTGGGCCGAACAAAAATCTCTGATTTATTTATTTACAGAGTAGCTAATAATTGATATACAAATAATAGATTCATTATATCCTGTGTACGCAACTTCAGAGAAAATTTCAATGACAATTTTCAAGCGCGGCCAATTTGTAATAAGCTGTATATGTATATATGCATCAAGCATACACGTACGCGTATGCGTACATGCATGCATGCGTATGCCGGAGCTGCGTGTAGTGGAGACTTCACGAGACTCTCGACCGATCGGCTTGGCTCGAGCGCATTCGGTAATCTGCGGTGGATAGGAGCGAAAACAGCCGATCTTGATTCTTGACTCTTGACTACGATCAACTGAACGAACGCTAAAACGAATTTAATATATCTCGTCAACGACCAAACTGATCAAGCTCATTTTGGTCATAATCGAAAGCTATCTCAATAATTATGTAATAAAAGTGTCCTTAATGTCGCCGACCGAGGAGTTATTTCTTTGTATGAGGCGAAATGAGAATGGCAGTAGGCGTTACGCGCGAGGGTTCGCATATGTATATATAGTTTCTGGCGAGTCTCGTGCACAAATGTACTTGGCGCGAGACTCTGCCGAGTCTCTTGATTCCCTCACGGAATCCATTAATGAATTACATGTTTCTCATTTGTTTGCAAGTGACACAAACGTAATATCTTTGTTATATACCCAAAAAAATGTCAGCCATCAAACGATGTGGCATTTTACCGGTGACTGAACAATAGTGGCAAGAAAGTAAAAATTAAGGTGAAACTCTGCCGATCACATCTTACTGGTGAGTCGGTGTAGGAGGGTTGTAAGATACCGACTGTAATTCATGTGCGACTGGAGCTGAAATGTAAAATCACCGTCATTCTCTATTGGTATCTCAAATCACGCAAATATGACCGTTATATTTGTCATTTCAAATCGTATAATGATCATTAACTTCATTAGCATCAAATGTATCATCGCACACTTAAATAGTTCAAAAAAGACGTTCTTTTTTCATTGGTTTTTGTGACCACAATAATGATGTCAACGTTACGTATGGAAAAAATTGAAATATTATTCCCGTTAGGTGAATTTATGCTCCATTATTGAAAGGTTGTTTCGGTGAAAAGTTCATTATGAAATAGGTTAATTACGATGAATTATATCAATTATGAGAGCAATACGGCACTTGAATTATCTCACTGCCATGCGGTATCGATCTCTCAAGGTTTGTTAAGATAACTTCTGCTGTTTCTGGGATCACTGGAGATATAGGAAACACGCCTTGTAACTTGGACCACAGTGAAACGTATACTCCCGTCTTTTGCTCGGCGGGCAGTCGGGAGTAAAAACGTAAGTAAAAAAAGAAAAAACGCATACTCCCGTCTTTTGCCCGGCAGGCGGTCGGGAGTAAAAAGAGCCAAATGCGCTGGCTAGACGGGTGTTCATTGGGTCCGAAAAGAGGGCCCGCTTTGAGCCAACGTGGCGTGCGGGAATTTCGTGAGAAGGACCCCAAAAGGAAAAGAGTAAGAACATGTTTTTAAATAATTTATCCCATTCTTCCTTGAGATATTATCGATTATTATCGCTTATCATCGGATGTTAATTATGGAACAAAAATATTATAATCATGAGTTTGATAAATAATTTTGAAATGTTATGAAATAATTGTATGTGATTTGTTTATACAAATACAACTATATAAATGGAGCTCGACACGAGATATATATTCGAACTTCAGTTTTCAGTGTGAAAAAGAAAATATGGAAATGAAAGCTCGCTCGGAAAGGGTTTATTTTTGTTCGACGCTCGTCTGACGTGGCTGTAGTCATCGCTTGCAGACGCTAATAATGATGGCCTCCCACACCTGTGTACGCTTACCAGCTGTCACGAGACTCGTAATACAAATGTAACAAAATTACTAAGAGTCGCCAACTTATTTCGTTATTTACACCTTGACATTTCAATTTTGTGTAAAGAATACTGAAATGGTTATTTATTTGCAATACGAAAAAATTAGATTTTGATAAACAATTTTGTGAAGCTAAAGTTACTTTTCCTGTATTTTTAAAGCAATTATTGAAAAATAGGTAATCCATTTGGTGTAGTCATAATCCACATAAGCATGAATGCATAAAATTATATCGAGTATTGCGGAAAAATATAATCGCGTTAATCCACTATCCTAAATCGTACATAAATTGTGTAGACTTGTTTGTTTGGCTAGTTATCTGCATTGAACTATCCCAGAAGAATATAAAAACATGATAATTATTTATAACTGATACTACTGGAGGGTATCGTGCCAGAAGAATCTCTTCTTCCAATTATAATCGATGCATTTCAGAAAGTTCATGGGATTAAAAAAAAATTGTTTTTCAAATGAGCGGGCCCGACACTTAAATACGAAGAAACGGCCAGTGAAGATACTCTCGAATAGCAAGCTCTGGAGATATATTTCCATAGCTTCCATATACTATATGCCTGTATATACCTGGTGGTGTTATATACCTATAGATATATATATATATGAAGCTTTCCTTGCCAAGTCAGCTACTCTAAAAATGACTGGTTTAATTTTTTTTTACATATTGGGGTATCTAAGTACAATACTTTTACCGAGTATTAAGAGCGATAATGCTTTATTAGTTGGAGTACACGGATTTTGTCATTTTTTCTTTAAATAGGTATATCCTAACAATGGTACATCGTATTGGAAAATTATTAAGAATAAAAGGTTTTCTAATTTTCGTAACCTACGATAAAAAATCACGTATAAAATTATTGCGGCGCCATTTTTGAAAAAAAATATATATATTATATTTTTTTCCTCATCGAAGGCCATAATATATCCGGTTCATTCAAGTTTTTTAATATGATGTAGCTAAAATATGAATTTTGTGCAAAATTATAGTATGGGACACTGGGCCATTTTGAAGTTATAATTTTTTTTTTCATGGGAATATTTATTTTTAGCAGACAATATCTTCGGAAGTCATAATATTTAGTGCCATCAATTTGTATTAATACACGGAACGAAGGATCTGGTAACATTGTCCAGCTGGCCGACGCAAGATTGAAGGCCGAACGTAATCGGCCGGAAAAAACATTTGAACCACTCCGATAAAAAAAAATATAACTTCAAAACGGCCCGATGTCCCATGCAAAAATTTCACACAAAATTCATATTCTAGCTGAAGTATATTAAAAAAATTAAATGACCCGGATATATTATGGCTTTTGATCAGTAAAAAATATAATATAATTTTTTCCCCCCAAAAAACGGGTTTATGCCGCTGCAATACATTTATACATATTTTTCCATCGTTGGTTATGAAAATTAAAAAAAACTTTTATTTTTCATTATTAGGATATATCTATAAAGAAAAAATGACAAAATCCGTGTACTCCAACGAATAAGGCATTATCGATCTTAATACTCGGTAATAGTATTGTATTTAGATAATATGTGAAAAAAAATTAAGTTATAGACATTTTTTGGGTGACTGACATGGCGTGGAATGCCTCATACATATGTATATCCACCAGGACGAAAAGTGGTTGACCCTGAGAACTCGCCGGCCACAATGGACTGATTCACCATAGGGCTCACGTAGGAGCTGGTTCATTATTCGATGAAAATCCTTTTTGTCTTACGGTGTAAGCACAAGAGAAACAAAAGCCAGTACTGTATATGGGTTATTCCATGTCAAATCGACCAATGGTTCGAATCGACCCCTTTTGATTTGGATAAATTTTGGTCAGAAGTTTTCTTTTATCATAAAACGAAGTCCTGCCAAAGGAAAAAAATTAAAAAAAAATCTTTCGAAAGTTATTCAAAATTCAACATTTCACTATTTTTCTAATTTTTGAAGTTTATTTTTCAAATATCTCGAAAACTATTATAGTTACAGAAATGACAAATACGACGGGCATTTTTTCCCTATGGCATCGTCATCAATAGTGCAGTAAAAAAAACGAGTTACTAAAAGATTGTATATAAACAAACTATAGCCACCTTCGTTGTAATATTGTTCTCTCCTTGGTGTATTGTCCTGGAATGTCTATGACAGTCGATGACGATGATATGACGTTTAGACGCAGAGAGTTGAACGCTTGAGAGAAATGAAAGTGGCGCGCGAGTTCTCTCAGCTATGTGCCCGGAGCACCCATAGAGAAACGACCTTGCTGGCTACAACGTCCGAGAGCTTGAACGCTCCTTTCACTCCGCGTACACTGTTCGTGGTTTCCTAGTCACCAGTTTTACGTATGAGGTTACCTGCACACGAGCGAAATTCAGTCACTTCAGTCGGCACTTTGTCGCGCAATATGACGTTACACGAAAATATATTGCGACACTTCGCACATGTGACGAAATATCGCGCGACGTTTGTTGGTACAAACATTGGCGTCGTGCGATGCTGCGCGACTGAATGTCGCTCGTGTGTTAGTTGCCTAAGACACATGTCTCGTGAGGTGCAATGAATTCTTTTCACAGAGGTGATTTTCGTTTTATTGGAAGTCTAGCTTACCTCGAAATTTAGAGTTGATCTGAAAGTAGCTTTACCGTGAACGTAATTAGAGGTAAGTTTAAACTTGAATGCAAGTAGAAACGCTGAAACGCAGGTTTTCATTTCATTGATCGCTTCGAGGTTGAAAGACATTTTTTGTGAAAGAATGGAACAATGTAACTTAAATTACAGCTTAAGTTTGAATTTAAGTTTAAAAATACGATTGAACTTTGGTTTGAATTTTCATTTTGAATTTACGCTGAACTCCCCTAACTGAAAAGAAGGTGTGGTATGCGTTTGACATTCCCCTATTAAAAAATCCATTGCGATATTATCTCGCAAGTTTGATATTCGATAGAAGCCGAAATAAGGGCTAATGAAAAGTGTACAAAGATGGGAGAGCACGTGCACAGCGATACCAGGAAAGTTAAATTGCGAGTAGGAATTTTGTGTATGAGCCCTCGTAGCGTTCGAATTGTAGGAAAAAAAACTTAACACACCCCCACACACGAAAATGTGCAGCAGGATTTCCAACTGAGTAAGATTGACATAGTTATTTGATATATTGATAAGTTAAGTCTAAGGCTTTGTTAAGATTTTCATTCACTATAATTGTAATGTAATCGCGATTTCGCGAGAAAAATATGGATGTCGAGAAAAATGCTGCTCACCCGAAATAGGTATTATATAATAGTTAATAGTAATTCGCGATCGATTATGTCAGTGTCAATCGCACTCCTGTCAGCTTTTAAAGAGGTCATAAAATCATGCAATGCATTCTACGAACTAGGGTTGAACCAACGCTCACTGTCTATTGTTCATGCCAATGTAAATCACATTTTCATCAAAGCCGCAAAAATTGTTATATTCAACAACAACCATCGTTTGGCGATAAATATGGTACTTTTACCCTACAGGAATACTTATTTCCAATACACGCGCGGGGAATTCGACTTCGGATGCTCATTAAGAAACGACCAAGTGGATAATTTCTCAATCAATGACGTATCCGTGGAGGAAACTCAGTTTCCTCCACTTGTAGAAAAACTAAGTGGGAAAAGTGTTTTCTGTGTGAGGAACCCGGTCTTAATTAATCATGCGATTGGAAGTGAAGCAGCAGGGTTTTACAACAAAATATAAAACGTTATTCTTAAAACAGTTACATTGTACGTTTCTTTGTTATGTCGTGATCTTTTCAAGTCTCGATAGAGAATAATGACGAATGACTAATTAATACTCGATGCGATGGTAACGCCACAGCTGTATAGCGTCTTTTTTACACCATAGGAGGAAGAAGTTATGAGATATGAGTCTGTAATTGACTAGCGTCTGTTGGCGCTAACGGTCGTTTCTTATATACGGATATCAGCGGTAAAAGCGGAATCTTTGATACTAGTCGCTACATCCACTCCTCTTCTAGTGACTTTGTCCTTAATGTCAAAGGAAACGAGACTCCTTTGTGTTTTTTTACAATATGTTCTTGCGGGTTTGTCCATCGATGATTGCCAGTGATGTTTTCCAGTCGTTTCTTCTGGTGTATTGCCAGCGGTATCTTCGTTGGCCCGCGTACCACTGTCCTCTTTATTAGTATAAGCTGATTTTAGCCGGTCGACTCAGATCATTTTGCATTGTCCTTTGACGTCGATGTTACATCGACGATCGTCCAATCTTTTTAAAAACATGCAGGGCCCTGAACACGGTGGTTTCAGAGGTGGCTTCACCGCATGACTGCGAAGATACACGTGTGACGTTGTATATAGATCCTTCAGCACGAAAATTCGTGCTTTATTGTGATATGCCGTTGGGGTGGGTCTTATTCTCCTTATATGTTATCGAAATTTTGCCAGGAACATTTTTGGCTTGGCACACATCACTGAGTTTACGAAAAATCCTCCTGCTACCCGTAAGGTAAAGAATCTGGAATGTAAGGTCGCACTGTACCATAGGCAATATTGCAATAGATATGTATCCCCGGCTCCACCGAGAGGTATTGAAGATTCAATGCAGATCCATCATTGAGAAGTTGCTGCAACTCGTTATCCATCGCCTGAACCTCTGAAATTCTTTGTGCCGACAAAACTGTTGGCATCTCGATGGCATTAATTTGTTGAATCCTCAACAGCGCATCTGCCACCGAGTTGTCGTCGCCATTGAGATGAATAACTTCCGTATTAAATTGTGATATATAATCCGTTTGTCGCAGATTTGCTTGTGACGCCTGCTCCGGTTTTCGTTGAAAATCATGTGTGAGTGGCTTATGGGCAGTTCAAATTACGAAGTTTCGTCCATCCAAAATGTGGTGGAAGAATTTTATCGCAGAGAATACAGCGAGCAGCTCCCTATTATACGTGTTGTGTCGTTTTTGCGTATCTGAAAATTTTCGAGAGAAAAATCTCACAGAACTCCAAACATTGTTTTCGAGTTGCTCTTACGATGCGACGATGGCCACGTTGCTTGCGTCGGTAGTCCATCTCAGCGGGGAGTACGGTGCAAGGTTTGTAGTTAATGCAGCTTTCGCAACACTCTCCTTGCAGTCCGTGGAAGCTTTCTCTGCCTCGGGCGTCCAAGGCATAGGTCGCTTATCATTCTTTTTCGAGTGGTGTAAAAACTCGTTGAGAGGGGCCTGTATTGCTGCTGCGTTGGAAATATTGTGCCTGTAAAAATTGATGAGGCCAGGAAATCGCGGGAGATCGACAATCCTTTCAGGCTTTGGATTCTCCAGTATTGTGAACACACGGCTGACTGGCGGTTTATAACCTTCCTTGTTTATTGTGTATCCCAGAAAGATAAGTTCTGGCTGGCCCAGAACACATTTGTCTGGTTTTATGGCAAGTTTGTTGTCTCTGAGCCTGCGGACAGCTTCCCTGAGATGTTCTCGGTATTCTTCAGCTGTTCTTAAGGCGATGAGTATGTCATCGATATAGACTATCACGAAGTCGAGGTTACGGAATATCGAGTCCATAAAGTCCCGTAGGTGTGTATCTCCGTGGAATTTGCTGCCACTAGGACTCCGCCACTAGGAATGATATGTTTAATTCTTCGTCATAGATGTGGAGACAGATTTCGGCGTGTTGGCTCGTATGACTATTCTTGACCGCCTCGATTCAGGATCGTGCCCGTAGTTTCCCTGATTATTTCCATTTGTGAAGTTGCAAGGCATCAGACAGCGTTTGGCATCCGTGCCGTATCGAGAGTGATAATAACAGATTTCGTTCTTGCTCTGTCACGACTTACTACGAGAACGAGAACGGCTTGCCCTGTTGACGGTCTCGTTCAATTTATCTTGTTGAGAGTTAGAGCCTACCTGGAAGTTGGTCGAGTTTGTGTAAAATCTGATTTTAGGCAGTGGCGATCAATCCATCGCTGTTTTCAACCATTATGATATGCCCGTCAAAACTGCTGCCAGCCCCGTTGTTTGGCCGGAACAGAACGATTGCTGGTCGCCATTATGAATGATGGCCCACATGACTCGATCAATCTGTCAGCGGTATCTGCGAGTTTTGGCAATGTCAATTCTGAACTGCCCACCAACAAAGCCCTAAGACTTGATGACATGCACTGGATGAACCGGTTCCAGAAAAAATCTTCAGCTACTGTTTCGCCACTTAATTCATCCTGCAACTCTCTCAGCAGTTGAGATGGCTTCTTGCTTCTCAATTGCATTTCATTTGAGATTTTATTAATTTGACGCTCACGCGAATCAGTGAGTCGGCGATGAATGAGCATATTTTTCAACGCTTCGTAGCGAGTTCCACTTGGGGGACGTCTTACAATATCCGACATGTTTTTGATGGTTTGAAAATCGAGGGCTTCGAGTACGAGATTCCATTTTCTCTCGTCGCTTCGTATATATCGGTTGCTGAACGTCGCTGCAATGTGAGAAAACTATAAATCGGGTATTTCCGTCGAGAAAACTGGTAGACGTACGTTACGAACCTCTTGCACGTTTGGTGTGTTTTCGCCACGTGGCCCTGAGCCGGAAGTATTGGCTTTTAATACAGTGGGCTCAAAAAGTATTGGCACACTCCAACTTTTTTCAATAATTTCGCACAAAAGCGAAGAATATTGCAGCGAAAAATTTGATGCGTTAGCTTATCCGAACCCATATTTCTCACCACTCATAACGAATCCGAAGTAAAAACTTACATATGTAATAACAAAATTCAAGATGGCGGAGTAGAAGATGACGAAGCAAAATGCAAAAGTAAATTGATTAGGGTAAAACTTAGAATTAGCACCCAAAGGTTTTTGAGGTCGCTAATTACGAATCTGAAGTCGAAATTTAAGATTTCAAAATGGTGCATCCAATATGGCCAACCAAAATACAAAAATGGTCGAATGTAAATTAAATTACAAACATTTAATCGAAAATGACAGTTATAATCATGTCAGCCTTAGGTGCAGCAGATCTTTAGGCTCATTGATAATGAGAGCAGCGATTTTGTTGAACGATTCGAAAAGTGATTTTAGAATTTCACGATTTTTTTAGTTCAAATTGAAAATAAGTGGCCCTTTATAGCCTTCAAGTACGAAACTCCATGCAAATCAGCCTGTATATAAATTTTGTTAGCAATATTCGGTCCGCTATTTTGAATTTTT
This sequence comes from Dyspetes luteomarginatus, assembly GCA_963669185.1. Classification (NCBI taxonomy): domain Eukaryota; kingdom Metazoa; phylum Arthropoda; class Insecta; order Hymenoptera; family Ichneumonidae; genus Dyspetes; species Dyspetes luteomarginatus. The sequence continues at coordinate 15,901,896 of OY769904.1, forward strand.
GAATTTCCACTTTAGATTCGTAAACAGCGACCTACAACACCTCCAATTACCGAACTCCATCCAATTCAAGTTACTTTTTACAGTTCGTTCTGTCATACTCGATATTCCATTTTGAATTTCTTACTTTTGACTGCAGATTCGTAATCAGCGACCTCAAAAGTCCACGAATACTATATGTTTCAAATGTAGGCCTCTAAAGGTTAAAAATAGAAGGTGCTCATACAGAGCGATTCATGAATGCAAACAACTAGCAAGAAAACAATGCGCAAATTTCAATTGGCACCGTTTTTTTACGATATAATTAGGAAAGTCACATTTACACCATTTCAATCAAGTGCGATGAGTGGCGTGACAACCGCGCGATACAGCAACGGCTGTCTTCTTTACCGAAAGTTTTACTTAATGGTTACTGGCTCGGTAGCGCTGACGGCTTTTTTATATAATGCTATAAGTTATTTCACCATTTTTAAACTTATTGCCTGATTAAATTATCGTGAGTTAAAGTATATTGCAGTTGGGAGTTTCTTTAAATATTTTTTTTTATTTCATTTTTACTAATTTTTTTTCATGTATCATTTTTGTATTTTACATAGAGTTTTTAGAGACAGATTATTTTCGTGAAAAAACACTGTTCCCGAGATTATCACGTAAAAATATTTAACACGTTCCAGAAAGTCAAAAAATCATAGTAAAAAATGAATATAACTTTTTTGTTCGTCAATTTCTCTACCGACGATTCAAGCGGAACGTTAGTTCATCGCGTTGGCCGGTAGCATAGGTGGCACAGTTGGCGGATATACTCCTGATCACGGTCTTGTGTATACGACCGTGCTCCTGATATATGCTACTGCTCTCACATATGTATATCCAACGAATTCAGCTAGTATAGGCTGACTTCGTTGGCATATCTAATCTCCCCGTAAATAGCTTATCTAACGACGAAGACGTACACTACACCCAACCCATCTGCTCACACAGATTTTACTTAATTTTGTTATAAAACAGAATAGCGTCACCTCTGATCATTGTGACGAAAATCTTTTCTAGTACGTAATAGACTGTATGAGCGAACAAATGCACACAGCACAACTATGATAAGAATGTCAGTAGGTGTGTTGCACGAGGGTTCGCGTATATATAGTCAGAGAATTCAGGAATTCGTTGATATAGCCTGGCGAGTCTCGCGCACAAAATGTACTTAGCACGAGACTCTGCCACTGAACTCTATATACTATCTGGAACGCGCTTCCCGATATGTAAAGCATAGTATAGGTTATGGGACCGCCTAGGCCGCTGCCATTTTAAGTTGGGCTTTCACACAGCCAATTAGATGCGCACATTTCAGGGCGGTAATTTTCAACTTATTTGTTCACGCACACGAAGAAAATACTATGTGGGCACACAATAAAACAATCCTAAGCGCGATATGAGTTTATATTGGAGAAATAATATTCAAATGAACCTCAGGGTGTATTCCGAAATTGAACCACGGTTATGGTCGCATCGTATAGTACTTGTTTAATCGAATGCAATAGAAACAGACACGATAGCGCCAACGTGCCCGTGGTTCAAGACTCATTGATTAGAAGAATAAAAGGAAATTTGTGTTTTCACATGTTTATTGATATTTCATATTATATACACATGAAAAATTCGTGAAAAGTCGAAATATTTTTTTGTAAGCGTATTTTTCAAGTTATAAAAATGAGATGAAAATTTGTTGAAAATCAATGCGGACAAACGGATGAATACATTTGTTTCAAATTATTAAAAGTTTAAAAATATAGCTAATCGTGAAAGTTTCTTTCGTTTTGCCACGTCACTGATCGCTTCAGTATAGTTTTTACCTGTATGATACATTTTGATTCTAATATAGCACAACGACGCAATGGTTTTAATCAAATTGAATACATGGTTTTCTTCAACTGACGTGTCAAACATGTGCTCTTTCAAATCTTCGAACAGGTTCTTGTCGGTGCTGACTTCTTTAGCATTATACGTCCCTCCTGCACCGAAATGTAATCCTGGGAATTAAAATGCTTTAAGCAAATTATGTTATCATTTTTCAGAGCTAATCCTTCTCGTTCATATTGACACTCATTAAAAAAAAAAAAAAAAAAATTGTGTTAAGCCATTTTTCAGTTCTTTCAGGATCTTTTCGTGGAAATCGGCAAAGGATTTTGGAAAACAACATATACAAAATACTCGTGAAATTAATTGTTTGGGTACTTGAGCTATCCTAGCCTACAAGTGCTTCGGTTCCATAATTGACGTTTATTCATTGACGAATTACTCAAAAAATCTACTTATTATGAAATAATATGCCCTTCTCACTTCTTTGCCCGCATCCGGGCACACAACACCTCATTTTTTTATTTGGCGATATTCGCAATTCATAACCTGATCATAGCAACAAAGCAGAATTTGGAACGCTGCGCTAACTTCGATCAAAACGGTCAACTACGATTGGTAGAATTAAAGTCCAACTTTAAATGGCGGCCTTCTATTTGTCCTACGCGAATCGCCAGATGCGCGTTCCAGATAGTAAATAGAGTTCAGTGGACTCTGCCGAGCCTATTGATGGCTTTCTGTTACCCAACCGCTATTAGCGCTTTCCGATTGGCCTATGTTCGACGCGACGCGTAACGCGTTCAGGGGGCAAGCGCCTTTAGCGTTACTGTCGCGAAAACACTATTATAATTTATAATGAATAGCTCAACGACGTTAGAATTCTTCATGGAAGACATTAATCATCACTATATTAACGATTGATTAGCTCCATAATTATTAACATTATTGACAAAGTGCAAATAACTATTTATATCGTAAATGACGTCACGAAGATTTTTTATTCACAAATTTATCCTGCGAACGCCAATTTAGTAGCTGCAACCAGAGTGGTCGTGCTCGAAGCTTCTTCAGAAAGACCCGGAGACGACATCCCGAGCGTGACGGAAACACCAACGAACTGTACATACATATATCGTACAGAAAGGAAAAAACATTCAGTAGTTGAATAATTATTAACTTATACTGATTATTTCAAAAGAAATAATCATTACAAACTTACAATTATAATGAAATTATTTCTTTGAAAAATAAATATTTTTACGTTGAAGTAATTATTTGGATTAAATATTCCAATGTTTCCGATTAAATTAACGGAATAAATCCAATGAATAAAATCCATGAATAATATATCGATGATATATTTTTTTGCTGTTACTGAATTTGAGTTAGATAAAATGTTGTAATAAATTCGTAAACATTTTTAAATTGATAAATAAACCTGTTACTTAAAATTTAACAATTTTCTTTTCAGAGCACGGCATCGTTGGAGAAAATTGAAACTATTCAATTTTTACCGATAAACTAGTTTACCCAACAAAGGCGTCACTTTTTCTAGCTTTGAGATAAAATTAATGTTTCGTATGAACTCAAAACAATGTTATACTTATAATGTAGTTATTATTCTCGTTTAATTGAATGGCGGGATACGTCGGAACACGTGATATATTTATTTAATTTAAGGGGTTATATCCACTTGAAAAAATCGATTTTTTTTTTTGCATATTTTGAATGTACATATATTTGAGAATATCGTCCGAAAATTTCACATTGATCCGGCAAATAGTTTCAGAGAAATGAGCGTATTTGTAAAGACGTCTCCGAGCGTTCGAAATGGTTCCCAAAACTTTAAACGCGTTTTTCTCGAAACGGTGTTTTCAAAGTCGGTGAGGAAAATTTCTCCGAAACGGCTGGACCGATCGGCTTGAAATTTTCACACAATCTTCTTAGATACTTGTATCAGGTAATGATCGAAGGAATAAGGTTTCTGACAATAATTTCGATTTTTTAAGCCACTTCAAACTGTAAATTTTCTTGAAAAAAACGGTTGTTTTCTTTGGAAAGCCGCCATTTTGTCGAAAATCGAAATTTTGACTATTCCATCGATCATTACCTGTATTCATCTATCCTAAAAATAAATCTTTTGGTTTTTTTTATTTCTGATTATTTGGATCCGAGATATCTTCCTCACCGCCAGACACCTTTTTGTGGAGGTCCTCTAGGAGATCTGCTACAGGAACAACGGAATCGAATATTTTTGTAAATAAATCACGGATTCTTAAAATACATTAAATTCGCTATACGTACATATATTTTATGTATTTATTTAATATAAGGAGTCTCCACAAAAAATTCACAAAAAGACACGTTTTTTCGGACTTACAAGTGGATATAACCCCTTAACGCGTCTTCTGCGCAAGTTAATGAATTCTTTTCTCGATTCAATGGAAAAATTTAATTGAAAACCGTTGGTACGATAGCACAAATCGGAGCCTAAGTGCATGTTTGAATTAACCAAATATCTGCTTGCCTAAATCTAGCTATAGCTGGATTAAAAGATATGTACTCATCGAATTATATAATTAAAACATCTCAACCAATTTCATTGTATCAATCACTGGGCATCCAATTCAAATCGAATAACATTAAATCTAACGAAATTTCCGTGATCGTACATGGTGAGTTTGATTTACCATTTTTCTTTTTTAATGTAGTTCGAGAGTAAATTCGATGATTACGATCATTACCTAAATATTACGGGAGGTATTATATGGTTGACAAATAATTGTTGCTTAAATGGAACACGTTCCTGATCACGTTTTTCGTAGGAGTGAAAATACGGTCCATTAATTACACAATTGCAACTGAAATTACTCTTAATTGCACGATGATTATAGAGCGAGAGCTTGAGCGAGCATTTGAGTTCTTCCACTGATGCACCGGGTATAATTCCTCCTTGGCTTGTTCGCCGGAAGTTTGTTACGGATCCATGCGTACATATATTTCTCCTTGGTCGGTTTACTGCATCGCTATATTAATGTATTTACATGATGCACATCTCGCGCAGAAAAATGAAGTGTTGGACAGAGTCTTGGAAAAAGTCCGCGGTACTCTTGCAAAAATTTCGGATATAATTCGTTTTTCCAATATTTTACGTGCCGTGCCGAAAGGTGGCCGCCGATCTCGAGCTGTCACTCGATAGCTGTTGTGGTTTTTCTCTTTTTCTCTTTCTTTTCTTCTTTTTATTAACAAGTGGAGGTGGCCAAAAAGGCGCGAAAGTTCGTCTCAGCCGACTGGTCTCGGGTGGTGGAGTGCCGAAGAACGGCCCTTTACTGCCTCGCCGCAGTCCCGTCCTCGAAAAATTCTCAGATGATGGCTCCCGCGGGTTTCGATGGTCTCGGTGGCAGGTGGGGTTAGGGATAATAAATAAAAAGGTGAGTAATGGGGAAGAGAATTGTTGTTGGGGGAAGGTCGGGCATGTTTTTAAAGAAAAAGGAATTTTTGACCTCATGCTCGATCTTTATGCGACTAGAGTTAACGTGCAAAATATATATACCGTGTAATTCATAATTGATGGGCAGTTTGTCACGGACTCGCCAAGTACTTCGTTCGTTTTTTTTTTTCAATTCAAATTTTTTTTCAAGAGAAATTTTATTCCCGTAATTTTTTTTTTAATTCGACATTTTTTTATGCAATTAAATTTTTTTATAACTAATTTTTGGTTGAATTGAATTTTTTGTATGAATTTCTTTTTTCAATTGGAAATTTTTATCGTGCAAATTCTGCAAGTAATACATTTTTAGTTGACAACCAATACCGCCATATACGTTTAACAAGAATCCTTACCAAGTTTAATGAAAAATAATAATTTACATATTCTTGGCGACATATGTTGGGAATAATTTTGATTTATTTGACAACTTTTTGTAAGGATACAGCAATGGAATGAAAATGTACTGGAACGGACGAAATGTGTTTGCCTCAAGTTTTTGTGCACCATTTATGGTGTTTTTTGCGGGATCATTTTTACGCCAATGAAAATATTTTATTGGAATTTAAAAAGATAATTGAAAAGGGTGATTGAAAATTTAATTTCATGCTGAAATATTATATTTCGATACGAAATTATTGATGGAAATTTTCTTTTTCGATTATATATAATATGGATCCAACTTATATAATTTCGGTAGTGTCAGAAGTAGTAAGGAGCTGAGCTATTTGATGACGTATATTCAATTTTATTAGAATTACAACAACAAACGTACAATTAAATGGTTAATTGCATAATTAGTTTATTCGAGAAACTGAAGAATCTATATAACTTAGTGGATAGGCAATTTTTCAATTTCTTTTGCCCAATAAATGTGTAGACTGTGTGTAGAGCTTTGGCGAGATTATATGTTAGCGCCTATTCCCACCGCACACGTAAGTGAAAGTGTCCTTCGATCGAGTTTTCGTTCTCTTTCGCTGTCGTAGATCTATATATTATATTTATATAGTCTGACGCCGGTTAGAAAATCGCAATTTCTCCCAAACCCGATACCCAATACCTTACCGATACGGTGTCCCCGCTTTATGTATAGCATGTCCTGAGGGCAAATGCTCGGATATTTCGCTGCTGTTTCTAACGGTGCTGCTACTCGGCACAGCCTTCGATCTCTTTGACTATATGTCGCGATAAACCGGACCTGAACGCTCGCGAACAACTTTCAGAGCATTCTAGAATTCGTTCCTGCTCAACGGGCTCAGCTGCACGTAAAATCGAGTACCGATATCATACGTGCATACCTTACATCCATATTTATACGTATATTTTTTGTATCTACATACAGTCATGTGTTGATTTTACATAAACGTTGAGTGATATTGGATTATAGTTCGACAGCACCAACACGATGAATCGTGGCTTTTTTATTATTTCGTGAAGAGCGAAGGTTGAGATTCTTCTCTTTCTATCAGACATAAAATCTCCTCGCACTTTCTCTTTCGCGTGATTCTTCTTTGAATCTTCTCACAAATTCGGCATTAGGTATATATGATTCAATCAAAATTATAAATGGTTTCCTATAACAATGGCTGTTATATTATTGATATAAGCAATTTATCATTGAGAAAATATTTTATATGAACGAAAAATCCTCTGTTATTTGACTATAACTTAATGAATGGAATGAATTATATTAATTCATTGTTCTTTCAAATCACTGACAGATGTACGAGTAATGAAATTATTATTTTTGTTAAATCACTCTTATTAAATGGTAATTCAATTAATTTTATTCAATAAATTTATTAGATTAAATGTAAGAGAATAAATAATTCTTCGTGAAAAAATTAATGATGTTTTTTACTTATTTAACTTTACCAATTAAATCATCAAATGATTTTTAATAATGAAATCGACCAAATGCTTTTTCCATGCGGTGAAATTTTTATCTTCTATTTATATTCGTCGCAAGAGAAATCTGTTCAACCCTCCGTATGTACATTTATTTATTACATTTTCCATGTGAACACCGTGTCGTTGAGGAGAAGTCTAAGTTTTCAAATTGTTCCGGGTTTTCAAAAAATCAGATAACAATCAGGGTTACCTCTCAAAGTGTCAAGTCTACATTATCCAACAGTTGATAAAGTCAAGTGTTAAAAACTCGACGAGGAGGGTTAACCTTCTCGTCGTAACGTAAAATGTAAAACTTGTGACAGTGCGTAGAAATTTCATGCGGCAAACTCGCGTGGACCAGGTTTCGCAGATAGTGGTAATTTACAATAACTGTTTGCCACAAACTATACCTTCGTACAGTTTCATTGGACATTCGTATGAAATAAATCGACGGTTTATTTTTGTTATGAGAGTATTGGGCTTGGGAATTGCTGGTGCAATTCCCAAGCCCGTGCTCGAAACGCTTACTGTCATCGAAATTTTCGCGGAAAGTGCGTACACGGGATACAATGAATATATTATTTGTATATCAATTAGGGGAAAGGTCCCGGCCGATGGGTACCCCCAGCCACCTCAAGTTTTGGACACTTACGCACAAATTATTTTAAAAAGTTATTACTTTTTTATTTTATTTTATTTTGTTCACAGGAACCGTGAACATTTGGGCAACGATCTTGGTCACAGTTTCTCGTGTTCTTTCTCATATTCGTGTAATCTGTTTCATAACAAAATTACGTAAATTTAGTTGGATCATATGGCTATTTACTAGACTTTGCGAAAAAAATATAGTTGGTCGAGTAGCCATTGTCCTGTATACACTATACACGAACAAAAAATTATTTTCATGTACACACTATAGACGAACAAAAGATTTCAATTGTAAAAAAAAATTATATCACCATCAGATATCCTACTGGAAACCGTAAAACTTTTGTAGGAAATATTTTTTTGTGCGGCCTCATGTTTTCGATTTATTCTAATGCTTTTTTAAGTGAAAACTTCTTTAGGGGCACCATGCACACTTTTTCCTGGCCAGTGGATGAGACTGAGCCGTTACACTCGGCTATGTAACGCTCATTCGGGTAAACTCGGCTCTAGTCGACTTCAGCCAAGCGAGAGAGAGACAGTCAACGGAGCGAGACGAAGATAGTCAATGCGTCGCTGCTCAAGCCGAGTTTACCCGAATGAGCGTTACATCAGTACGCGTGACGCATCAGTAATAGCAACGAAGATAGCGACCTCTATCTTGAGGGCTACTTCTCAAAGTGTTTACTATATCTATAACATGTAATACAACCAACAGTTGATAACTTCAAGGGTTTGAAACTGGTTTTCAAATAAAAATTGAAATTTGGAGACAAATGCGAGAAATTGAGAAGACTGCAATTTCCACTGTACCTCGTGTTAATTTTTGTAATAAGCAAACAAGTCAAAAGTGTCTGATACATTCTCAGTGATATCGTGGAAAACACGTTTCAAAAGATTTCAATGCATCGAAACTTTATTCGTTTCCAGTAAATGGGCAGTAAACAGTAAGTTCGTGTTCATTTTTATAATTTGCAAAGTCATCCACGACTTTGAAATAAAATAAAAATTAAAGATTAAAACAAAAACTGCCGACTGCAACATTACGAAAAATTCAATCACACTATAAGATTAAAAAAGGCTGAAATAATTTTCAGCATTATAAGAATAATTATAAATGTTTATTAATTATTATAAAATTTCATCCATTCTACGCCAAATCAGCCACCTGAAAAATGACTATAACTTTTTTTTTTCATATTGGGGTATCTAAGTACAATCATTTTACCGAGTATTAATATCGATAATGCTTTATTCGTTGGAGTACACGGAGTTGGTCATTTTTTCTTTAAATAGATACATCCTAACAATGGTGCATCGTATTGAAAAATTATGAAGAATAAAAGTTTTTTTTTATTTTCATAACTTACGATGAAAAAATATGTATAAATTTATTCCATTGGAATGAGCCTCTTTCGGAAAAAAAATTAAGTCATAATTTTTCCTGATCAAACGACACAATATATCCGGGTTATTCAATTTTTTTGATATTCTGTAGATACAATATGGATTTTGTGCAAAATTTTTGGCATGGTACATCCGGCCATTTTTAAGTTATAAATTTTTTTTCATCGGATTGGTTCAAATGTTTTTTTCCGGCGATTATTATTAGTCTTCAATTTTGCGTCGGCTAGCCGGTAAATGTTACCAGACTCTTCTTTCCGTGTATTAATACAAATTGATGGCACTAAATATTATGACTTCCGAAAATATTGTCTGCTAAAAATAAATATTCCCATGAAACAAAAAAATTATAACTTCTAAATGGTCCCATGTCCCATGCTATAATTTTGCACAGAATTAAGATTTTGGTTTCGGAATATCAAACAAATCGAATGACCCGGGTATATTCCGGCCTTTGATCAGGAAAAAATATAATATAATTTTCTTTTTTTAAAACGGGCTTATGCCGTTGCAATCAAATTATACATATTTTTTTCATCGTAGTTATGAAAATTAAAACAACTTTTATTTCTCGTAATTTTCCAATACAATGTACTATTGTTTGGATATATCTATAACGAAAAAATTATCAAATCCGTGTACTCCAAAGAAGATACATCATTGCAGCATTATCGATCTTAATACTCGGTAAAATGATTGTACTTGGATACCCAAATATGTAAAAAAAAATAAGTTTTTGTCATTTTTCGGGTGGCTGATCTGGCGTGGAATGTCTCATGTATATAACGATGGAACTCTATTATATGTGTTCTTGATGCTAGCCGTTGCACTTCGCTGCAGCACTCTCGCAGACTGTCCATGGTCGCTGTGTCTGAACCGCATGGGCCGTCACGTTCGACATGAAGACTTGCACCTGTCATTATACATATTATATATATTTGCACACATACGATCACTAATGGGAGTATGGTGAATATTCATGTACATCCCATCCCATTCCGCACGAACTCATTCTCTGGGTTTCGGTCAATGTTTTTTTTTTCTTTTATTCTTACCACTCTAAGAAGTCTTCACTTTTGTCTAGAGCTGTTTCGCCAAGCTTTGAAAATAATTGTTTTAAACAAATTTTCGATCGGTTTCAAATAAAAATGTTTGAACAAGCAGCTGGCTTCTGCCAGCTGGCGGGACGGACGGAAGGTGGACGGACTCTAGGATGTAGCTTAAAAACTTTTAGGTATATCGGACACAGCATTTTTGAAGATTTTTTAATTAGGGCTAACTTTAAATTTAATCGAAAATCTTCATAAAATCGGGAACAAATAAAGTGAGAAAAATCTATAAACATCCAAATTCTTTTTAGTGCTAGTGTGCGATGATATAAGAAATGATCAAGCAAAAAATTAAAAGATTAAGTGTCAGACGTAAACCTGGTTCACGAGGAATCCCATATATATATATGCTCTAGTTTTGCAGATAAACTTTCGCGTGGCCCGATCACCGGTATTTATCTCAATCGAGTTTAATCTCCGTTATGTTTCTTCCATCGATTGGACCGTATGGCAGCTTTAAACCAATATCAATCTGACTTGAATTTTCAGTCGCCAGTTTGATCTCAAGTTCTCCTTTCTTTATTTAAAAAATCAGGAATTTGTCTTTATTCGATAATGCCCATCACTCGTTATCCAACATATCGTAGAAAAAACCTTCCTCGTATCTGCGTTAGAAAAATCTCGATGCCAATCCGAATTTATTACCAAACGGTATTTACTACGAAGACTAATGATGTCAAGTTATCGATATATAAGCAGGAAAAACAGAATAAAATACTTTATAATTGTAAATATCCAACGTATAGAGATATCCGTGTACATTATTATGGAAACCTGGCAGTTTATAATCGGCATTTAATCAACGAGTTCGAGTGTTATACGTGACGAGATACATATATCTATCAATTCTTCATATCCGTACATTCCGATTACATGCAATCACGTACATCTTCGTCTTTGTCTTTAATATTTATATAGCATATACATACATTTATGGATATATATATACAGGGTGTCCCATTAAAACAAAAAAAAAGTATTTCAATAAATCGAAAATATAAGGTCGTACAAAAAAATGTTTCCTACTAAAGTTTTCGGTTTCGAGGGGACATCTGATGGTAATATAATTTTTTTTTTATTGACGCGCTTACGAGATATCGCGGTGACTTTCAATATTTTAAATGGAAACATATATTTTTTAATTTTTTGTATAGCTGATTTATAGACGAATCCAATAAAAAAAAATGTCTCTACAGCAAAAAATGAATTTATGGCAGTTTGAAGTTTTTTGAATGGCGAAATGCCGTACATTTGACTGCGACATTCGGGAATCACTTGAATGCGGCATTCGGGAGTCGGTGGATTGGTCATAGTGGTCCAGTCTCCTGGCCTCCTAGATCACCTGATTTGACCGCCCCCCCCCCCCTCACCCCAGAATTTTTTCTGTCGGGTCTTCTTAAAGACTTCTGCTACTGCGAACGACCAACACTGGTATTCGACATGATGAATTGCATCAAGACTACCTGCCCAAAAATTTCTACTAAAATTTTCCACAGTACAGTGGCGAATTTTGAGAGGCGTATCCGACTATGTCGCGAGGAAAATGGCAACAATATTGAGCAGTTGCTGTAAGGTACGCAGTTGGAAAGCGGTTTGGAGTCGAAAAATACCGCGGTAGTGACGTGCCGTGGGGTCCGCGTTTCCATCCGCGTACGCACATACGCGCACGCACCAGACACACGCACGCACGCACACATGCCTGCGCATATACGCACATACGCACACGCTCACAGGAGTTGTTAATGCAACCTTGGACCTCCATCACGTGGTACAGCTTGGGTAATGCTAATGCTAGAGGGGGAGGGGGGGGGGGGGTGGAATTTTGGTGGCATTTTTGGTTTGAGGTAGGATTCAAGTTTGGGTTGACATCCGCTTCCTTTTCTCACCATAAAGTTCGTGTACATGCGCTATTCAAAAAAATTCAAACTGCCATAACTCGTTGTTTTTTGAGCTAGAGACATTTTTTTTTTTTGGATTCGTCTAAAAATTAGCTATTTTACAAACAAATAAAAAACATACGTTTCCATTCAAAATATTGAAAGTCACCGCGATATCTCATGAGCGCGCCAATAAACCAAATGTCTCCCTCGAATCCGTAAAACCTTTGTGCGAAACATTTTTTTGTACGACCTCATGTTTTTGATTTATTCTAATGTTTTTTTTTTTTTTTTTTATGGGACACCCTGTATTTATATATACAACGAAAGGACTATAACTGGAATGCAAGCATCCTGTAACGGTTCGATATTCGGAGAGATCGGATCACACGGTACTTTCACCGTGTAAAATGTTGTTTCTCTCGTCTCCTCGTTCTCTCCATCAGTGTGTGCATATGAGTCTCCTCGTTTACCGAATATTATATGTGTGTCTGTCGACAAAATTCGCGCTCGTGTATCGAAAATGTAGGCCTCGCTAAATACTCCTTTACTTTTCGTACACGTGCATTAAATATTACACACACACACACACACACACACATATATATATATATATATATATATATATATATACAATTGTTTCGTTGAAGACACTGTGAAACATGCCTCGGTCACTTTAAGGATCTTTAAGGCTGTTTTGAGGACGGTCCTCACAATGTATTACTCGTTATGTGTATTTCCTGAAACCGGTTTTCAAAGTCAAGACCATATGTGGCACGCGTATAGTTTGCGGATTCTTGGTCCTCAAGAACGGTCCTCAAAATAACACATATATAGTGTGTATCTTTTGAGAATACTTCTTAAGACCCATCCATGTTATTTATATTATTTAAAAATTATTGTAAATTCCTCTATTAGTGCTTCAGTAAAATGTTCAATTATACAGGTAGGTATCCTGACAACGGCACTGAAACAAAGTTTTTATTGCCGGATTGAAAACATGAATCATACAAGCGACATAGCAGTCATCTATTCACCATTAACTAAAAAAAGAATCATAAGATAATTAATAGAAGGGTTATTACGGAATTCTGCACCATATAATGTAGTTTGTACTGACCACGACCTTATACTACACTGAAAAAAAGGATTGATTGATATATTCAAACCAAAACGTCAATTCAATTTAATATTACGATAACGGGTGGCAAAACTAATATGCTGTCAATTTAACCGAAGAATTGGGTTGGTTTTCAACTGCATATTGTATTGTGGTTATTCAAGTCAACCTCGCCGTTCAAGTTTGATTCAATCACACTGGGAGAAAAAAATTATACTTCGAGAGTAATTATTGGTACATGCGGTTAATGATATTTTTATTATCATTAAGTATTACCATTATCGCTTATATTACATTATTATGCATTTCGGGGAATTAAAATTGGGACGACCTAAGTTGGTCTTGAAATCCGGAACCTGTCGCATTCTAACCTAGCACCCTATCACACTACGCTACCGCAGCTCATTAAAGCTTTTAATTTCGTTTCGGATATGAAAATTATCATCTCATTCAAGACAACATTAACGTACCAAAAATGTCTGAAACAAAAGAAAAGTGTTTTTGATGTGTACGTTTAGCAAAAATAGCAATAACCGTCAATTTCATATTTAATTTAAACAAATATCATACAGAATGGAAAAAAACACTAATTAGTTGAATACTTATTAACATACAATTACAGCGGAATCATTACTCTGACAAAAAAATATTATAGTAATTATTGAGATTAAATAATCCAATGTTTCCGATTAAATTAACGAATAAAAAATTAATAGTATCCATACTATATTTTTTATTCTTACTACAATTGAGTTTGATGAAATATTGTAATAAATTCGTCAACATTTTTGAATTGATTAAATAAACCTGTTATATTTAAATTAACAATTTTCTTCTCAGTGCACAATATCGTTGAAGAAAACAGCAACAGCATTTCGTATAAACTCAAAACGATGTAGAATATACTTGCAATGTAATTATTATTCTCGTTCAATTAAACAACGGTATACGTCGAACACTGATTTATTTGTTTAAATTAACGCGTCTTCTACGTACACTAATGAGTATTTTTCCTCGATTAAATAAAAAAATTTAACTGACAACCGTTGGTACACAACAGTAGATCGGTGACTAAATGTATGTTTGAATTAACTAAATATTTGGTTGCCTGAATCTAGCTATATTTGGATTAAAAAATATCTGCTGAGCAAATTGTACAGCTAAAAGAACAACCAATTTCATTGTATCAACCACTGGGCATTCACTTCAAATCGAACATTAAATCTAATAAAATTTCCATGATCGTACATAGTGAATTGAATTTATTATTCCTTTTTTCAGTGTGACTGCTGCCCTCTAACTCGAATTACCTCACGGCATCATCGATATACTATCGGGACCGTTTCGTTTCGGTAGCATTGAGATAACCCCTCTGGCTCATCGGGCGAAAACAAGGCACTCTCAAAATAAAAAAGTGGCACAAAAGAGTTCCAGCATTTATCTATAACGGAGCTAAACTCTCTGCCTGTCTTTCAGCGTGATGCACTCTCAATTTGGGGGGCCAGTATTTCAGCCTGACCACCACCAATTCCTGGAAAAATCTCGTTGCGCACTCCTCTCGGTCGGATTGCTCGTTACCTTGAGCCGTACGCCGTACGACCGATTTGAGCACTCCAACCCTTTATCTTTTCCTCTCAAACGAAAGAAAATGAGAACTCCAGAACTGTAACCAAAAATTCATACGAGAGTGAAAAATTCATAACCGAGGCCATTCGAGAGGATGAACGACGTGAACAATATCATAAACGATAGCTTAGTGCGTCCCGGATATTTCATTATTAAGTACTTTTACTGCAAGACAAGCGCGCGGATTTGGCCGAAATTTCAGGGTTACTTTAGAAGTATTCTGACCCAAAGAACGTACACCACGCAGAAATTTTGTCATCTGTCGGATGTACATGAGGGCCGTATCAGTTATATTTCAGCCCGATATAGACTTGATCGGGTACACCTTATTGATACCTGTTCAAGCTCACCAGGTTTCGGCTCGAAGTGGGCCGGACATAAAATTAACATGGCTGGCCTGACAATGCGAGCCTATATATAATCTATTTATTTTAGGACCATTGCATTGAACCCTCCTGAGGGGTTCTTCCAATCAATCAGATACATTCGACGCAGTAGAAATGTAATACTAATTTTCCTTATACGTATGCAAAAGACTGACCAAAAATTTGTACTCAGCTAGATCTAGTAAAAAGGTTTAGAATGAGAAGGGCCCTTAAGGCCCCTCGAAATTTACCGAAAAAAAGGTGGACAAACGGTATCGATCGCTCTGAAATGATTTTCTCATAGAATCATAAAAATATAAAAAAATATATTTATTTTTATTTTTGGGAACTTTTATAATTATTCTGTACTAACGCGACACGCAAGCTATTTAATTTTCAAATGTCGCGCGTGTATTCAATACCTGCGCTCAGTCCTATGTACTCAGTTCTTTCTACCTTGAAAGTCCGGCGTTGCCATGTCTGTCAGACGGTCTGTCACCCCCCCCGGAGTGAATTTTGACGCGATTTTTTAAAATATATATGTTACAATATCGTCGCGGAAATTCTCCAAAAGCTAACGATTTTTGATATTGATCTACGTGGAATATTTCTGAGAGTACTTGGTTAGTTTTTCAACAAAAGTTCAATAGCACGATCAGATATATCGCGATTTTATTGAGATCGCGCATGGCTCTATCCATTAAAAGCTGTAGCTGGGCGCTCAAAAGTACCCAACTTTGCGATTTTTTTGCTCCATAAATAAGCTCTAAACTGACTTGAAATTTTACAGAGACATAGTTCAAATGATCGACTCGCCACTGGGTAAATTTCAATTTTTGTTCATAGGACGTGATTTGCTTCTAAAGAATCTTGAATTCGATTTTGTTTGTGTCTATTGCGTGAATAAGGTTAAACGCGTACACCGATTTAAATGAAAATTGGGAATTGGTTGGTACGCAACTTAAGCAAGCCCCCCTCCATGGAAAGTTAAGTTGGACATAAATTCAAAATGGCGAAAAGCTGTCAAAGTGAACAAATAATAACGTCATTTCAATTTATACCTATTCAATTTCATATATTAAATTTTGAGGTTAGTGATTTCATATCCAACGGTAAGCTTTTTTTAATTAAAAATATCAGAATCCATATATTTCACTAAGGACATAAAAAGCGCATCAGTTGGAGCGAAAACTGGTAGTTTGGGTTATTCGGATATCACTAGCTTCGGATCGACTGCAAACATTGTGAATGACAGAGTTAACGACACTTTAGGCATTTTCAATGCGTATCATCCAAATTTAAAATTTACGATTGAAGAAGAGGTCAACAACTCCATCCCGTTTCTAGTAGACTTGTGTCTCACCAGAGAAAATTACAAAATCACGACCAATTGGTACTGAAAAGCCGACTTGGTCGGCTAGATTCATAAACTTCTTCGCCAAATCATCCGATCCCACAAAAAATTGGAATCATATATATATACATGCTAGTTGATAGAGCGGTCAAGTTATCGGACGAGAAACATTAGAAATTAAATGTGGAGCTCGTAAAAAGCACTCTTATTCTAAATCAATACCCGCTCGATTTGATAGAAAAAAAGATTTCAGAAAGACTTTTGTAACAATAAACACACCACCACCACCACCAAACACAATCTCGTCAGAATTTGACTGGTCGAGATTGGTGAACTTTCCGTATATTGAGCGGATTCATCGGCCACTTCTCCACTTGTTTAAAAAATACAATGTACATGTAGTGAATAATAACAAACACAACATCCACACGATCACAGGGACAACAAAAGACAAGATGCCCAAATTGTTAAAATCGAATGTTATTTATAGCATTCGGTGCAAGGATTGTCAGGGTACATACATTAGGCAAAAACTAAAAGATATTTAAAAACTCGGTTGCAGGAACACAAAAACAGCATTAACACGTCGTGTTGAAATAAAAAAAAAACACACGTTTGAGTTTGACCGTACGGAGATCTTGGCAACGGAATCGTTTTACAGGAAAAGGCTCATCAAAGAAATGACCCGCATTAAAATAAATAAGGACGCCGCGAATGTTCAAACTTCGAATTGCCAAACTTTGTATAATATACAATTCTATTTTAAATTGAGCGATACCGCGGTACGGTATACGATTGTAATACGCGGCACGGTATGACTGTAAGATTTTGAATATACATCAGAAACTATTGCGTCACCTACATTGGCGAACACTAGTGACAGCGCCATAGACTCTTTCATACACACATTCACATGGCTCGTTAGTCTCCCTCCCAGGTGCGAATACACGTGAACCGGGGTATGCGGGGCGTCTAAAAACACCTGTTTCGGATTCAATCTGAAAATTCTAGTTCGAAAAAGTGCCACTGAAGAATTTTTGACTGTTTTTCAAACTCCTAAGGCACCATCACGTAGGACATAGTACGTTAAATAAAATATTAACAATATAAAACTATATATTCTCGCCATCCCAATAAAAACAACAACAATTAGTATCTCATTTTCAAATGCTTGTATAAATATGGTCGATGGCTGGTGCGTTAATTGGTGATGCCATGCGGAGCGCCGGATAGAGAGAGACGACGTTTCGTGCAAGCGATGAGATCATTTCCTTGCTCGGCGTTGAAGTCACCGTCCGCTTTCGCGCTCAAACCTTCCAAAGACCAGATGCTTCATATTAGCGTCGCGTCTTCGCTGTCGCAGACCGCCGCAATATGAAATTTCTCGCAATATTCTTTCTTATATCTACACTGTCATTCAACCATCTCGAAATCCAAAGAAATGACAACCGTACAATATCATTACGCTGCGCTCCGAGTTGAGTTTGAAAAAAAGCAAACATCTCGAGACATTCACGATAACGGTATAATAATTTTGAACCAAAGAATGAACGCGAATAAACAAGCAGTTATGAAAAACTCACCTTACTGATCATACAGAAACTAGATCCTCATATGGCACTCTCCTTCACAAAAGAAACAAAAAAAACTCTTTTCCTCGACACCAACAAAATATTATCTCACTTTTTCTGATACCCGTAAATTGGCGCGAATACACAGTCACGAAAGAATTTTTTTTTTCGATAAAACTCACTGGCTAAAAGAAAAAATGTTCAACACTAACGTGCATTATAATAATGTTTGTGGTGTTACCGCGGGTTTCATCGTGGCTGACTGGCCGTGGACTGTCCGATCTTTCGTTACAACGATGAATCGAACCGAGTGCGATCTCGCTGGGCTCGTAGAAAAGAAGAGCGTGAGAGGAGAAGAAGAAAAGGGGGAGATTGCGGTGATGGGAGAAGGAACAGAAACGAAAGGGCAGTCAAACAAAGTTGTGAAGGAAGAAAGATTGCCGTTGGCTTCTGGAAGAGAGTGAGAAAAAATGGCGAGAAAGGATAGAAGGAATGACAATAAGAAGAGGAAGACAGGAGGAAAAAAAAAGTAAAACCGTGCGGTAATGTTGGCGTCAACGAGTACACCAGCCGATGGTGCACGAAGCTCAAACGAGAGGGATTTGCAGGCCTTCCCCCTTTGCCCGCCACATGGAAAACGGACTTTGGGCTCCCCGGTTAGTTGCCTATACTCTTTCCCGCTGTCTCCCGCGTTCTCGCACTTAATCTTTCTCTCTCTCGCTTGTGTTCAGGTGAGTCCAGCACATCACGGTATGGGGGCGAAAAATGAAGGCGGTGAGAGGTATGAGCGCATGCGTGAAAGCGATTCCTTCCCCTCACTTCTCGACGTAGCAGCCATACATATATACAGTACGTACGCCCTTGACGTCTCTGCAAACCATGACTAAAAACAGGATTGGTATATTCAAACCAAAACGAGTCAATTCAATCTAATGTTATACGATAACGGGTGGCGAAACTAATATGTTGTCAATTTAATCGAAGAATCGGGTGGATTTTCAAGTACATATTGTAACTGTTTAAGTTCGATTGAATCACACTGCGAGAAAAAAATTATTCTTCGAGACTTATTATTGGTACCGGTACATTTTTAATGATGTTTTTTGATTATTATTAAGGTAGTTCGGTGGCAAAGCCTTTTTCCATTTATAGTATGTTTTTCTGAGCTTAATCGAAAGGGTATCCCTGAATCAATAGAGACCAAAATTTTGAAGTTTGACCGTTTCGTTCTCAAGATATTGAATATTGAAGTTGAGTCATTTAACATTAGCCTTATGGAAGCATTGTACCACGCTCTCATTTAAAAATGGTTGCAAAAAATTTAGCCCTTGAACTGTTTGGAAACAACCTGTGGACGAGAGGAGGATATTCTCGGGAAGAACCTTTGTAAATTTGACAATGATTGACCATATAATTTTTCAAATATCATTATAGGAAGAGAAATTTATGCATTGATTGTGTGCGCTTAAATCTGATTTGCATTAAGAGAGCATCGTCCGCGCATAGTTTTTCCCCGCACCGAACACCCGCTCACCTATCCCCACTATGCCCTTGACCACGGACTGCCTTGTACTACCATTAGCGCTTATAATTCCATTATTATGCATTTCGGGCGAATTAAACTTCTAACGACCTATACTTTCGTTTCAGATATGAAAATTATTATCTTTTTCAAGACAACATTAACGTATCCAAAATTTCTGAAACAAAAGAAAAGTGTTTGATATGTATACGTCTTGCAAAAAAGCAATAACCGTCAATTTCATATATACAACACACATGCAATTCCACCACTTGATATATATATATATATCGTACAGAAAGGAAAAAAACTATTAACTTACAATTACAATGAAATCATTTCTCTGTCAAAGAAATATTATATTGAAGAAATTATTTAGATTAAATAATCCAATGTTTGTGATTGAATTAACGGAAGGAATCCAACGAATAAAAAATTAATAGCATGCATACTATATTTTTTGTTATTACTAAATTTGAGTTTGATGAAATATTGTTATAAATTCGTAAATATTTTATATTTTAGAATTGATGAATGCACCTGTTACTTTAAATTTAATAATTTTCTTCTCACAAGAGGAGGGCCAGATCTTCAGGACACCGATTTTTTTTCAAACCTCACACCCAGTTGAAGTATTGTCGATTAGGACAATATACTGTGCAAGCAGTAAGTTGCACCTCTCAGCCGTTTTCGAAGAAAATCGAGAGAGAAGTTTTATGAGCGTTTTTGCCGAACGCAAGTGCAGTGCTCCGGCTTTAGTCCAGGAAATCTATGGCTCGGAAGAGAGAAATCTACATTGAATATAGCAATTTGCGTAATAGTATGATTTGTTAATGAGGTGTATTCTGAGCATAATGCCGGATTTTAGGGGTTTCCCGAGTGTCCGTGGCGCCACTATCGCGAGTAACGCGTTTAATTCGATATCTCGAGAACGGTTTATTTTAAACAAAAAACTATGGAGAAAAAAACTTTTCTCTTATAAATTGAATTTGCTAACTTTTTTTGTTGGACACTTTTTTTTCTAGCATCCATATTTTCCGAGTTATTTTGTTCGAAATGCACAAACACTTCCCTATTTTCATTTTTTTTCGCCGTTATCTCCCTAACCGTTCACTTTTCTTTAATTTTACCTACTATCAAACTTATAGATCATTCAATTATCTACATCTTTTATTTGATTTTTTTTTCTCTACTAATAATACTTTTGTAGTTATTGCTTAGTTTATCGATCGAACTCCGCGCTATCGTCGTTACGCGTTACGGTTTCAAATGCTTGTTTAAATGCATATTTAATGTTTTCAATAATTTTATGTTATATCCCTCTTAATAGTTCGTTGAAGGTACAATTTTTTGTTTATTTGTATGTTTCGAGAAAACGGTTCGACACACGAATGAAAATCAAGTAATTGAATGTTTTAAGAATAGAATTCCCTACAAGCTCATATTTTTTTTCATCATACTCCGATTGTTAGTTTCAGAAATGCACAAGCTTGAAATCTCAAAAAAACAAAAAGTAATTTTTTTTTTTTTAAACGCCCGTCAAAATTCGAAAAATGAGTGAAAACAATTTTGGCAAACATCAACAGCTTACCGATGATTAGGTTTCGTTGACTTATTAATTTCTTGGATTTTTTTATTTAACGCCAACTAGCCGATATTGAATTTAACAACTAATCGGACTCCTCGGCCACTTCACTACCCTCGAGCTTTTTCGTAGCGCAACTTTGACGCTCTCCCAGGCATAAATCATTAACGATAGCTGTATGTCCTTGTCGACTTTTTTATACGAAATTCATTTGTCTACAAAATTTTTAATGTAAACTTTTGTCGAATTTTGCGTCGTTTGGGCAGCGTTTGCGGTGAAAGGAAAAAGTGCACCCATTTCGCATTGTTTTATTTTTTGCAAAAACGCGCGGGGTTTTCACGGGCACATTTTGATAGGTCATTATGATGATTATTTTTAATCGAGTGGCACTCATTTTGTGAAGCTAATAATTAGTCGGATTTCAGCCCGAAAAAATCGCTAGTGATTGGCCTAGAGAGCGACCTTTCTTAATCTAGAATCATCGCAAAGGATTACGGCAGACGCGATGGCGATTGGAAAAGAGCTGTATCATCATACTGTTAAAATGTTTAGGGGAAAGGAAACTTGTGAATGACGAAGAGCTCATCCCTTTCACCGAATTGAACGAAGAACATTTGTTCCATGAGGTTCGAAGGTGACATTTCAGAAGCTGAAAATTATGAGCCAACAGAAAAAAAAGAAAGAGCCGTAAGATTTTATACCCCTCGAAATGAAAATCAAAGTGGTGAAACTCGCTAAAGAACATAAATTATTAGCTGGTAAATAATTTTCTGTCTCTATTGCAAGCATTTTGCATCGAAAAATAGAAGCGAAGAATAAAATTCATTGATACATATTGGATCTAACTTTGCCATTCCAAGTCTCTCGCTAAAACTCTTTGACTGTTCCAAGTCTCTCGCCAAAACTCTTTCACTGTTCCAAGACTCTCGCCAAGATTCTTTGACTCTTCCACGAGTCTCGCCAAGACTCTCCACAAAACTCTTTCAAGGCTTTTTTCATTCGATTCTTTCCATGACTTGGAAGTTAAACGCCCAGGGAAACATAATTTATATCTCTCGATCGATTCAGGGATAAAAACCTTTTCGATTAAGCTTAGAAAAATATACTGTAAATGGTAAAACGCTTTGCCACCGAACTACCTTAATAGTCATATTTCATAAAATGGTTACAATTAAATGTTTTTTACGATTCGAACACATCGAAAGAGTGCGACACTTCGCTCAATACTAGTTTACTCATGAAAACAGTTTTACTCTGACAGCTCAAAAATTGCTGGGAACGGAGCGCTTATACACATTTTACCAAAAGTTTTACCATTCACTATCCTGCATGCAGTCTGCCGTACAGGCAGAACGACATGTCACAAACCATCTTGCAAGCCGGCTGCCATGCTTGCATTCACTATTCTACATGCAGTCTGCCGTGCAGACAATCAAGTAAATGTTGGATTGTGAATGTAGTGGCAGTCTGCACGGTAGCCAGCACTCCCGTCAGGGGGCCCGCTGCATCCTGCCAGGTCTGGCAAGTTGTACACAACGCTTGCTAAGGGCCGGTTGTTCCAACTCTTAGGTAAAATTATCTGCGAGTTACCGCATATAAAAAGTACGAGGTATCTGGCAGATAAACTTTACCTAGAGGTGGAACAACCCGCCCTAAATGGGTTGCGGCCGGTTGGCAAGAAGGTGTGTGAACTGTCGTCTTGCCTGCACGGCAGACTGCTTGCAGGATAGTGAATTTCGGGTTTTGGTAAGCTTTGGATGGGGCTCACCAGATCTGGCAAGACGCACCAAGCGACTTTTTAAACCGCGGTAAAAATTTTGTTATTAGACACCTAATTTTTCGAAATTTTTGTAAAGTTTTAAATTGGGCGATCGTTTTGATTTCAGAAACAAATGAGGAAAAAATTAAGGTGTTGTAGAAAAAAAAAAAAAAAAATTCAGTGCCTTTGAGAGATATGTAGTACGATAATTTTAAAACAAAAATCGGTCAATTCGAAAGGGGTCAGGGTTGGCGAGGAAACCTTGTATATATCGCGCTGCTGACAATGAGAGTTTCGGCGGATCCAAGGTCGATAATAGTGAAAAATAGACGAAGAAGAGAAAACGTGACGTTTTTATAGATCTATCGTCAAAGTAATCAATTTATTCAAGACCGTGAATTGCTCCGGAAAACGAATACATTTTTGAATTAATGTGCTATAAAATTGTACGCAGATGTGTAGTAATAAAACTCTGTATTCAACGAGATTTATTGCAAGCATTCGGTTAAAAAAATCGGCGCCAAATTCAGCACACGTATTTACAACAATTGCTCTGTTTCTCTATGTTATGAAATACATATATATATATATATATATGTATATATTATTTTTCAGGACGATTTCGATGACACTTTCTTCTTTCTTCTTATCTCGAGATAATTGATAAAATGACGTACGAATTAGTTCTTTGTTCTATAATTTTCAATCTCAATCGGCCTCGAAACTTTTTTGTGCTGACTTCTAAGATTCGCCGGTAAGTTTCATTCTCCATTTTATATAATTCACGGATTTTTCATTGTGTACAGGCAAATTTCATTTCTTTTTATTTACTATCACGTAGTTCGCTCGAGATACCTCTTTGCCTCGACGGAACCATAACTGTGACTGTATCGTCCGCTGTAAGATGCTCGTGACCATGCACCAGCTCTGTTTGAATAACTGTTACAAGCAATAAGCGAATTCATGCCATTGGGTCTATCAATCGGTACACCTTGACCACCTTGTCCTCGTAGTGATTGACTAATGCTCAGCGATCTTCCGCTATCAGTGAGTGATATTCTGAGATCCTCGTTTTCACCAATTTCCGTATACGGTTTCGGTCCCCTCGAGCAACAGCTCAAGAATATAGCTGCAGTGAGTCCCTGTAATTCACATAAAAGAAGATAAATATAGATACAAAAAAGTAAAAAAAAAAAAAAATGGTGTCAATTGAAATTTGCACATTGCTTCATCGTAACTTCCAACTGTTCATAAACCACCCGCTATGAACAAGTGAATTTCTCAATTCCTGGAATTCTCATAGGGAAATCTTTGTAAATTACTGGAAATAATGAGAAAGCAACGTGCAAATTTCAATTTTTCGCTATTTTCACCCGAATGGTTTCATCTAGATAACCTGAGGTTTGCTGTAATTCTATCACTTTCCAAATGTTTCAAATCTTTGTACATTTTATACAATTGAAATCCTTTGATGAAACTTTGCTAAAGCAAGCATAAACAATCTATAAACGTAACTGTACTCATGGAAAAAGTTTCATATAGATAGATACCGAAACGTTAATTCGGTATAAAAGGCACAAATACATTTTTTCGAAAAATTAAGTTTTATAAAAACTAAACCCCATTACCGATTTGTATCAAACTGAATAGCGTTCATCCTTCTTCCAGGATCTATTTAATTCAAAAGTTATAGTTCGATGTCGGAAAAATTACCAAAGTCCCGACATTTTTTGTAAAGGTTTGGGTGACTAATTGGGAAATTTCACGGATACTGGCATGGAATTCTCGCAAACAGAACTTCCCCTATGAAGAAGCAAAAAGGTAGCTACAAAAAAATGTATTTAAAAAATAATAAATATGAAATGTTATAAAGAATACAGTCTCATTTATAGAGTTTTCTTTTGTTTATCTCCAGAATCATCAAGAAATCCTAAATAATATCTTACCACGAGAAAATGAAGAAGAACAATGAACATCGAGGCGTGCCGAAAGCCAATGATATCCATAAGAATTCCCGCAACGCTGGGACCAATAAATGCACCAAGTGCGAAAGCGCTCGTCCACAGACCGCTGATGAGTCCATAAGTCTCAAGATTATTTGGGAATCCGTAAGATCTTACGAATAAATCAAACATAATTAATTATTTAATCGAAAAATCATCAAGATTAAAAATCAGTTAAGACATCTGGTTAATTGGGTACTTTTTAATTCGGATTTATAATCCCCTATTAAAAAATCCATTGCGATATTATCTGGCAAGTTCGATATTCGATTGAAGCCGAAATAACCCAGGTTGCACAGGTGTCAATTTGATATCTGCATGTTATCGTTTTTAGCCTTTAAAATTCCTTTAAAATGGCGTCTATTTTACTGTTATCTGCATGAAGGCGACTTTTTTGAAGTATCAAAAATAGAATGTAAAACAGTTGTCCAAACGACATCCCCTTATTTGATCCGATTGATGGTTGTCTTAGGGCAGCGTAATGTTATAAATTTAATGTCAACTTAAATGACTGCGTATAAAAGTTTTCGAGAAGATAACTTCTAGCAGATCTATTTCTGCAATCCAAATAATGTTATCAATTAGATGTCATATTGTTGTACCGTATTGACGGCATAAAAACGGAATAAAAAACGCATGGAGCCTAGAGAGGCTTCATGAAAAAAGGTATCCCTCGTATGTTATCTTTTTGAAGTTGCAATGTGTTATCCAATAGATGACATCAAATCGATGACACCCGCAATCGAACCCAAAATTATCGCACACACTTGTGTGCAATTCGTCTAGATTGACCCGTATGATGATGTGATTTTTTTTTCAAATAGTAGCACCAATGTCCCCAAAAATCTCGCAGTTAAAGATTAAAAAAAAAAATATTACTGTTAGAATAAAATATATCCTGAGAATATGGCCGAATCACGTGTATTACAAATGGGGAAATGCACCCTCTTGGTGGGAGGGGTTAGAGTCTAGATAAAAATCTGAAAAAATTAGGGTATTGTTTTTGAATTATTTGGAATCAATTTGGGGGGCGTCTGATAAAAAATTCGTTCGAGCCTTAAATAAGGACCACCCTAATATATATATGTATATATATCTGAAATTTCCGAGCCGTCCCGAAAATCTTTCAAACAAGACATCTATTAGACATTACCGCTTGATGCCACTAAGTTGTTGTTTTGTTAACCTTTTTCGGATACTTGTAAGATATCTTCTGGATGACTTTTAGATTTGGCCGCTAAATGCAGTATAGTCATCTATTTGGTACCTTTGAATCGCTATCTTTTGGACATAGTGATTCGACAACCTTTCGTTGCCGTATTGGCAGCTTAAAGTTATAATTTAGCCAGCGATAAGTTTTCCGCCAACCGGACATCAGTAATGACATTAGTTGAGACATTAGTTGAGGCCCAAAAGGTAATTCTGTTTATAAAAGGTATAAAAAGGTATCTTATTTGCCATCACAAAATTTATCCATTGCTTTTTCTGGTTACCGTTTGGATATCCATGAGAGAACAAACATTATGTTCATGAGATAAAATTAAAGTGTACAAAGACACGCGCGCGCGTAGTAATACTAGTCCTCTTTTAAAAAAATGATAGGTATAGTCCAGTCAAATAATAAGCCGAAGTAGGAAAGTTAATCGAAAGGTGTCGATCTTTTGCATAATGGTGTGTTCGGGTATCAGTAAACATCCCCCAGAAGGAAAAGTTCACCCCCCCCCCCCCCCCGAGGAGGGCTGAAAATTAATGAAACGTAAAAATAAAACGTAAATGAATGAATATAAACAAACAAATATTGTGTACATCTTTAAACTCTTAATCCACACCACCACTGAGGTACAGTTTGGCAGTATATGTATGAATTCTTTGCCTTTTTTTCGATGGGCCAGGCATATTTATTTCATCGATCGATAATTGACATCGATATCTCGGCTCTCTTCTTCACTATCGGAATCGTTGGTAGAACCCTCGTCGAAGCTAACCGGGGGAAATTCGAATACGTCGCAGTCGTCGTCGTCGTCGTTGTCTTCAAGTACTTGCTGCAGCAGTACAATGTTTATACTTGCTTCTCCGCTGTGATTTTCACATATTACTGAGTCCAACTTTACGACAACCAGAAGCTGCCCCACAATTATTTTTGCATTTGCACGATATCGATTTCAGTACCGTTGGAGGCGCTGGATCCTGGGTGGTCATGATTGGTTCCACTCCGATTGGAGTTCGTCGCCAGCCCCAGTTCTCTGGATCCTGGTAGATGTTAAGCCAGGTTTGCACTTGGTGGTATGAGCGGAATGTATGCTGCGGTGCAGCCCTTGCGGTAGGAAGCAGTGAGAAAAGATTGAATTTTGTTTTTGCCACTGATTTAACAAAGTGCTTATATCGCAGGGAATTAAGCGACATCTCTCCGGTCCCACTAAACAACGTGAACAATATTTTTTCTCCTATTGCTGTCAAATCGTCGGTATCGAGTTTGTTTTTCTCGAATATATAAAGAACTTCTCGGAGTTTTTGTCAAGAATGTTGATTAGTTTCGTTTTGCCAATATTATAAATTGTTCAAGTAGTGTCACATACTGTGAGCGCGTGAAGAAGAAAGATGTGATCGATTAGAGAAGTATGGTTGAAATATTTTGCCGAGTACAGGCACTCCTGAGTTTGTCCTTTTCCGGGTTCACGGAAAAATACGTTCTATATATTTACTTCCCTATAGAAATGCTAGATATCAGGTCGGAGCTGTAATTGTCGACGAGAAATGAACGGAAAGCATAGTTCGCACTGAAAGTTATCTTTTTAGTACAGTCTTGCTTACACAGTCACCTTTGGCGCCCTCTATCTCGGGTATTTTTTGGCTTATTATAAATACGTAGAGACCGAAATTGTAGAGCATTGAGTCCTCTGCAACTTTTGTTTAACTTTTTTTTCGATCAGATCAACAGGTGGCGACATAATTGTCACAAATAATTTTCAACCTGTGATTGTCGACACTTTTTCCGCCATAACTTTTTTCACACGGCACTTATCAAAAATAATTTGGAATAAGAGTTGTTGCAAATATTTTTCCCTGCAAAACTTAAAAAAAAAATGTTTCTACGACCAATCAGAGCCGAGATATCCGAACTTACCCCTGTTTCCACGATGGCGGCGATTCCAGAACGAAATTTTGTTAGATCTGTGTGCATTTAGTCACCTCCTGCAACTCCCTCCGACTCTTAAAAAATTGGCTAGTAAGTCCGTTTTGTCAATTTCAAATACTACTTTACTGGACTAAGAAAGCTGTAATGAGTGCGACTGCGACACAGATACTTCGTGCTCTGTCGACAGCCAGGCCCGTAACGTGAACAGGAGGCTAGCGACGGTAAAATTTATGTTTAAGGGCTCGAGTCTCCCTGAAATCTTTTGACGCGGTTTACTTCTTTCCTGTCGCAGATACAAAAAAGTGATAAGAACCTGATTTATGCAGATTTTTTTTTGTCTACAACCTTGTTTTCAATGTTTCCAATATCTTCATTACTTCTCGAGTTATTTATAGGCCAGTCAAATGGAGACCAAAAAAGGCCTGAAATTCCAATAATTTTTCACTGGATGAAAAAATATGGAAAATGTTCGGGACGGTGCACATAATAAGGACCTCAGTTGTTGGGATTGTAGCACCGCTCGTTTTTGCAAAAAAAAATAAAAACCGTTAAATAATCACATGTTTTCCCGTTTTTTACACTTCCACGGCTGACGCTGCCAAAATGGTGCCAGTTAGGACGAAAATGTATGGGACCAATCTTGTAGAGCATAAAATTTTCTATAAAAAAGTCAGTGACGGCACCTATCTACCTATTATAGTTTAGCGACGAGAGCGACCGGAAAAAAAAGCTCGAAAATGCTCCATTTCCACGAAAACCCCAAAAACGCACTTTAGCTGCAAAATTCGGTTTACCCATGATAATTTGTATGAAGAAATCCGCCGATTTTTTTCATGCAATAGAACAATCGAAACAAAAGATTTCATGCCACAAAAAAAAAATTTCTCGCTTTTTCAATTTTT
Organism: Dyspetes luteomarginatus; assembly: GCA_963669185.1. Classification (NCBI taxonomy): domain Eukaryota; kingdom Metazoa; phylum Arthropoda; class Insecta; order Hymenoptera; family Ichneumonidae; genus Dyspetes; species Dyspetes luteomarginatus. The sequence continues at coordinate 15,931,102 of OY769904.1, forward strand.
TGAGGTCATTTGTTGCTCATTTTTTTCAGAATTTACATTTTTTCGTAAAACGGGCGTAACTTTTGACCTAATTATTGGACAATGTACAAGTTTTTAGAATCTCTTCGTCTGTAGATGATCTAAAAATGCAATCTCTTGACATGTCGCCGTATATGCAACAGCAGCGCCGTTATTTGCAAGTAAACAAAGGACATTTTGTTTCGGATCGTTTTTAACAATAAACAATTCATTTATTGCAAATTTTTTTGTTTGCTAATTTAACAATATCATTTGAAGAGTGTCTCAGAATTTTCTTTTTTTTCTCAAGGCAGCCATTGTTGTAAAATTGTTATTAACAATTAGAATAAATTAACATTTTTCAACTTTGATGTAGTGTAATTTTTTCTTTCATTTTTCCCTTTACAAATTTCATCATTTAAAAAATTACAAAAAATTTGTTAATGTCGAAATTGGTTTTTGCAATAACAATATGTGTTTATAACAATTTTTTTACAAGCTCGAAATGGATTTTCAAACGATTTTTTCCGCGCTGCACGATGATATTTTTTATTTTCATTCATTTCCGTTATTTATACTATTTGTTAATAACAATTTTGTTATAAAAAATGTCTCGAGAACGATTTTTTTTTTTTTTGGTTCTTGTAATTATCCCAAATTTATATCACCGAATAATAATTCCCGAAAAAAATCCTGATATCCGAGCATAAATATGCACACCATCATATAATAGCGTCTGTGTGGGTTTTAACGGATACTGCCATGTGGAAAGAATTCTTGAAATAATAGAAACGATCGATCGGTTTATACCTGCTCTCCGAAACGATTCGAACACAATTGGGACATTTTTTTTATGAACGAAATATTTTGGAATATTATTTCCTTAAAGTATATTTCGATTTTTCTAGATAGTTTGAAATCATTCACTTATAATCGGTAAAAGCCATGGAAAAACGAAGAAAAATATTTATCAAAATTAAATATTTATCAGGATTTTTTTCGGGAATTATTATTCGGTGATATAAATTTGGTATAATTACAAGAACCAAAAAAAAAAAAATCATTGTTGAGACATTTTTTATAACAAAATTGTTATTAACAAATAGTATAAATAACAGAAATGAATGAAAATAAAAAATATCATCGTGCAGCGCGGAAAAAATCGTTTAAAAATCCATTTTGAGCTTGTAAAAAAATTGTTATAAACACATATTGTTATTGCAAAAACCAATTTCGACATTAACAAATTTTTTGTAATTTTTTAAATGATAAAATTTGTAAAGGGAAAAATAAAAGAAAAAATTACACTACATCAAAGTTGAAAAATGTTAATTTATTTCAATTGTTAATAACAATTTTACAACAATGGCTGCCTTAAGAAAAAAAAAAAAATTCTGAGACACTCTTCAAATGATATTGTTAAATTAGCAAACAAAAAAATTTGCAATAAATGAATTGTTTATTGTTAAAAACGGTCCAAAACAAAATGTTTTTTGTTTACTTGCAAATAACGGCGCTGCTGTTGCATATACGGCAATATGTCAAGAGATCGCATTTTTAGATCATTTACAGACGAAGAGATTCTAAAAACTTGTACGTTGTCGGATAATTAGGTCAAAAGTTACGCCCGTTTTACGAAAAAATGTAAATTCTGAAAAAAATGAGCAACAAATGACCTCAAAAAATTGAAAAAGCGAGAAATTTTTTTTTTGTGGCATGAAATCTTTTGTTTCGATTGTTCTATTGCATGAAAAAAATTGGCGGATTTCTTCATACAAATTATCATGGGTAAACCGAATTTTGCAGCTAAAGTGCGTTTTTGGGGTTTTCGTGGAAATGGAGCATTTTCGAGCTTTTTTTTCCGGTCGCTCTCGTCGCTAAACTATAATAGATAGATAGGTGCCGTCATTGACTTTTTTATAGGAAATTTTATGCTCTACAAGATTGGTCCTATACATTTTCGTCCTAACTGGCAGCATTTTGGCAGCGTAAGCCGTGGAAGTGTCAAAAACGGGAAAAAATGTGATTATTTAACGGTTTTTATTTTTTTTTGCAAAAACGAGCGGTGCTACAATCCCAACAACTGAGATCCTTATTATGTGCACCATCCCGAACATTTTCCATATTTTTTCATCCAGTGCAAAATTATTGGAATTTAAAATCGGAATTTGACTGGCCTATTACGTTTTATTGACTCCCAACCTTCCCGGGGGGAGTGTGAACTTTTCCTTTTAAGGGATGTTTACTGAAACCCGAACACACCTTGACGCAAAAAATCGACTCCTCTCGATTAACTTGGCTACTTCGGCTTATTTGACTGGGCTAGCAACGGAAGTGTCCACGGCATAAAATCATTCTGATTGGTTCTCACTTTCACAATACGGCGATAGCTACGTAAGCGCGCGTCTTTCAAACGTGATATACAGTAGGACCTGGTTATAACGAATCAGTAGGGCTGTAGGGCAAGTGAATTCCAAGAAAAGTCGTAAAATGTGGCTCCCCCACTACAGCGCATCGAGGCAGCACTCGCAGAATGTGTGAGTGGGTCAGTAAAAGTGTGCCGACCTCATTATAATGAATCCCCAGTTTCGCGCAGTTACACGTGACATTTACACTAAGAATTCGATCGACCTAAGTTTAACATTTTGTTCATGTTTACAGTTCGTTTGTGGCTTCACGCTAGAAGAAATTGCCACATATACATGGTTAAAACCACGCTAATAGGAATTTGTTATAATCGGGTACGTTGCGAAAAAATTGACCTTGGCTTGTGATGTTCGTTATAACCAGATTCTACTGTCCTGCGTACCATTACGTGCACTTGAATAAGGTGATGATAAGAGTGAACATAAACATCATTAATCGTGAGTTGAACGCCTTTGAACGTTTTCTAACGGCACACATGCAGCTGAAGAAAATCGTTCCACGAGTGAAAACGCTCGTCATCTGTTTGTTCCATTCTGCAGTATTTACGGGACCAACAGAGGATAAAAGCGCATGCCTCACTTTAATCCGTCTAGCGCCTGTTAAACTGCAGTAACGACTTACATGGAAGTGTTGAGTGCATCGGTAAAACTGGCAACCAGCTGAGCAGCCATGCCCAGTCCATGAATCAATAGGCCGCATATAGTTAGCCATATTACTGTATCTGATGGTATAAAGGGCGCTGGCCCGACGAGACTAAAACCAATCATTACCAAAATGCATCCGGCCACCGTTGCTATCTGTCAAATAATTGATATTCCATTAATTCATATCTAACTCGAACTTAATTATATTTATATTCGTAATTACGCTTTTAAGCCAAGGTGTTTGAGTGATAGAACACCTTGACCTTGTGAACTTGAGTTCACAATAAGAAAAATTGTTTTATTGACCACTTGACTGCCTCCCGTTATCTAGATGTTTTTAGGCTAATTCCTAATACGTGGCCAGAGCTTCAACAAATGTTGAACTGGAGCCAATATTTTTGCCAATAAATCGGTAAAAATTCTACTTTTCATTACGAATTTAAATACAACGGATGTCAGTGAAATGTATGCACTGAATTCAATATTATTTTTCCAGGCTTTTTTGCTTCGCTAATTTGTATCTGATTGTGAGGTCGATAATAAAAATCCTTAAAATATGAAATGGCGAATACCAAATAGTGGAACCATATGTAGGAAGTTTGCTGGATTTATAGGATAATCGGTAGTCTGAGATTTATGGGCTCCGTGAAGTTAAAAAATCGTAATTTTTATTTTCGAACTTTTCAGTTTAAAATTCGAAATAAACGACTCCAAACGATTCAAAAAATCCGAATTTTCGTGTAAATCCAATAATTGCATAAATGTTTATCCGTTTTATATCCACCGTTTTATATCCACCGTTTTATATCCACCATTTTATATCCACCATCGTGAATTTTGAGAATTTTTATTTTTCGACTTAAGATACGTAATACCAATAATAATTTTGTTGTCTAATAATTTTTGTTACGCCATATCATATATTATTCCTGGATGACGTAAAAAAAAAATGATTTCACGAATAAATATTCTACGTTAAAATGATCGGTTATTATCTGATGACCTTTGGCCTGATTCGCTTGTCGCAAAACCATCCCCAGACGGGTGCAGTGACTGCGTATGTGCCGCCATTTATTACGAACATGAGACCGAGCACAACTGGACTCAGGTCAAATTGTCTAAGATGTGGTTCCAGAGTCGCCTGTAAAAATCCTATGCTCATGCTAGTTGCGATTATGGACGCTGTTGCCACTATCACGCCAGGTATCCTTAGGACTCTCATGAAACCTGCAAAACATTACGAAATAATTTGGCTCTCATTTTATCAACCAATTTAATTTATCGAGGTTATTCACGAATTCATTAAATAGATATACCACCGGTATTGTGAGTATCCATTTCACTGTTGTTGTGAACCGGAAGTACAAATGCCGTCATGACAGCAGCCAAAAAGAGGGCAAATCCGAGAACAGCGAATGGAGTCACGTAACCACCGACCTGTTATGATTAACGAAAAAAATGATTCATAGAGAAATACATGAACTACAAAAATGAATTAAAAGATCACTTAATTAATCAGAAAGTGAAGTTGTGTATTACTATAAAATCTAAGTATGTAAATAATGAAATAAAAAATAATCTGTTGGATATTAATTAATGAATTCCTAATTAAATTAACTTTGATGAATTAATCTTTTCATTTATCCAAATTTTGTGACTTCAACGCACCTGATAAAGCGCTCCTCCGACCGTAGGACCAGCAATAAGACCAAGACCGAAGAATGTTTCGAGACTTGCGAAAGTCGTCGCAACATTGTTTGGAAATTCTTTTGCTATAATGGCAAAGCTGGCAGTGAGAAAAGCCGCATTTCCCATAGCCTCGATTATTCTGATCACGAACGAGAGTATTATGAAGGGATAGTGACCCTCGACCTTGTCAAGAAGACCGAAGAATATCGCGCATGTGCCGGTCGTCAATATACCACCATTGAACAGCAATTTCGGCCCGATTCTGTGCAACTTTTTTTTCATACCCAAAAATGTTATTATTAATTATTCACATTCCTATCGAAGAGAATATTTACAAAGTTGTTACAAGATTTGCCATCCGATTGCCGGTATTAATTCGAAAATACAAAGGTAGTTGGCGATTCTTTTTAATTTGACAATATGGTATTCTTACGCGTTGGCCATAGATCGGGCTAATGACGAAGACGACCAGTTCAAAGATCCCGAAGACGAGGCCATACTCCGATGGCGAAGCACCCTTTTTTTCGGCCTATAATCGTATTAGAAAACGATGTGACGTTAAAAAAAAGTTTTAAAGAACATGATAGTGATAAGAACGTACGCATTCATGTGAAAAAACACTGAATGGAACAACGGAGCGAGAAAAAAAAATAGATATGAAACATTGAAATATGAGTAGATGTATTTATACTATAGGAGCGAGTCACCTATGAACCACCGCGATATCTCAGCCACTCGCCGTCTACAAACCACTATCATTTTTTCTTCGAAGCGTCGGATGTGAAAACGCATTTATATATAGACAACTGTCCGATTTCGACTATCATATCCGTGTTCGAAACGCAGCTACAATTAATTAGGCTATACTCTAACTTTTCACTAACTTATTTAAATTAAATAAATGTGTACAATTATATAATAGTCTGGAAAGTTCTTTAATATTTGAAATGGAAAATACTGTAACATTTTTTATGCTAAAATGTTGCTGAAAAAATATACGTACACTAGATCTGTTATAGCAACCGGTTTAAAACAAATAGATTTTATTCCTCATGAAGATTCTGCAGCTTCATTACAAAGAAATCGTTTTAATGAAGGATCTGGCTTGACATATTTGTTTACTATTAAAAAGTGCTTCTTAGAAGTGAGAATTCAAAAAAAAAAAACTTGTTTTTGGAAACTTTCCGAATCTATACATAGGAGGATCCACGTCAGACCTGCCACCTGCTATCAACAAAGATAGACCTCAATCTTCGTTGCTGCTATTTAGCAGTTGTTCCAGTTGGCTGACAATAAATAGTGTTACGTCCTGGCACCATTCATGCCACTAAAAATTTATTTTTGAATATTTATAATTAATAATACGGCAAAATAACGAACCCCCGTTGATTTGCCTTTTTCCTTTTCGGGTTAAATTTTTATTTTTTCTTTATCTTTGTCTCGGCTCGCCGGTTATCACCGTGCGAGCTTCGAAACCGTTGAGATCTCACGGTAAGGGGCGTCTGCAAATTTTGCTGACGCTTCAGATCTCACGGTAGGCAAAAGACGCTGCACACATCGAAGATGTGCTGCGCCTGAAAAAAATGGCGTGGACCATTTTCGCGCCTTTGTTTTTCAGTAACGCGCTGCGCTGCTACATCAAAATTAAAATCAGTCTTTCTCCAGCTCTCGACCAGAATGGTCGAACCTGATTCAAAATTTAGAATTGCCGCGAGAAATTTTATCACCGAGAGCCGACACCACGATGGTCGGCTCGCAAGTTATTATTATTTTTGACGCGAAGTGTTAAATAAATAAATAACCATCGTTTTATCTTTTAACATTTGTGTCAGAAACATTATTTTTAACAACAACAAATATTCATTTTTCCTTTCTTAGGTTGCGTTTACGGTGAGTTTTAGGACAATTATGAGACCCCGGAACGTAACTATATAGTAAAAATGTAAAATATTCGAAATTTCACGCAATATCAATATTGCAAGCTTGCAACAAATTCAAATTGCAAACCGTTTCAAACTGTTTTATCAGGTGCGATTTGAACGAAAATTATACAGGTTTTCAAACGCATAAATAAAAATGCCGTTCTGACGCGCATCGTAGATTATTTTGGTGGTTCATGTTACGCGATACACGGTCGGTAATCCTCTGCTATGTACAGTCAAAATCCCCATAACATGGTCAGAGCAAGCTGTTCTTGTGACTTGATTTTTACTCCCGACGGCCCGCCGTGCAAAAGACTGGAGTGTGCGTTTCACTGTGGTCTGAAAGAGAATTAATTCCTGGCAACCATTTTATTTTTTTCATCTTAGGGCGGGGCGGGGGGTAGTCTAAATCCAGATTGAAGAATCTTCATTTGAAGAGTGATTTTCGTTTTTCCAGGTAACTCGCTTATTATCAACTTTATAGCGAAAATAGTAACAACCAAAAGTGTGGAAAAATTATTTTTCTCCAACTTTGGTTCCTACCATTTTTATCCTACGATCGATATTTACAGAGTCAAACTAGAAATAGGGGGTGAATTTTTTTATTAATTTTTTTGTTATATCTCGTTTATTTTTTACTGTAGCGTAAAAATGATCAGAAACAAACTTATAGGGAATCTAATTTCCTTAATCTTTAGTCATTACTTTTTTTACCTTAGGATTGATATTTACAGTTAGACTACAGTCAATTTTTTTTTCTCGATACCTCGTTTATTTTCGACTTTGACATACAAATAATTATAAATGAAGTCAAACTATACATTAATTCTTCGTTCTTTTGACTTTTGATAGCCCAGCCAAATTTTCATAATTTATTTCTTTTTCCGCCACTCCGCCATCATCGGGATCATGGTCATCGTGGTTAGTATATGGTATCAGCTAAGAGATATCGTTTGTCATCATCAGGGCTGAGCGCTACCTTTACCTGTGTAGCCTCTGTGCAAACGGGATCTAAAGATGCCCTGTTCTCTGAGCTGCGCTGCATTTTTTATTTTAATTATAAAAAATCATTATTAATGAAAGAACGTCCAACACCTACAACAACAACAATGCTACCCCGGGAAAACATAATAATTGTTGAATTATTATTGAAAAAAAACGCATAACCGCCCACTTTTTCTGCTTTTTGCATCGCTGTTCCGATTCCACACTCGAATGTGTAACGAAAAATAATTTAAAAAAAAACTCCCGACTGCAAAGCGTTCAATTACCACGAAATTAATGCAAAAATTGAACTGAATAATGGAAATTAAGTTCGGAAATGACTTAACAAAAAAAAAAACAAAAAAAAATCATAAGTAAAAAAGGATTAAATAATCATTGACAATATTCGCTGTCTATAATGTACCTGCTGTAAAATATCTTTTATGAGAGGATCGCATCGTCCCGATTTCTATCCCAATTTAAGTTGAATAATTTTTTGTCACTTGACTGTAATGCGTAATTAATCGACCGTTCTTATTACAGTCGGGAGGCCTCATCCTTCTTCTCACAAGCATATACTTTGCCGTTATGCAATTATTAAATATTACAATTAGAAAAAAAATCAAGGCAATGCATTCCCCAGTGACCAGGCACATCCAGCACTATAGACTGTAAAATTCAGACATTAATATAAGTGAGAAATGCTGGCACTAACAGTTCCCATTATACTTTGTAATGTTCAAGTTTCTGTTACACTGGTTAGCATAATCGGCTCATAAATTATTGTGTTTGAAGTTTCGGGTGACGCCTCCCGATTGTAGTGAGAACAGTCGATTAATTAACCATTACAGTCATGTGACATAAAATTATTTAACTTCAATTGGGATAGAAATCGGGAGGATGCGATCCTCTCATAAAATATATTTTACAGCAGGTACATTATAGACTATTTCATCCTTTTTTACTTATCAAATTACTTTTTTATTTAGTTCAATTATTGTATTAATTTCTTGGTAATTGATCGCTTTGCAGTCGGGATTAAAAAAAAAAAAAAAATTTTTTAATTCCAAACTTTTTCAAGTTCCCGTTCTTTTATTTCGTCAAGTGCTTTTTTGAACTCAATTTCTGTTATTCGGTTCAATTTTTGCTTTAATTTCTCGATAATGGAACGCTTTTGTAGACGGGATTTTTTTTTTATTTTAATTTTTTTATCTTTCAATCTTTTGGAAGTTCCCGTTCTTTTATGTCGTCAAGTGCATTTTCGAACTCAATTTCGAACCCAATAGTGTAGGTCTTCGCCAATAGATGAACGATTTATTAGTCTTTCGAAAAATTACAGTTCGAGTAGACATTTTCATTTACAGACTACACACGAACAAAAAATCTTAATTGTGCATTAATCTATGCAAAAAGAAGTGACGTCTCCCAAAAAACATCTTCGATGTAAAAAATGTTGCACCAAGTATAACGCGTATATATATATATATATATATATATATATATATATATATATATATATATATATATAACAGGTATCAAACAAAATGACCTATCAACCAGGCGAGGCATATCCGCGCGATTTCGTTACGCACGAATTTTATTCTCGTTGCTACTGTGGACGCGGTTCTGATGCCGGCCATCTTTCGGCGGAGGGACTGTCGAAATCGTATTCCCATCTCTTGATAATTTTTTCAATGTCTTTTCAACATATGCTTGTCGACAACGGAAAAATTTGAAGGTATATCGTGAATTTTAGCTGACGAAGTAACCGCAAAATGGCTGATGAAATTGTCTCAAAACTTTCAACCTCGTCACAAAATAAAATCGGGGTCATGAGGAAGAAACAGTAGAATAAAATAGTGTGTCTCCCTGCCGATATTTCGTAATCCCGCAGGGTCGCCAGAATTTTATCCGATCAGCGTAATAAAATCGTTTGTCGGTTCGCGAAATTTCGATGTTTTTGACTCCATATCCATAGTATAGTAAAGACGCGGTAGATAAGGCGTTGTAACATCATCGTAATTACCATTCGAACATTCATACGATTTGAAGAGACGCATATTTTTGGCACCAGCCAGCTTCACGCTCCAAATGAGTCAATGAGACACCCTAAAAGATAACAAAAATTATCCTCAAAACATTATAAAAAGTACAAGTGAATTTTTTCAGCATTTCTGTATCAGTTTATAGGCAGGTTGTGGACTTTGCTTTCATAACCCAATATTATTTGCAGAAGAGAAATCATAATACTATTTCAAATGACATATATTTTAGCACCAGCCAACTATACGCTGCAAAATAATCAGTGAGGCACCCCAAACGATAAAAAAAAAAAAAATGGTGTTTGTACTTGACACGCGCCTGAAATGAATACTTCTTTGCACTTTCACTGATCTCTATGTGTAAATTTAACAGACAGAAAATAGAATATTGATTCCAAAATCAGCACGCTGTAAGAAACCCAGCAGCGTCTACAGTGAGCGTCATATGGCACGCATGCGCGCTGCTGCTCTCCGGGTATATGCTACGCGCGTATACCCCTTGTAGCCAAGTCGCTACGTACAAAAAAAACTCCTGAAATTGCAATTTTTTAATGCAGCAATTTTCTTCTTCTAATAGTTAGGGGGAGTGATTTATAGTCTAAATCCAGATTTTTGACCGGACTCTGCAGGAGCTCCGGCCGCCATCTTGAATTTAAGGGGGAATTCGTTTTTGTCAAATAACTCGCCAATTTTTAACTTTTGACTAAAAATTGTAACAATTAAACTTGTAGGAAATTCTAGTCTCTACAACTTTGGTTATTACAATTCTTTGTCTACGATCGATATTTTCTGCGAAAATGTTGGACCTAGGAAAAAAAATGAAACTAGCATTTTGAATCTATTTCGACTAACTAGTAGCATCACCAAATTAGCGCCATTCGATTAAAAATAATCATCATAATGACCTATCAAAATGTGCCCGTGAACACCGCGCGCATTTTTGAAAAAAAAATTGAAAACAATGCAAAATTCATGCACTTTTTCCTTTCGCCGCGAACGTTGCCCAAACGACAAAAAAAACGGCAAAAGTTTATATAAAAAAAAATTTAAGGGAATTGAATTTTGTATAAAAAATTCCACGAGGACATATAGCTATCGTTAATAGTTTACACCTGGGAGAGCGTCAAAGTTGTGCCACGAAAAAGCCCGTGGGTAGTGAAGTCGCCGTCGGTTCCGATCAGTTGTTAAATTCAGTATCGGCTAGTTAGCGTTGAATAAAAAATCCAAAAAAATAATAAGTCAACGAAACCTAATCGGTAAGCTGTTGATGCTTACAAAAATTGTTTTAATTCATATTTCGAATCTCGACAGGGGTTTGAAATTTTTTTTTTTTATTTAGAAATTTCAGTTTATTGCATTTCTGAAACTAACAATCGGAGGATCATGAAAAAAATATGAGCCTGTAGGGAATTTTATTCTTAAAACATTCAATCTCTTAATTTTCCTTCGTATGTCGTACCGTTTTCTCAAAACATACAAATGAACCCTAAAACGTTGTAAGTACGAATCAATTTGTCCCTGTTTATCTAGCAGTTTAGACGAGTGCTAGAGTTTATTTTTGTGACGAAATATTAATTGAGGAAATTATACAAATCAAGTTCAACGGTTACTCTTCCCGAGAACCGTCATTGGTTTATTTGCACCGAAAACGAAACGGTCGAAGTTGGTGTTGTTATACTTTGTTATAATTTTTTTCATCAGACTACTGGGGCCCAAGTAATTTAATGAAAAAAAGTTACCTTAAGTGCGAGCAATAGATATGACGTATTCTATGCTTGAAGAATTTTCCTGTACATATAATTGAGGTGGTCCTAACAGGGGTAACGGATAAATTTCGTATTAATGTAATTACTCTATACTTTTAAAATCACTGTAGAACATTGAAAAATAAGTCGATCCTGTAATATTGAAAAATGTCCTAATAATCGTACTCCCTCAAAATGTTTTATCTTGGCATTCAAACAGCTTTTTACTGGAAACTAATTTTTTATCCGAAATATAACTTTTGTAAAAAAAAAATTAATGAAACAATAAGAAAAAAAAGCATATTATACAAATTGCAAATATAATAGAATTGGCTCGCTTGATAACAAGAAATGCGGTCATACAGAGTCTTTTTTAACCATGCATATATCATTGATCGACCATCTCTATCTTCACCATATAACAACAATGATAATAACGTAAGTTCTCTCTCATTTAAGTATCAATCCACGCGTGTGTACGGTTTGTATACAAAACATTTGTCGTTTGTAATCTGACATTCGTCGTCAGGCAGGTCAGGGACGTTTCATTTTATAGTAATTCTATCACCATCAGAGGCTTTCAAAATCAATATCTGTATACATATATATATATATATATATATATATATATATATATATATATATATATATATATATATATATATATGTATATCTATTGGTATCACGTGTAATCAGAATTTACAAGCATATGGTGCACATGATGATGCGGTGTATTATTTACCTCTTGTGGATAGAAAGGCGCCTGAAGTGATACACAAACAGCGTTTGCAAAATCAGCGATGCTTATAACGATCAGGGTAAGCCATTGACGTCTTGTAAACTGGCCCATCATGTTCCCGAGGTGAATGAGGGCGTGCTTGTTGCGACAAGCAACGTTTTCGTACCGGCGTGCCTCGTTCACGGCCTATTATTATATTCATTATTAACAAATTGATTGGAATCTTTGTCAAATTATCAACGTTAAATTTTTAATATTTTTTTTTCTTTTTAATATTTATGATTATGATCATCAATAATAGTTTATATCATTCGCGTACTTGAAATTAAAAATTAGTGCACAGATGAAACAAGAGCGTTTTCCGCGTTTTCGTGAAAAAATGCACGGCGATGTTCAACCGATTTATTCACAAGACGCGAGTCTACCGATTGAGGGAAGCACGAAAGAAATTGATCGACTACACGAAAATGTCGACAATAAAGAGCCTCTCGAAGGAATCCGATGAACGACTGACCGAACTTCTGTGTTCTGTCACGAATGCGTAAATAATATACCACTATACGGTATGTCTGAACGACTGTGTGTGTGTGTGTGTGAGAGAAAGAGAGAGAGAGAGAGATCGAGAAAGCCAATCTGTCTTCTGTGGATAAGCGAACGAGGGCCTTCTCCTTATATTAATATGAATGTATCGAGCAGCCACGACTATGATTCTTCACTGTACACATTATATATATCATTCTCATATATTTATATATATCAATGTCTCACTCATCAGCGACAACTTTTGAGCTGTGTTAAGCGCTACACCCGGGTTAAAGGTCGAACCGATATGCCGCGAGATGGTATTAATTTATTATCGGAAACACTCTTAGCTAAGCTGTGCTGACCCTAAAGCGAAAGAGAGAGAGAGAGAGAGTGAGAGAGAAGAGACGATACCGAGACGAGTGATTTTTCTCTATACTATTCGTCGGTCGAGTGTTCAAAGCCTGATAAACGAAGATATACATAGCTTTGGTATACATATGCGTATATATTTACTTAGGTAATATAAGGGAAGCGTAAATCGAATGCAATTCCAATCTTATTTTTTTGATTATTTTGTCAACCAAATTTGTTGAGTTTTCAGGCGAAATTCGGAAAATACGATGATGTGTTCTTATGTCTTAATATATATTATAATTAATATATATATAATGTGTTAACACATCATAGATATATTCTGTAAGCATAGAATATATCTACTTTTCTGTGGGGAACGTGGAATAGCGTCGTATGGTGTAGAAGGGAGAAATGATTCACCTTTGTACTTTGTCCAATATTGAATATTGAATCACGAAATTAAATGACAAAATGCCATTCAAGAAGAGTGAAATAATTCATAGCATATCAAGAGTCCATTAATCCATTAATTATTAGAATAACTTACTCATAATTCTCACTATAGTCGGAAGACGTCCACCGGGCTCCAGTCAGATACCCAATGCTTAAACTGCGTTACTCAAACTATGCGGGGACATGCATAGTTTTGTACAATATTCCCCAATAACTTTATGTAAAAGTTTTGGTAAATGAATTTAAACGGATATTTTAATGTTCCAAGGACGTCCTCCGGCAATAGTGAGAATTATGAATACATTATTATAATAATTAATGGATCACTATTTTTTATATACTACGAATTATTTTCCTATTTTTTGAATGGAATTTTGTCATTTAATTTCGTAATTCAATATTGGACAATCGGGAATTTTTGAAAAATGTTGAATTTTTTTTTTATTTCATACTTTTTAAACTTTATGTATTGGAAAATTTAATTGCAGCGTAGAAAATTCTGCTACAAATAAATTGTATCACGTATGAAACACGACGAATTATGAAACTCTCAATCACTGAACTCATAACCTATTATTCGACAAACAATTACACGTTTATTTTAAGGATAAACAATTCTAGTGTTTCGTATAAAAATTCATTTATACCTATATTTGTTATGATTGCCACAGTAGATAATCCCGTTACTATTAGATTGTAACGTATGGGACACGACAAAGTTGAAAACTCCCAATGATAGAGCTATGGAAAGTTGGGAGTTGAAAATGCATTGTTTTCTTTGTTTTTTTATTTACTCATTAGGATATTTTTTTCTGTATTCATTGGGATGTGATTTGAAAGATGGCGCGTTGAGCGCCACAGCAGAGTCACGCATGCGCCATGTGACATTGTAGGGCAAAATCTCGTGTAGAAACCTGTGTCGCCATAACGGCCCGGTAAAGTAAATTCCGTCCGTACCTTTAGGGTTCTTGCAGATTCGCAATTGAACATTGAAATGTTACCTGAAAACGGTGGCTTAAGATTTTTCACGAGTCAAAAATAAATGAAAACAAGATATGATAGTAGTAAGATCAATTGAAAACAACATTTATTAGTAAAACCTGGACAGATTAATTTGAATACTTGATTAATTATCATTTGAAATCTCAATAAGAGAACTTCGACATATAGCAATAATTAAAGTCCTCCTCGTGATCGATCCCAAAATCGAAGTGTCGACTTGGCGACCAAATCCGATCCACTTGGCATTCGGTCAACCAATCACAATTCTGCATTCAAATAATGCAGCTCTTTTGAGACTTTCTTCCACACATTTGCCGGTCCCACGATACAATTCTGAGTTGCGCGCCATTTCTTTGGGCTCTCTAACGTCTCTAACGTATAAACAAAACCTAGACTATATGGTGTCTGAACGAACAAGAGTTTCAATATATTTCTTAGAATCTATAGTTCTTAAATACTATTTGTCCGAATCTTAAATTAAGCAAGAGAAAATGTTACGTCTCGGTCAATCCAAGGAGACTGCAATGCGCCGATTCAAAAATCTCTAAAGACGCCGCAGTCGTGAACCATCGCTGAAAAAGGAATATACAGAGTTTATTCATGAATACGAAAATTTAGGACACATGAGAAAGGTACAGAACGATAACGTAGACGAGATTCCTCATTACTATTTACCGCACCATTGCGTCATCAAAGAAGAGAATTCTACGACCAAATTGAGGGTTATGTTCGACGCCTTTTGCGAAACCACTTCAGGTATCTCACTGCAATGATGCTCTCATGGTTGGTCCGGTGCTACAGCAGGATCTGTTTTCAATCGTCACTCGATTTCGAACGCTAAAGTACGTTTTAATTGCTGATATAGCCAAGATGTACCACCAAGTACTCGTAGACGAGTCACAAGTGGCTTTACAGCGGATAATTTGGCGAGACAATCCAGACGATGAAATCAAGGAATTGGAACTGTTAACTGTCACATACGGAACGGGACCCGCTTCATTCCTCGCTATCAGATCACTCGGAACACTCGCTGAAATCGAAGCAAGAAACTTCCCGATGGCATCACACATTGTCCAGCGGGATTTTTATGTTGACGATTTAATCACGGGATCGAGTTCTAAGGAACAAGCATTGGAAACACGTGACAAAACGACGAGACTTCTCGAAAAAGGTGGATTTGTTTTGCGTAAATGGGCTTCAAACGATTCAGAGTTGCTCAAAGACATTCCCGAGGACTCAATGACGAGCACGGTACGATCATTAGATAAGGAGGGTAGCTTCAAGACTTTAGGCATTCAGTGGAACCCGATTAACGATGTTTTTCAGTACAGCATTACTATGAATATGAATTATTATTCATATTCATAGTAATGCTGTAAAGAGAAAAAATAATGATTAATAGCAATAAGACAATAATAAATAATAATAATTTAGTTGGTTGTTGATAAACACGGTGATATCGACGGTGCGAGATTCTCATCGTGAAATATAACCTACAATTTTTGACGGGTTAATTACGAGAACTCACGAAAGCTGAAAAATTACGACCTCACGCGTTGAATTAAAATTTATTTGTACACAAAGTTGGAATACACGCTAATTGTACATATATAGTCCCTTATATCTATAAAAATATATATTACGTACGATAATGGTACGTGATTGCTGTACTATGATGTATAATTAGTGCGATATATAATAGTACTGAAATATATATTATGTATATATAGGTATATGTATAAAGTAAAAACGTTGTGTCTAATAGAGAGCGACGTTCTGTGCTACACAAAAAAAATTGGTGATGTAAATTAATAATTATATGTGAGTCTGATCGGTTTATTTACCATTCGTAACATAAACTTTTTCTATTTCGTTCTTCTTCGGATGAAATATCCAGCTAAAAAATCCAGTTGATTCGGCATTCGAAAATTTTGAGATGGATGTTCATTGACGTTAATATCACAACGATTTCTCGTTCATTTAATTTAAGGTTGTAGTATTAGTACGTTTGTCTGATATAAATTTTTTGTCTTGTTTCATGTGCGTGTTATACAATTGTATTGAGATTCGTGAGGAATAATTTTTGTGTTTGTATTCGATCGTCTACGTATCGTGCAACCACACTTTGAGTGGTACTTTGGTGAATGCCGTATTGAGAAAGGACATGAAGTGTTTAGCGATACTGGTACTCGCTGCTGGTCTCATCTCCTCGATAATCTCCTTGGCATTTTGATTGAGGAACTGATTCATCGCTTGGCCTATCACGTTGTTACCATTGAGCTGATCGACCACGCGAAATCTTGCACGTCCAAGACTGAAATCGACGAGAAGACGACCGATTCTCATGTAACGAACTCCATCTCTGACTTCTTCGATTCCTTGGACACGAGCAATCGCTTCAACATCACCTGTACGGATACGTTTGAATCGACGGAAAAAAATTGATATTATCGACAACAACAATTTTGTCACTTAAAAGTTCGCAAATCTTTACATTAAAAACTTACAGACGAACAATCAAAGAAATGATTCAATAAAAAAGATTCAAAAATAGCAAGTGTCTATGGAAATTTGTAATTGGGTTGACTATTTTCGAGATATTGTTTCGATAAATATGCATGTACAAAAACCGGGGTTTGGCAAGTCTTACCGAAGTCTACTTACCGAAGAGTGCCCAAAAATCTCCTTGGCTCTGGATAGGGAAGAGCAGGACATTTCCAGCGACCTCGTAACGACCTTGAAGCTCGATCTTTGGTATACTCAGATGCAGATCGAGTCTCAGGGATGGAAGATCAATACGGACCTTACCGACAGTGTAATTTCCAGGCCCGAGAGCCGTTATATTTGAAAACAGTGCTCGAACTCTAACGGCACCCTGACCGTTTTCCATACCCAATTCTGGTATCGTCAGTGGCTCAATCGGCGGAAGTTCTAGCTCCGGAATTCCTAAAAAGAAAAAAAAGAAATTGCTTAAGAATTTGGTTCGAATACAAAAATGAATCGTTTTAACTGTATAGTTGTCGGAGGAACAGATTAATAATGTAAACCTTATTGGCCGGGTCGAGTAATAAACAGACTGGTGGTTGAAAAGTTCATATATTCGAGGCAGCTTAGGAAAAATAGGGTAAAATAGTCACCCAACCTCAATAGAAACCTTGATCAGGCTGATAACGTTCAATAAACATAAAAAATAAAGGCCAATATTTGTAGTTGAATGTCTTTCAATTGCATATTGACACATTTTTTCGAATGTACACGGAGAGTCAGAAATCATATAATTTCTGTATCTTCACGTTCCCGAAACGATCGGTACATTAGAAACGTAATGTATTATGTTCATTAACCCTTTTGTCGATATCCAAGTTCCGGGTATTAACAAGAGGGTTCATTTATATTTTATTTTGCTTCCTCCATAGAGCAAGCTTTGTTTTCTCTAAATTTTTTTCTTCATGATATTGATGCTAGTGTACTTAAAATGTTCTAAAAAGTCGAGATTGCAATTTTTGCCCAGGGGGTTTCATTTCATCATAGTTTGAATTTTTCGAAAAAAAAATTCTCTTTAATTTTCGTAAATTCTCAGTTATGAAGCTGCAACTGCAACTACAAAAATGAGCTATGGGACAAGGATGTTTTACACTGAGTTTGGCGAAAATTGATTGAGGTGTTCATGTTTTATGAAACTTTGAATCCTTTGAATTTCTTACACCCGACTGCCCATAGAGCAAAAATACGGGAGTATGTGTTTCACTGTGGCCTTGTGACGTCATATGTTTTCCTTTTGTTTGATGATTGCCTAAACGGCTGAACATGTCTTAATCTAGTTTTGCATAACGAATCTGTCGATGATGGACAGTGTTTGTGTGGTAATGTGTTACTGAAATTGGGTGTGTACTCATGCTGTTATAGTATTTTTAGGCCAAAAGTATTTGAATGCCCACGTGTACATATCGAAAAAATGACGAGACATATCGTAATGCTGCTTTTACACTTACGAATCGCCGCATTCTTCTGACTTATCCTCGCGAAGATAAATACTTTTGTTTAAAGTTATTAAATGTCCTTTCGTAATGCGCCATCTAGGTCACAGGGCGAAAAAAAGATGAACTAAAGTGTCACTGGCGTCGTCGGCAAAGAAATTGACGAACAAAAAAAAGATGATGGTAATTTCTAAATAAGTTTTACTGACTATTTGGAACATTGTGAGCATCTTGCATGAGAGTCTCGGGAACAATATTTTTTAACGGCAACTGAACTGTCTCTACAAACTCTATGAGTAATCAAGAAATATAACAAGAAAAAAATTATTAAAAATAACTCATGGGTGCATAATTCGTTTCGCTAAAAATCATCCGATTTTATTATTAGTGTGACGTCCGTCTAGAACCCGACAAAGTATTTTTTTAACTTCAAAAAGGATGAAATGAAAAAGCTTACCACTGCAACACTTACAAAAAATTCAATTACACAATACGATTTAAAAAGAGTCAAATAGGTTTCAGCATTATAAGAATAATTATAGATGTCAATTAATTATTATAAAAATTCATCCAGTATTTTCAATACAGACGGGAGACGTTTCCGCTTGGTTTGTGTGATCAGAAAGCGTCTCCCTAGTGTGTTAAAAATAATGGATAACTTTCTATAATAATTAATTAACATTTATAATTATTCTCATAATGCTGAAAAGTATTTCACTCTTTCTAAATCTTATTGTGTGATTGAATTTTTCGTAACTGTTGAACTCAGGAGTTTATTTACATTTCTAAATTTTTTCATCTAAAAAACCTATATTCGCTTTAACTTTTGTAATTTCTCACCTATCGAACCAATACTCACCAATACTTCCTACAAAAATTGGCCAAGAGTACATTACTGTTTTTGTTATCAATCGTTATCGGTGCGAACTTTTTACCAGGTTTGTATTATGGCTATTGACCGGGTTTATATTATAGCTACTGACCAGATTTGAATTATGGCAGGCGTCGTACCATGCGACACTTTGATTGCACTTAATTCAGCCATTTTCGAGAAAAATACTTTGAATATGTTTGAAGGTACAATTCACATTGATGGCAGCTGTTTGATGGCCGCTGGCCATTCATACTGTCTTTAACTTGAACCTATAGTGGTACTCACTAGCATTGACTTCGGCTCCGCGCCATTCAGCCGACGAGAGCATGTCTCAAATGTGTTTACTTTCCGAAAAACATTGCAGGCGAACGCTTTTAGATCCGCTCATACATTCTACTCCCGAATGGTTGAAGGAAAGGTTGATTAAATTTCTGAACAGATAATATCTGCCAACGACGTAGGTGTGATTTGTCGCGAGTGCCGGGGAGTTCAATTCGGACAATTATCCGAATTATTGATTTCTCGAGCAATGAATTTAACGAAGATGAATTCCTTTCTTACGACAGGTACTCTTCTTCTTTCAATACCACATATTTCGAACGACAATCCGACATATATGCATATGATATGCGGTAACTGTGGTTCCATACATGTAATATTCAGCCAATAATACCTGTCGGGAGAAAAAGTCTTGAATTATTTGGAATGTTATCGATCTACAACTCAAGGATTCGGAGAATTGTCTGCTTAAAAAAAAATATTCCTATCCGAAGCATTTCGCTGGGATAGGAAACAAATCCCCTCGGGATCAGATCAAGCAAATCACAGCAATAGCATTGGCGGGTACTCGTCATTCGGCAATTACATCAACGAGATCTTCGATTGTTAGGAACTGCCTATTTGTGCGGATTCGAACGAGCTTTGAAATAGTTAGCCTATCGTGTATTTGGAGGAGTAAATACATTCGGGGTAGGGCTCCTGGTGCCAAGAGACCCAGAGTTTTTATTTCAACATAGGATTTCTTACGTACCTTTGATCAAATAGGGCTTCAGATGATTAAAAGCTTTCTGGATGCATCCCTCGACCATCGGATCGCTTCGACTGCAGGGTAGAATGTACTCGGCTGTGAAAACAATTGAAACAACTTTTTTTATTCGTCCACAGATTTCGTTCCGAATTAGTATCATTATCAGAATCTCTTTATCTTCGCAATCAGGAAATGCTAATCATTTCAGCATTAATGTAACTGTATACTCTAGATTTAAGCGTATTCTATTCGTGTAGAAACACGAAGTTTTATGCACGAGATGTACCTCACGCGAGGCGTTGTCTTACTATTTCTCTGGAAATTTACGCAACTCGAGACTTTCACTTCCACCAAGAGTGTGTATATAGAATCGTAAGAAGTCGCGGTTCTCCCCCGAGATTCTCCATTTCTTAATTTTAATTCTTTTTTAGATAACGTTCAACTCCATACTCCTCAAAATCTTGTACCGCCAACTTAAGTAACTTATAATCGAGAAATCAAACAAAGACATATATATGTCAATCGACCTAATTTGAAATTTTGATCGTATCAATTTGTACTTCACATTTTTTGATAAATTTTCAACTACTCTCTACCAGTCGTCGTTACCTTGTATTTTGTTGTAAAACATTATCTGATGCATGATTCAATATACACAGTCTAAGAGTTACACGTAAAAAAAAAGCTATAAAATTTGTACATTTTTTCTCATTACCTACAAGTGTATGGCATGCGGTTAGAAAGAAATGTTTGCACGTCGGCAAGGTTAAGCGCCATTATGGCATTCCCAAATTATGTTATTGTCATACACGAATGAATTAAAAACTCGATATCATTAGCATCGAGCCACCACGATCGTATCGCCAATTTTCATGCATTGGTAATGGACATGATCGTGATTCGAATAATCATGACGGTCGGCAGACATCAATAGGCAAAATTTATCAACTAACACTGGAAAAAAGAAAAGCTTCTTGCTTCGACTATATATATATGATCAGCATTATCCAAATATCAGGTGACCAAAAAAGTTCGTGCAGTTTCAGTTATTAAAAGTAGAAGGCTAATAAATTTTTTTCTTACAAGTTTTTATTCGTTGAAGTATGAACCTTAAAATGCATGTTTTATTACAATGTTGCAATGTATCGCCAATCACTGCATATCACGTATAAATGAATTCGGAAAAATATGTTTCTAACTAAACCGCACGAACTTTTTTGGTTACCTGACAAATATTCAATGAGTACAATAAAATATTTCATCGCCCCAAAAACTTATTCGACATTTATCGATTTTTGTATTGAAAATTCGTTTGAAACTAATTATTTTTTCTCTCCTGCAGTTTTGAATTTACTGCTCAAAAAAGTTTATTTAATTTTCATCGGAAAAAAATACATATTTTGAACTTTCGTGAAACTAATTAAAGCGATTCGTTAGAAGCGAATAGAGGAAAATCGACCGATTGTCTAGCAAAGAGTGTAAGTGTATACAGAGGGGATCACAGCGATAACGCGCTTTCTCTACCAGTTGAGAGGCGGCCCCCACGTGCAGTGGAAAAGCCGGGAATTCACACCAGCAACAGCCAGTAGGTAAGGTCCCGCCTGTAGCGTTCTCGGCTTGTGGCCTCTATACACGCTCGAGTTTATACACACAGAAATCTTCGTGGCTCAAGTCCATGCCAACTTTCTCCAAGCTATGTGCCTGTCGGAGTCGTTTCTGTACTGCCGTAGTCACTTTTTTCATTACGCAACCTCTGACATAACCTTCGCCACGCCACAGCAAGAGACTCGTGTGCGAGTTACGCCATATTTGCTATTATTGTATACGTAAATATATACTTACATATATATATACATATATATATATATATATATATATATATATATGTGATATTCTAGTCGTTATTTACATCAACTACTATATGACCAGCGACTGAGAAAAATCTTTTCAACCCAAGCGATCATTGATAGAAAATCTCCATATAGTACTCATTGAAAATGCTCCAATTATTGGCTAACAGATGAAAGACTCACGATCTATATACGCATCTTGTTTGATTTTTCTTACTTTTTTTCCGACAACCCTCAATGTACACCGATGCCTGACCCACCAATGAGACCGGGGGGAAATATTTATAACTGTATCAATTTGAAAAAAAAAAAAAATGAATTTCATGATTGGACAATTCATAATGTGGTTTTTATTTTTTGAACAAATATTCAGCTCTGCCGAAAAAAGAAAATGAAATCAATGGCACTATTTGATGTATTTTCCTGTGATCGAAAGTCTTAAAAAAACCACAGATCTGAATCTTGTTAATAATGGAGGAAATACAAACGTATGGGTAATGTTATTGATATTGATTTGAATTTGAAAGGGATTTTATTGAGAAAAAGGGTTAAGAATGGGTGTCTATTATTTCAGTGGTACTTCCAGCGTCCCGGCACACCGCATTTGCCGGACAATAAAAATCGATTTAAAAAGCTCAAGCTGAATCGAAAATGATCTAGGCTGTGGACTTGAACACAGCTCGCGTTTAATAATCGTGAATTTTTAAGCGTGGAAGCGAAAACGTACACAACATATATAAAACCAATGACCGATATTTCCCGGCGGCGTCTTGGTAAATAATAGGTAAGCTTTTCACGTCAAAGCCTCTCCTCGGTACACTATATATTTATCGGGGCGTAAAACGATTTTCCCGCGTCTCGTGCACGTGACAAGCCCTTCTATATGTTTTTTTCTGCTTCTTCCTTTGAAAACCTTACGCGTCACAAAATCCGGCTCGATTGCACCCGGATTGGTCGGCAGAGGTTTCGACGTTGTGGTCGTCGCATTCTGACACCATGTTCTTCCAGCTATTACGCCAAGGAGCAGCACGACACAAAAAACTCGTCCTCCGGAAGTCATTATTACGCTCAAGAATTATCCTCTCGTTTTTTTCTAAGCTTGATCGAAATTTCTCGAAAGACAAACAAATATTTTGGTGAACGCCTCGTGTTGTACTTCGTGAATTACGAAGAATCTCGTGTTGCGTGAAGCCCGAACGTTTGCGAACACAAGTCAAAATACACCGCGAGAGGATCGTACGAGAATCTTCTGAGTCACTTTGAAAATTCTCGTTTCGTAATTTGCTCGAGGACTTTTGCTTTCCACCACTGATAAGACAGTTGCCCCCAAAAAAATTATGATCATTAGCTTATATTTTTTTTCGAAGCTTATCGTCGGATCTCTCGGGCATATTCGACACTGATAATGCACGTACGAAAATCGTAAGAAAAACAAAGCGACAACGTTAAAACAATAATCGCCGCCGGTGAATTGTGTGCCAAGAAAAGAGATAGAACTGCGATGCTTTGTGATTTAAACTAAGGACGGCTCCGCGTCATATTCTCTCTTATATGCGAGAGTCCCCCTTCTCCACGGATCTCACTCCTTTTGAAAAGTCGCGCGGTTACAACTCCACCGATCCATACCTGTATACATACACCTTCTTTCTTCGTCTTCCTCCTTCTCACCCCTATAGGTATACATAATATATGGGGTATTCCAGACTAAACCTGTAAACGTTTAACCCTGACCCTTTCCGATTAGATCGGTTTTTTTTTTATATCATTGTACTATATCTCAAAAACATTCTGATTTTTTTTTTACATTTTTCAGAACACCTCAATTTTTCCCTGCTTTATTTTTTTTCTAAAGTCAAGACGATCGCCCCAATTTAAAATTGTATAAAATTTTCGAAAAATCAGGTGTCTAATAACAAAACTTTTACCGCTTTTTAAAAAGTAAAATAGGATTTTTTTCTCCATGATATCAGATTTTTGAGTTTGGCTAAATTTATATAAAAGCTCCGGTCCCAGTAATTTTGGAGCTATCGCGGTAAAACTTCTTGCATGAATAAACTAGTATCAACGAAAATAGAGGTCTATCTTCGTTGCTAGTATTTAACAGAGTGCCCCATCAAATAAAGACACTCTTCCAATGCGTTTGAATCGGAAACCTTTTTTAATTTCAATGATTTTATGAAATGTAACTATTTGCAAGTCTTTCGCTATTACAGATTTCAAAGTATCAGATTAAAATTATGAAAACGTGGAACAGACGGGGAAAAAAAAATGAAGCTAAATAAATAACGATGACGCTCGGAAGTGAAACATAGTAGCACTAGTCTATAATGCTGGTGTCGCATCTTAGGTGGCGCCTTCGTGGTGGCCAAAAGCATCATTCGCTCAACTACGAACTATATACTCTACATGCTATGCGTTATTTTAGTGTGGTAAGCTTTATTATACCATTTCAGTGTGATACTTCGAGATTTATAAAAGCGCATTTGCCAAACACATTTTGGTAAACTCGAAAATCTAATATTATGGAGGAAAAATCCTATTCCACTTTTTAAAAAGAGGTACAAATTTGGTTATTAGACACCTGATTTATCGAAATTTTTGTAGATTTTTTAATTGGAACGATCGTTTAGACTTTAGAAAAAATCAAGAAAAAATTGAGGTGTTTGAAAAGATCTATAAAAAATTCAGAGTACTTTTGAGAAATATTACAATGATGTAAAAAAATTCCCATCAAATGCGAAAAGGTCAGGGATAAACGTTTACAAGTTTGGCCTGGAATACCTCATATGAGTCATTCCACGTCAAGCGGGACAAAAACGGGCAATATCTGAACTCATGTTTTTTTATTTGGATATCAATTTTTTTTCAAGTTCTTTGTAACAAATAAATACGTCAAACAATTTTTATTATATTTTTCTCGGCCGTAGTTTAAAAGATACACGGGGTTGAAATTTTGGAAAAACGACAAAAAAACGAAAACACCCTTTCCTTTAGCTGCTTATATCTTCGGTTATATTCATCTGTCAAAGTCTGTACGAGTTTGACAAAAAACGGATTTTGAAGCTCTTGAATGCCACTTTCATGACGTATTCATTTCATTCTACAATAACGAACGTTTTGTTATTTGTTATAAATAATTATATTATTCAAACGTCGTTTTCAAGGCGAGAACACGCTTTGAAAATTCTGAAAAAAATATGAGCGTATCCCTTGATCAATTCTCTACAAAAACCCAAAATTATAGGATGGAACTCCGATGGAAACTGTGTCAAAACATCGATTGATTGATAGGCGACGCCGGAGGCGCACACGGCGCGCACTGTTCAGTGCGGTTTAGGTTGATTCAAACTCAAGTTATCAAAGGCTACCAATTGATTACACATTTTTTATGATTGACTCACGGTTTCACATGCATGGGTAGACTTCACGAGTGTTGATTACTATAGGACTAAATTTATTTTGGGTCCTGGAAAATCAGCAATTTACGAATTCCAACGGTTTTCTGCGAAGTACATTCGAATACCCGTTTACATGTCACCTATACGCGCCGTCCGCGTTTTTATAAGCTTATGTTTTTTTTTTATAAGATTGTAAAAACTGTATTAGCTAAGAGATATTCTAATGCAGAAAAAATCTGTTGAGGCCCATGTTTCCAAGGCAACCCTAATATTATAGTCACTAGATAACAATTATATAACAGTCTTAGGCATATAATTTACTTAATGTTTTATTTATATTTAATAAACAAGTATGAATTGAATTATCATTTTGGTGTATTCAATTTTTTCAATATACAATATGATGCCTGCCATACCCACCATTTGCTCCTTGCGGCAGCTGCGCGACACGAGCTGTGACGTCCAGCGCGAGCGTGCGTCTTCGCGTATAAATCAATACTTTTGACACAGTTTCCATCAGAGTTCCATCCTATAATTCTGAGTTTTTATAGAGAATTTATCAAGGAATACGCTCATATTTTTTTTGGAACTTTCAAAGTGTGTTCTCGTCTCAAAAACTACGTTTGAATAATATAATTGCTTATAACAAATGTAATCGTCCATTATTGTAGAATAAAATAAATACGTCATAAAAGTCACATTCAAGAGCTTTAAAAAATGCGTCTTTGTTGAAGTCTGTACGATGAATAGAACCGAAGATATAAGCAGTTGAAGGAAAGCGTGTTTTCCATTTTTTGCCATTTTTCCGAAATTTCAACCCCGTGTAACTTTTAAACTAGGGGTGATACAAATAAAATAAAAATTGTTTGCCGTATTTATTTGTTACAAAGAACTTGTAAAAAAATTGATACCTAAATCAGAAAACATGAGGTCAGAATGCTGTTCCGCTTGACGTGGAATGACTCATATGTATCTGTGAGCGTGCGATGCGTTACATTATGCGAATAGCCTTTCGTTCATTAAAAAAAGATAAAATAAAATACCAGGTAACAGAGACTGGTCAGAATCTCCCGGTTCATCGTCGATTCTGGGATATACAAAAAAATATTGTTACGTTGTTCGGTTACGTGTGCTGGACCTCAATACTTTCATCGTGTATTGAGGTATACGTTTCATCATTAAGTGGAACATATTTACGATTATTTTAAACATCAAATGTGGATTTTTCGTATAAAATCTATATACGATTATTAATTATCACATTCGCTACATGCATAATTGCAATAGAGAATCAACCATGAGAGATAAAATAAATTGCGTTGCACGTATTTGGTATGCAGCTGCAGTTATGGAACGACCATGAATAGTTTTTCGGTGTTTGGAAACTATTGAATATCGTGTTTTGCATTTCCGCGTCGATCAGAGTTTTTTTTTTTTATTGAATTTAGATACACACTGAAAGTTAATAAAGTGGAAAATATATATATTTTTTTCGTATCTCATTGCAGTAATTGATGTATAAAAATCGAGCAAATCGGAAGCATTCTCCATAAATGGTAGAATTATGAAAAATAATAAACGTTTGTCCGGATGTACATGTTATTTCTTGGGATCGATTTCCCCGTAAAACAGTCGATGAAAAAATATCGAAAATTAAGAGAATCTATTCAGTAGTAACATAACAATAGTTCTCTGGAAACTTAGAATTCTCTGAATTCGATATTGAAGTTGTTTTGTATTCGATTCTGGTTTTTACAACTCGAGGACGAAGACATATCAATGCATATATATATACTGAGTTTGATGGAGAGTTTTATATCTTGCAGTGTATGCTTATTTTTCTCCATCAATTAAGGTTTTTGTAATTATTAAACCAACGGATTTCGGTCTTATGCTAATATGAAGCATTATTAATTTAGTACCTTAATTATTGCTGAGGTTTAGTTTTATAATTGTTTGTATGATTATATTCATCGGCGAATTCATCACATACCGAACGATTTTTCATTGTACTTGGTAAAAATAATTATTGCTCTTTTAATACTTATGCATACGAAACATTCAGTCTATACACATATTGTGAGTATAACGTTTTTTAGCATATTCCTCAATTTTTCAAGTGAGAATGTAATTCATATTACGAAATACTCTTAACCATTTACCAGTGAATTCACTCTAGACTGATTTTTCAAGTACTTTTTACAACTTCCGTTATACCGGAAAAATTGTCAACGAAAAATCTTTTTATGCCCAAGTAATATGCTTTCGCCGTATTTACTATTTGTGAAAAATACTCGTAACCATATTCCCTATAAATTCACTATTCGTTTCGGAAACAGTAAATTGATTGTATTCATAAAAACAAAGTTGCAAGCTTTTGTTTTGAAACCAGAGTTTTTACTCGTACTTTCGTTTACGGTACGTGATTTATTTTTATTTACAAATTGTTAATAATTATCTCTCCCGTCTTTGGCTGAAATATGGAACATATCATTTTGCCGGATCATTACGAGTCCAATCTTCCGTCGTAACATTTGTCGATTCGTGTGCAAACGCCATCCCTCTCTCTCACCCTCTCTCTGTCGCTGTCTCTGTCTCTGTCTGCCTTTCTCTCTCTCTCTCTCTCAGCAAATTCACCCATCCGCATACATCTTATGAACTATCACGTAAGCACGGTGTGATTGTGTTGCCGGTAGCGTAAAAGAACACAGAGCGAGAGCGAGAGCGCAGAGTGAGACCGGGAGAAGAGGGAAAACGTGACTGAGAATTCTTCAACTCTCATTTTATTGCAACAGAAAAAACACTATAGGAGAGAAACAGGCGTATGTTTACGCGATATATATATATATATGCTAACAATTGCTTTCGACTCATTGGATTATTTTTTTTGCCTCCTCTCGTCTTCATTCATTTCGCCGAGCTCCCTTTTTGGGGGCAATATTGTGTACAGTTCCGTGATTAAAATGTTACGCCTTTAGTGGAAAACGTCACGCCAATATCTCCTTGTGGTATTCGCAGGGTTCGTGCGCATGTGGCAATAGTTTCAAAAGCGTGTGGCACGATATTCCGAAAGTATTCGGCAAGCGGCACGCTTTTTTTTCTAACAAATACACTCGTTCAAGTTTTACTAATAATAAAAGTTATATTTCTTAATAACAACTATAATAAAGGAGGGAACAAAAATACGAGTACGTAAAATTGCGCATTAAACTATTTGACAGAACGTTTGGTAAGCGTTTATCTCCTCTGTGGGAGAGGTTGTTTTTGTAGCACACGCCATGACTGCTCGCCGTCAACAAATTTTAATGGACCATTGTCTTATCAAATTCGTCACCTCGGATACAATTTGCGCCCAGAGCACGTATTTTAATGTTATTTTTCTCTCCAGATTTTTCTCTGTCCTCATGTGTCGCCGATCAACAGAATTATTAATTTAGAAAAATTATTCTCTACAGTCATGGTGTCGAGTTTATTTTACGGCGTAGTTTCTCTTCGCATACAATCAGTAATATTATGGGCGATAAATCTCAATCAATTTCGCGATTTTGTGTTCTGTATTTTTTCAAATTAGATTAGAAATTTCGTGGGATCAAAGATCGATGGTGGCCAAATTTCATTGAAATTGATCTTCATCCTTTTGATTCAAAATTTATCCGGGTGCCTTGATAAAGTGCCGAACAAAATTCGGGACCTAGTCCCGGGTTATTCGGCGTTGCTCGGAGAGTATTCGGGCTTATCCGGGACTTATACGGGAATTAACCGGGAGTGCCACGTTTTGATTGGCTTGTGCCAAACTTGATGCATTTGATTTGACGGCACTCCAGTTTTTTCGTGTTCAGGAAGGTTCGAGCTACAACTTGAAAAAAAAAACATAAGTTCGCTGAAGGAAGTCAGGTATGAGTCACACTTAGGAGTGGCTACTGCCCTCCCTCACAGGGTGGGGGATGGCACTCCGGGTTTTCCTCAAAGTGTTTGGCCTACACCATCGATTGGCACTAGTTTTAACCATAAGTTCTTTAAGGGAAGTTTACTCCGAAAAACCAAACCGGAAGTTGCCTTGTTTCGACCCATTAGTCAAGATACAGGGCTTATCAGGCCTCGCATCCTCTCGATCCATTTGATCCATTTGATGCCGATTTGTGCATAATCTAGCCACAAGTCCGACGAGGGAATCTTTCGTGCAGCTGGCTCTCCGACTATTCGGTTCACCCATTTTAGAACGTTCAAAGTCGATACAAAGTCAAATTACACTTAAAAATTGTACACACCACGATATATTTTTTATGTTCGGCCGAGCGGTTCCCGGAATGAGACTGATTTCGTCGCGTATAAGCGAGCCCAGAAACTGTTCTGGGCTCTGCCGTACCCGACGCTACGCTCACCCGAAAACGTTTGCAAGGTCGTATACTTGGATGGAAATTCAATGTCTAAAACCAGTCTCGTATATTTATATTTAAAAAGACTTCACCATAACACGGTACTGGGAATATTTCACAGACACTATAAATGCGATTCAACGAATAATAGGGTAAATTTGAAATAAACAAGTTTTTTCAAGTAGTAAACTTTTATTCAAATTCAATTTCGAAGAGATTGCAAAAAGTTTCATCGAAATCCATTCAGGATGCACGTAGTCTGAGGTGAATATCTAAGCCGCCTCGACATCCAAATACACTTTTCACTACGTTTCTTAAAAATCTTTTTTCTATGCGAGCTCATAACCAGACATCAACATTTATCGAAATGGATGAGCGTTGCACTGGAGCAGTTACCGTGTCAACTTCTTTTAAAACGTTGGCAATAGTTTTGCCAAACATATAGCCGGAAACGAGAACACAAGTCACGTAACTTCCATTGAAACGCATTACTTCCGTCTTTTTGTTCTGCGGGCATCCGAGAATAGAATATCAGAAGCAACTTTTGTTACAATCGACACTGATCTTTCATATATTCGGCAAGGTATATTTTAAATATATCAAAGACTTAATAATATGTTTGGCCGGAATATAAGTTTATATAAAAAATATATATATTTTGGATATCTCGTGTATATACATTATTTTAATGATGAGGGCAATGATAAGAGGCAGCTAAATTTTGTCCACATTCAATAATATTTGAAGAAAATTTCGTTTTTCTCTATGAAACGAATACAGAAAGAGCTTCAGCATGACCTCAAGAGGTTCGAGCTATATCGAAATGTGTCTGTTCCATGCAGCCCCCTGATACTCCAAACCTGTGTCCACGTTATGATCGCCATATTTAGTTCGTATTGCGCGGCACTGGCATGCTCCCGGGCTCAACCCCGTCGCCCGCACTACCCGCTTGACAGGGCAATTTCATCGGTTGACACAGCTGACGCATCATCGAACATTTAACGATTGTTAACGTTTTTTAACGTTACGTGTCTAACTTTAATTCCTAATAAAATTCGATGTCAAAAATTTCTGACCACTTACAGTAGCGGTGATTGGGCCGAGACAACAGTCGAGAGGCCTGGAATAATGCTAGCGCCACGTAGCAGCTGGCGAGACTGAAGTGACAAGTCTGTGAGGTCAGTGTCAGGTGGGTGGTCCGTTCTTATCGTTAGCGCGGAGCTAACGTAAGTACCGGATTTAATATTTGTTTGTAATATTAAAGTAGTATTTGAACAGATTCAATTAGATTACATTCAAATGAACTAAGACGATTCAATATTGAAATAAATGAATTCGACCAAAATACAGTAGAACCTGGTTATAAGGAGTTTTCTCTTCGATGCTTTTCGAGTTCGCTCACGATCACCGTGTTCTATCACCACAAGCCAAGGTCAAGTTGTGCGTAGCGTACCCAGTTATAAGGAATTCTTTTTTAGTGTCGTTTTGACCGTAAACATGAACGAAAGGGCGAACGGTCGAACACTCACACATACTGCGAACGCCGCTTCGATGCGTTGTAGTGGGGGAGCCTGCAGATTCCGGTAGATACCTAAATTCGATAGATTTGTTCGTCGTTGAATTTTTTCACAGAATTAAAAATTCCAGAAAATCAAAACCCTTTGGTCAATCTGTCCCAAATCATGTATAAACCATTGGCAAACGATATTTCATGTATGGAAAAAGTCCAGAATCTCAAGACGTAAAAGTTAATTCGAGGCAAAAGGATAAACATTTTGATTTCTCGAAAAATTAGAGATTTCATATAATCTGATCACCGATAGATTCTCTCCAAATTCTATACCAAAAAGTATTTACTGATATCCTAATTCTGTAAAAAGTTTTAACCTTAGAGCTCGAAAATTGCTCGGTGAGAGCACGAACAGCGAACACTCAGTTAAAAAAATATTTAAATGCGTACGGCTTTATTTTCCAATCAATTTCAACGAAACTCATAAACAACAAAGGCGCATTATTACTTAAGATGTACGCAAGAGCGCAAGTCTGTAGCTCAAGTTGATCTCGAGATATGGAGGTTTGAATTGTTTGCATAGCCCCCCCCCCCCCACCACCACACACCCACACGCGCGCGCACACATCCCGACATTTTTTCTAAATACGTTTTCTTGAAATTTTCGAACGTTTTAAACACATTGGCATAACAATCCCGATTTGTTTCTCATGAAACCAAAGCACCCCAAGTGAGGCAAGCCATTCATTATCAATGCATACAAATGTTCCTCATATCGTTCTATTTATCCGCTCAATTGATAGTTATGAAATTCAAAACGGTTTATTCGCCACTTCTGACTAAAAAGATTGACTTCCGGAAAACCATAGCTGCCAGCTATTACCGCGATGAACTTATTTTGAATCGTGCTGTTCAGGAAAAGGGGACGTCATTTTTTGTTCCATTCCATCAACGCCCAATGAGTGGCAATTCTGCTTATAGGCCTGCAGAACGGAAAGAAGTAAAACAGGCTTCCGTAGTTGTGGCATGACTAGAGAAACGACAGAGATTAGAGTGTCGAGATTTTAAATGGTGGAGAACCCGAAGCAGCATTATACCGCGATCTTTTGCCGGCTGTGTGGAATCTACGTCCCAGAGCTGATGGTTACTCGAGGATAAATAATGTGTCATTTGCCGTACTAGAGATGAGTGTAGTTCCGATGAAAAGGGCTTACAAAAATTTTTCGATAAAATAATTATAAATAATTGTTCGAAAAAGAAAAATATTAACATCCACCACAAATTGCGTAACATTATTGGTAATTATTGGAAGAAGAGTCTATACTTCTCTTTCATCATAATTTTTTATAATTATGTCGTAAAAAAATAATTTTGGACGATTTTGTTTTTGGTTGAATGGATATTTATGCATAATCGCAAATATAGCTGGTTGGATACTCGAAAGGATCAAAATAAATCATAATTTATTGCACAAATATACACATAATTATTTGATAATGAAATGGGGAGACAAGTAACACCTATATAATATTCGGAATATTTTAAATTATGATACTAATAAAAAATTATGTTCATTTGGAATTTCTACTTAAAATGAAGAATCAAATTAGGAGGGCAGAAGAACGTCAAGGGGATATTTGGAGTAAATCTTGTTGGAAAATGATTTGAACAGGTTTGCAACTGTTTCTTCGAGAGCTGGTTTTATCTCAGCAGCAACAGTCTTCCAGTTATCATTGAGAAAGAGATTCATAGCATCGGCGAGTGTCTCATCACCGTTGAAAAGATTGTCGAGATAAATGCTCGCATGACCAACGTCAAAGTCGACATAAAAGTCGATGACCCTGAAGTGTGTCTTTTCCGTTTTATGATCCTGATAACGCTCGCCCTGAACCGTTACGATAGCATCGATGTCTGAATAATTTCCACGCGCCTGACCTCGTCCGGTAATGGGCAGCATAAGAATCTTGCCCTCCATGCTGTAGTCCGAGTTCATCTCGAGGCGAGGAATATACAGCTTCAGTCTGATTCTATCTTTGTCCATGTCAATCCTCCGAAAGTAAAAAATAAAACGTTACGAAAAACTGGCGAATATATAAAATTACAAAATTTAAAAAAATAATCAAAAAAAGTGCAAATTAGAAGTGCAAAGTTGCATGAGTGGTAGCTCGTTCTCAACTTTGTATTTTCCTTACAAAGGAACCTTTGTAAATTAGCAAAACTGAAAAAGAAATGTGATTGTCTCAAATTGCATGATGCGTTCCTCTCTTCTTTCGTTTAATTGTTACGGTTTGTGTAATTTTTAATATTAAAAAGTTTCACAATTGAAAGATTTTAAAAATTGAACAAAAACAAAAGTAATTTTTTTAATTCGAAAAATTCAAAATTTAATTGAATCAATACCTCTTAGTTGATTGTCACTGAATTTTAAAAAATTACATCAAAACCGCTCTAACCTCTCTACCTCCCAGGTATGTAGAAAGTTTCGTTTCGATAGTGCGAAGTTTGCTCACGTTGATACGATTAAAGACATTTTTCGAAATTTTTTCACAATACCATAAAATCTCATGTAATTCCTATTATGTCAATTTAATACTGAACATACTCTAATATCGCCCATCCTTGTGCCAAGTTCTAGCTCTATTTATCGAATTTTGTACATGTCTAATGCCTAATGTACATGTCTTTGCAAACATTACAAAAAAAATTAACTATCTCATGAGTTGTACGAAATTTTAGGCCAATATGCTAAATTGCTGGTATGTTACGCAGGTTTGCTTTTTCAACTGTATCGCACACACGTCCATTTAGACATTTGTACTACATGCGACTAAATGTGTATACAGACCATTCAGAAAATGTGTCAAGTACTCAGCCATGAACATCTCGTAAATTACAAACAAACAATGGAATAAAACATTATTTATGAGAAAGCACTCGCAAAAATTGGACGAGGAATTGCTAAAAATATAATTGAATAATTATTCGAAAAATTGTAGATGTAAATACTACGAAAATAGCAACAAAAAAGCTGATGAGGATGATGGGAAAATTTAACGACAATTTTATTGTTTGTTACTATAAAATTGCGATAAATAAAACAAAAAAAAAAACGTATTTTCATTTTTCACATTTTGACCCCATTTTCGATTTCATCGGCAATTTTCAGCTGTCGCTTATTCAGGTATTTAATTCATTACTCACTTGACACTCTTGAGGATGAATTCCGTTCCACCTAGCACTCGAATGTTCGTATAAGTTGAGCTTATCGAGACTGGACCAGCAGTCTGGCTGATCTCGACTTGTGGAACGTGTAGAGGTTCGCAAGGCGGTATGTTGAGAGCAACAATTCCTGATTTTAGATGAGGCCTCAGTGCTTCGACACTGCGCTTGATGCAACCATTGAGATGAGGATCACTTCGACGGCATATCTTTAGGAAAGGCGCTATGCACGATTTCATGCGGGATAAATGTTGTTGTAAGATCGTTTGTTTGTTAATAAGAGAGAGATTGTATAATGTGTCTCGAAATAGATTGGATTTGCCTAGATGTTTTAACGCGAGGACTCGTGAGTCACTCAAAGCATGAGTGAAACTCACCATACCGTTTATCGAAAGGTTTTTGGCAAGGATTTAAAAAAAAACCGCCGGCGACTTTTTAATCTTGTTGAAAAATGTAACAATAATTTTGTCGAACATTGTCACGTGAAAAACATGTGAATGGAAAGAAATAAAATTATAGGAAACGATATATTAACTAACGAGCTCTTCGGAGATATTGAAAAAGAAATCATTCCATACTTTGACGGAGTTCTGATGACAAATTTGGGATATTCCCAGACACAATGGTATATAACAAAAGGAGTGAGGATAGAATAATTGAC
This sequence comes from Dyspetes luteomarginatus, assembly GCA_963669185.1. NCBI lineage: Eukaryota > Metazoa > Arthropoda > Insecta > Hymenoptera > Ichneumonidae > Dyspetes > Dyspetes luteomarginatus. Next base: position 15,966,517 of record OY769904.1, read on the forward strand.
ACCAAAAAATTACTTACGAACTTCCGGTGTATCTTGAGAATTTACGTGAACATAACTCAAAATGAGTAACGATGCAAACACTTGAAGATCCATTGTCACTGTATCGTAGTCGTCCACTAAATGACTGAAATGAATTTCACTGCTCTATATTGGAAATTTCGCTGATTCCGCTCAGCTTGGTTGACAATTCGCTGATGTTACGATATTTTCTGTGCAATGCGCGATTGCTCTTTGCCAATCGCGATATTTCTCAATCAACGTTTTGTGTCTCAATGTACACATGCGAGCCATTAATTGTCTCCTCAAACAGTTTTGTAAAAAATGAAAAATAAAATCAATACCTTAAATGTCCCAGAAGTTATGGGGATCAAATAAATACTCGTATTGTACTCGCGAATCATTGCCTTTGTAAAATTATCGAGGCTGGTATAATCCTTAAACCATCCAAATACGTATCACTTTTGCCTCGAACGATCGCTGTACACTCGCGTCTCAACGATCGACTCAAGTCGAAGCCAAGATCATCAAAGGACCTTGCTCTCCATAACTTTGCATGGTTGTGGCAATAAAATGCAATTTAAAAAAAAAATCGAATAAAATTCCCGACTAAAAATACCGTCCGCTTAGCGAGAGTCATGCAACGGAGGCTGCGGTCCATGGCCCAGATCGCACGCCCTTCCACGCGATAATCCTATATAAACACTGCGTTACCCATCATCGACTTGCATTCAGTGTCTCCGTACTGACGCTAAAAGAGTTTAACAAAGTTTTTCCAATTTCATTGTCAATCATTCGTTATAGTTTAACGCAATAATTCGTGGATATGACGTGATCGAATTTTTTTTTTTTCGATGACTCAATATATGCACTTGCACTGTTAAATTATTATTATCAACGTTTATATAATACTAATTTAATGACTAAGAAATTAATAAAATTACTTATATGTGTGCTGTGATCACGTGCTTTTTGACAATATTTGTCCTAATAGCTATTGCACTCGTGCTCGTTTACAAACCATTTCACGTTTGGGAAGTCCATCAATACTGATTGTGACTTTCGGCTATTTAATACGAGTAAATTGAGTTTAAGATACTTGTAATAAAATCTTAACAAAATGAGGGCTGTGGAGGTGATTTTGTTAATGATCCTCGTCTCCGGAATGAGTTGTTCTCTTCTTGAAATGTCACAATCTCTTTGGATCAAAGTCCTCGAGGGTGGTTTGACCAGAATTGGAGTTGTGGATCCGTTACGAGTGCCCGTCGTCAAGGTTGATCAGTCCGAGGGTGACGCGAGTTATCGTATGATCTTACGAAATGTACAGATCGTCGGACTGAATTATTCGAGTCTCGAGAGCGTGCACATTGGACGTGGACGATTGAGGACGAATTTTAGCGAACTCGAGGCTGGTTATGTGAGTTATACTGATCAGCATGACCGCGACACGATAAGGTATCGATTTCACACGGTTGTGAAAGAGCCTAAAAGCGAGAAAGCGGAGAATCTCGAGGTACGTCCAATTTTCAATCTTGAAAAATCATCGAAGGACGGTTATCGTCAAGGGGTAACGAGAGATTGTGCTGGTCTTTCATGCAGGACAAGTGGTAATTACGAGACAGCATCGAGTTATCGCGATAATCAAGCGAAAACAAGTCCGCAGGTTGACAAAACAATTTACGAATCGTCATCGAGATACGTGAATAGGCAACGGGATTCTCAGGAATATCGATCAAATTATGAAATGCCGGAAAGATATCAAGATCAAATGCGATATCACACTCAGTTGCCAAATTCTCCGAGCTTAGAGAATTACAATAGGATGTCTCAAACGCCACAGCAACGGGAAGTCGCCGCGTCTCAGCCCACATCGAGATCTTCTGGAGTACTGGACAATTTCGGAAATGCCACACAAAGAAAAAATATGCCGAGAGGAACGCACATTCTTTATGCTGAGAGACAGAAAGATTATTCGGGAAATAATTATCACGCGAATAATGAACGATCTACGACCGAACATGCGGGCACTTCTGGTTGTCCGATAAATAGTACGTATCAAGAAAACCAAGAAAATTCGCGAATAAGAAACAACAAGCACAAAGAAAATTCGGGAACGGGACGAGATGAAGAAATCGGTGTGGCCGCTTCGATGAATTTTGAATCTCGCAAAGCTTATGCCGATGCAGGGTCCAAATCAAGACAGAGTTCAGAAAATTCCGCTAGAGAAAGAGTTCACAATGACGAATCGGTGGATGATCGTCATTACGATGAGACTGTCTATGAAAGGGTCGATCGAATGAGTGGAAATCATGGAAAGCATCAACAAAACGTTGAAAATTCATCGTCACCACGATTAGAAAATCAACTTGGCTACGTTGACATCGTGTACGCCGATGGAAAGGACAAAAAAATCCACCATTTTGGTAATTTGAGAGTCGAGCCCGGACCCGACTCAATTGTTTACAGTCTCAAAGACGTTCTCAGGGTAATTTTTAATCTTCTTTTTTATTGATCATTAATGGAGTAATCGAGTGGAGGAATTAAATAGGGATTGAATGTACGTAAAAAAGTTTATGATTACAATATTAATTATGCATTCATTTAATTATTGACTATTAATCAGCGTTGTGCATCGATTGAGGATTTTTTTATTCAGGATCTGCGGGATCACAAGACATTCATCATTCACAATTTCACCGAAGGCGAATCGTTGACGAAGATAAATAACCCTATTAGAGCAGTGACCGAAACAAAGAGGATCAAAGATCTGGTGAGATACGCGAAAGATTTCCAAGAGAAACAAGGATATTATGAGCAGGAAACGCAAATGATTTATCATTATGGGGGACGAGAGGATGACCCGAGTGTCCAAAATAAAGAAGGCAGAAGAACGAAACGAGCTCATCTCAACGAGAAAACGGGAGTACGTTCAACAATTATATATGTATATACATCTATCGATTATTCCTTTCGGTAGGGCCGGTTTTTGAAAAATTAAATTCGCATATAAGCTCGACTGGTATCTTGAAGTTTTTCCGTATAAAATAACAACAGCTCGATTCTCAATTAGCGATACAATCAGGAAATAAGGACGTTTTTCAAAACACAATGTTCTTACTTTATATCAGTAAGAAACAGTTTGAAGAACCAAATAACCCACTCGTACAAAAAAAAAACGTATTATAATAGTATTGCTGAAGTATTGAAAGTCGGAGTAAACGAAATCTGTTATATTACTTCGACTTACGCATACTCCATCAATACTTCAAAACTTCTATGGGGTATATTCCGACAAGAAAATAAAAAATATACGTTTCCATTTAAAATATTGAAAGTTACCGCGGTATCTCATCGTAAAGGCGTTAATTTAAAAAAATATATATTACCATCAGATGTCCCCCTCGAAACGGTAACACTTTTGTAGGAACCATTTTTTTTGTACGACCTCATGTTTTCGATTTATTTTAATGCTTTTTTTAAAATGGGACACCATGTATATACGGTGAATAGTCAATTCAATGAATTCAGTATTCAAGCATACGCATTTTCATATAATGGACGCGCTATAATGCATTGTCATACATACATTTTTTTATTTATTTAAAAAAATGTATTAATTTTAAGGATGACGTCATGCACGTGATAACGAGAATTCTCGTACCAATGCTGCAAGTTAATGCTGAATACGTCCTCACGGGAAAAGTTGGAAAGCGGGTTCTTCGGGGCAACGGCCTTCTTACTGCAAACTTCAGTAAGCATGGAGGAGTTAGAATAAATTTTTGTTTTTCTCTTCTTGCGTCGAGAGACGAATAAATATAAAACTGAAGTTTATTCTCCATACGTGTATAATGAATAATATAATCGACGCTCACGGTCTTTACAGCGGAACTGATTGGTGACTTCACATTGGAGCTCCAAAAGGTCGACAATGATGTAATAGTCGTTCGGACTGTTAGAGCAAGATTGAGCGCCAGTCAGAAAAAGATAACGCTTGAAGAAATGGATGAGGAAGGACCTGTCAATGAAATTCTGACACAAGGTAAAGACAACATTATTTGGTGTGCAAAAATTTAGTATCTATTCATCATGAAGGTGACCCCGACCATCAAACCAACACAACCGATTTTTTGAATTCAGTAATTTGTCTATTACGTTTGATACTGTCTAAATTTTGATGTTCAGTGGTGAATATCAGAGCAAGGAACAAGGAACAAAAAGTATTCACTGATACCTCGTCATTATTTTTTTTAGATTATCACTCCAAATATAATTGAAAATATTTTTTAAGCACCGCTCGCAGTGGTTTTAGCGTCTTAAAAGCACTGTCTTAATCTCTAATATTAAATCTTGAGAAAAACGTATGTGTGCTTTAAAATATATATTATTTGAATGAAATGATTTTTGCTTAAACTGATATAAGTTCATTTGGTTAATATAATTTGAAGATTTTCATAATTATCTAAATGAATGTCACTTCATTCAAAGCAAATCTCGGTTGATACAAATATATCCATTTCTTCTCATCCAAAAATGATCACAAGAAGTCATGCTGTCAATTTATATAGTATTTTGTTATACACGTACAATTAGTCGTAAAAGAGTTTACATGTATATGTGATTGAACGAGCACATTACATCCCGACGAAATTCTTTCGATGAAAGTGGTTCTGTATCGTGTGTGTGTGTGTGTGCTTGGTCTCGTCCAGCAAGTTACAAACTGACTCATGAATACTGTGATCGGTCGCACATTACGCTATCGACATCTCATGATTATCGAACGGTATTTAGCAGTAGATAGCGCCTATAAACACACACACACACACACGCACACGTTTATGCATTTACACATGGGCTGCTCGATATATAATCTCGATTTGCAATAAACGTGCCACGACGAGGCAAACACAAAGTTGTTTCTTTGTCGCTCGTGGTACACGGAATCGCCTGCGAAATTACGTAAGCTTATCGCGATAATATACTACTTTTGAACTTTGCCATACTGTCGTCACGATTAAGACGATTCCAGTAAAAGAATGACGTCGCCTCGAATTATTGCAAAATGAAAAAAAAAAAAAAAAAACACGAAATTTGATTTTTTTTTTGCGTGAAATTTTATGGTTCTGCATGATGTAGTAAAAGGTTTATTTACTAATTAGAAAATAATATAATCGTTTGTAATTGTTATAATAATAACATATATGAGGACATCTTTCATGATATAAAGTCTTTAAAACAACTCGGCATACAATAATGCAGAATAAATACAGAATATAGATTTAATTGAATTCGTAAGATGCAACCTCGCCAATGGTCCAAGCGAACTGCCTCGTTCTGCACCCTTATGGGCCGTTGGGCCGTTGTTCGTCATCTGTTTAGTCTATCTCTAGCCCAGGGTCGCCACGTTCCCTAGTGTTTACAGGCCCGTTCTTGGTAGGCCCTTTGTGAGCAGTCTTTCCTAGATCGAGCCAGAAACGTTTACTTCAATGAAAACTCAGCATTATCTGTAATCAGTGGGTAATTTCCGATAACGCAAAGTCTTGGAACGTAGAAAGGATGAGAAAAAAAAGGTCGTCTATCTCCTTGAACATGCCGTAGCAGCTACGGCATGTTCAAGGAGACGTCTGTTATTATATATGTATATATATATATATATATGCATGGCTCTGTATCCTTGCCTACAGCTGCCACAGCTATACCGGGATAGTTCTCGCATCAGTTCAAAATCTTTTCTCTTATACCTGACGGGTATTTTTCCACGTAGTTTCGGTCGTTGCTACACTAACAAACACTCATTTAACTGAACGATATTGCTACCATAGTAATACTTATGCCTCAAACAAAAATCTCCATAGTTTTTATAAGAAATATAGATGCAGCTGTCATTCATTTTGTTATATGAGCCACTCTTTTTTCTCAGTGTAATAGTACCTTCTGCAGCCATTCTAGACTATTGAAAAAATAATTTGTATAAATTAGTAACAATCAATTTATTTGTCTAAAAACTAAGAAAATACTTTTTTTAATAGTTTCTATTTATTTCACAAAAATTCAAATTTCACAAGAACTTTAAATTACAAACCTGAATCTCGAAAATGCCGAAAAGATTTAAAAACAGCTTGCCGAAAAAAACTGTCAAAAGTTGTGTTCGAGGCACACGGGTGCAAATTTGGCCACTGAGTCGAATACACACTGTTATTGCATATAATAGTGCACATCAGTTGTCTGATGTCGCTAACGCGATGTGCCCGGCGTTATGAGTGAGGGTGTAAACTTTTTTTGCGCATTATCAATCGGGCAGTAAGTACAGGCTCCTAGTCGTAAAGGCACACTTTTCTAGAGTGCGTGGTTTCATATCCGCACCCATGTGGACCCCGGGATTAATCGATTACCTGGGCAGAAAAATGAAATCTTGGATAGAGTCTGAGGCCCGCTACATATAATAGTGCACTGCAGGCAACTGCTAACGCGATGTGCCCGGCGTTATGAGTGAGGGTGTAAAGTTTTTTTGCGCATTATCAATCGGGCAGTAAGTACAGGCTCCTAATCGTAAAGGCACACTTTTCTAGGGTGCGTGGTTCAAATTCGCACCCATGTGGACCCCGGGATTAATCGATTACCCGGGCAGAAAAATGAAATTTTGGATAGAGTCTGAGGCCCGCTACATATAATAGTGCACTGCAGGCAACTGCTAACGCGATGTCCCCGGCGTTATGAGTGAGGGTGTAAAGTTTTTTTGCGCATTATCAATCGGGCAGTAAGTACAGGCTCCAAGTCGTACAGGCACACTTTTCTAGAGTGCGTGGTTTCATATTCGCACCCATGGGTGCACCCCGGGGTTAATCGATTACCCGGGCAGAAAAATTAAATCTTGGATAGAGTCTGAGGCTACATACTGGCAGTTTTTAACGTGCGACAACCAAAATTGCAGTCCAAAGTACTAGAAACAAGATTGAGCGCTGCACACTTCAGATACGGCGCCATACGTCCATATTGTTTGCATGTTTGACTGCAGTGTCGTTTGAGAACTAAACAACAGCTAGGAAAATTGCGCAGTTCGAAATTGAGCGCCTCTTGCCTTACAGCATGCAGGATTGCGCTCATCGCATGTCAAAAAGCGCCAGTGTGTAGTGGGTTTCTCATAGAAACGGTCTGCGGGAAGCTTGCAAAAGTCCCGGATGTAACTGGTTTTTGCAATCTCGCCAAAACTCTTTCTAAGACTCGTCCAACTCTAAGACTTCATTTTGATATGCGTAGTATATCGAACTCCTTCGGGCGGCTGGTTTTTAATGTTTGATCATCAATCCGCTTTCTTTATCGATACATTTATCTCAGACATTATGAAGAAACGTCGCGACGGGGTTTTTTGTAAAAACTTAAATAAATTAAACGTGAGTAATCTTTCGGCTCCAAAAAAAAACCGCATTCAAACTCTCGCTTGATTTCATAACAAACTTTTATGTGAATCTGTGTACGAAGCTGATATATCTGTTAAGTAACTACCGATTTGAGGTTGTATTCCCCATGTGTGGCGAAGTGTATTACGTGGTACAAGAAAGTATATTAAGTAATCCTGTGGCCTGCCATGTTATTATTGCATAATTGGATGAACTGTCGGGTGGCAATGTATACGCGTAGGTGAATATTTACATGTACAGGCTGAACGGTATAGAAATAGCGACATCATATGTACCCACGTATGTATACCTATTTGCTCCTACGAATTGCCATTTTCATTGAAGTCCGTATGCACTATTTCTCTCTCTCTCTCTCTCTCTCATCTCGCTCTCTCTAGCAATTAACTTTCTTGATGTCTCTTTATGCCAGGTAAACCGTGACATCGGATCGCGTTCTCGCTCCAAAAGAAAAAAACCGTAATCGCATCGGGTGATTTTTGGCTTTCTATTATTAAATGCAAAAACACGTACACGAATGGACGGCCATCCAGTAAGAGCGTCGTTTGAATGATACTGTTGGTTTGTGCTGTAGGTTTAATGGCAGCCGAGGCTATCGCGGCTATGCTGGCTCACGATCTGACCGCCAAGGCTCTCAGTGAAAAAACCGCGGAGTCCATTATCTACAGGATGTACAAGAATTTGCCGTCCGCAAATTGATGACACCGATTTGCTGCGTCAAAGTTATTTAAATAAATCATATTTATCGTTATCATTCTCATCAATCGAACTATTTATTGATCGGTCGGTTGATCTTATTATTTATGTAATATTTATTCTTCTCATAGTTTATTTACAATGTGTTCTGATAAATACGTTCTTTTATGAATAAATAAATTTTCTCTTCAAAATTTTTTTATGTGCAAACATGTCAGCTCTCGTGTAGGGGTTGCGTGAGATGGCGTGAGACTTCAAGCGTTAAACCGTCATACGGTAAGTCTCGTTGATGTGCCTGTTCTCGCGCACATAACTACAGGACTTGTGTATCGGTGACGTCAGTTGTTTTCGGATGAATGATATACAGTGAGGGGCAATTGAAGTGGGACAAAGTGTTTTTTGGCGATTTCAGCGAAACTTGAACCGATTTCGGAAAAGTAAAAAAGTACTTTCGAGGTAATTTAATTATCGTCCGAATGAAACTAGGTTCATTAAGATCCGATGCGAATTGACCGGGTGCAAAGGTACGGCACGATCACGTGTAAATCGAGGCTATGCGACCACGCGAAACTACCCCCAGAATTGATATTGAAGTCGTTGAAAGTCCCTTAACGATGGGTATCAGTCAAAAGGGCAGCTCGTGGCGATAAAAAAACACCCCTAAAAAATTTCGGTCGGCCTACTCCAGAAGGAGCTACAGTCCAGGAAGCGATTCTCGGTTTTTGGGGACGTTATCGGTGATTAAGCGAAAACGAGTCGATGGAATCGATTGAAACTTGTTGTTGGTAATCGTGTTTTGTTGTACCTTGTAATACCTGGATTTCATCGACAGGAGCAGATTTCATAATCAAACTTAAGGTGTAAGGGTAAATGTATATTTATATTTTATGTTCACAGCAGCTATATTTTCTTTCATCATGGCAAAATTATGAGATCTGTTAATGATTTATAGCGGCCTTTATAGTGTTATCCAAGAAGGTAAAAATGTTGCAATATAATTTCTACTGTCGTTCCAAAAGCCAGCAACAGTAAGTTTCCATTGTTCGCTCTAATTTATATACAGTCAGCATGAGAAATGTAAATAACTATGGAGTCACATAGAAAATACTCGGTTTCTTGCATAATAGCTTGGAGGACAAATTTTTATTTGGTTTTGTATTTTTTTAACTCACTCAAATAAATATTGAATTACATTTATCGTTCAACAAATAAAGCCATTTGTTTATGACATGTTCGTTTGTGAGCTGAAAATTGTATTAAATCGTCAATATGGTTACCATTAATATACATAATATGTTTCAGTCAAACCCTAAACAATTTTTCGGGAAATAAAATCAGCTATGGCACATTAAAATCAGACCACAACTACAGATTGTTGAATCAATAAAACTGAATGAAAGAATTACCTTCTAATTGGCAATTGCAACATAAGCAAGGCGATCTCTTTGCAAATTAACAGATATTCATCTTTTTTATATATCACGTGCCCATTCACAGGATTGAACAAAGGATATGTGACTTGCTTTAATTGTAATTGCTATCAAATTTTTCTTTCTTAATAATCGTAAAATTTTCTGCACTCGAGTTCTCCAGATATTTTCTCTACTTCTACGTATATATTACCATCGATTCGAAACAACTACTGTCGAAGATTCTCTCGTATTGTTTTTTCATCTTCTATCATTGCGCAAATATTCGCAAAGATGCAATGTACCGAAGGCCACGTATGATTCTAAGACGATTATGGTAATTATACTGACCAACAAGCGGTAAGTAACGTGTACGCTCGGTAATGCGAGAGCCTGGCCGCACTAAAAATGTCGTAGGATAATTAGGTATTGTTTCGTTTCGAAGAATGGTATTTGCCGGCAGTACGATCGGGCTCTCTTGCATCAAGACAAAATCAACGATTAATAATCCATTCTGTTTGTGGCTTTTCGTTTCAAAATTGTATTAAAACAGTTATGAGATATACTAAAATTGTGTTTGGACGCTTCCAAATTACCAAATTTGTTGATTAGTTGTGGAAAAACGTGAAATAGAATTGGAGAATTTAAGTAGGGCTAAAATTGGATGGGGCCAAATTAAACAATATATTGGGAATATTTGGTTCGAAAATTGACTATGTACAGGGAATGTCCAGTTCCAAATGTACTTTGGTAGAGAAATGTATGTTTTTAATGGACAGCAGGGGGAATTTTAAGTTTTTATTTTATATACTATCAACGAAGATTGCGTTGATACTATGTATAGAGGATTTTCAGATTACAGTTTGCCATACAAAGAATTATCCCATTTTTTTCATGGACGTACATAAATCTATCCAGTATGCGTGGATTCTTTTCCAATGCTCATTATTTCTCTACGTATGCTGCATACAAGAATGCGATGCACCTATACGAATTGCAAGTTAACCGACCGTCCGGGTACGGCCCTGACAGACTTAAAAAGCTACGCATTCTACCGTGATAAATTTACTATTACCCACGTTCGCTCGCAAGTGCTTACAGGAGGGAACACAGTTGTACAAGACTCGATAAAGGAGTGGGGATTTAGGATGAACAGGTGTATTATGGGTTACCGGAGAAAGTGCACTTACTTTATATATACACTACGGACGGGGCCATCGGACGCATTTTCAATAACGCTCTCGCTAATGCGATTATACCAACATCGTGACATGAAAATTCTGTTTTTTTTTTACAACCTCGAGCGAAACGTCAATAGTATCTAAAAGACGACCTATAAGAAAGCTGAACGGGGCAGTATATATTTTTAAGAAGACGCCTATATTAATATTCTTATAGTAAGTGTGATTTGGCGCAGCGGGCGAGGATGCTGAGTGTGACAAGCTTCCTTATTTTAGCCGGTGTCGTCGGCATTGGGCTGTCCGAATTACGTGAGTAATCCTCCATTCTCCTTAAGCACACTTAGCATTTTTTGTTTATTAGCATTATTAATTATTCATAGAGTAGACTTATCGAAGGACGAATCGTTAAAATCAGTAACTGAATGTCAGAGAACAATTTTGTTCACCGTATACTGGCAGATTTAGCGATTCAGATATTTTTTGTCGCTTCGTTTAATTCTCGAGATGATCTCGAGATGATCTTATTCATTGAATAAGATTTATATTTACTCTCAACGATTTAATGTACTACGATACACGATCTTTACACATATTCAATTAATCGATTAATAGTGTTTTTCCAAGACCCTTTTTTTCAACGCAATAATTAACATGTGTGTAATCGACGAAAAATGAAATGGATTTTCTTTCGTCGAATATGAAAAAAATGTTTGTCCAGCAAGTAAAACTATTTATATAAAACTGGAAATTTAATCGATTATACAATACTTGTTTTTATTCCTCATAAGAATATGTTTTTATATGGCAATAAAAATTAACGCTTTATCGTTTTCTCGATTGATCAGTCATTATCGTTTATCAAAAAAATTGCAAAAAATTTCTTGAATCTTGCTAATCTTGTTTATCGTCAGACTGGTTTTTTTTCGTGCGAATGAAATTCATCGACGGTCTGTCATTACTCCACTCTATTTTTCCCTCAATGGCGAGAGTCGTTTGCTCTCCGACTTCGACTGTAAAAACAGGGGGTTCCGCCTGAGCGAGAAAAGAACTTGCGTCTGCGCGAAGATGACGAAGACGGCGGCGGCGGCAACGGGACCGTATAATATCACTTTCTACGACGAGCTCACTTTCGATTTTAAATCTGGCACTCGATTCTCTCGAGTCATCATACACAGCAATATAAGTTATATATATATATATATATATATGGGGATTTCGGTTAATTTATTCATCCTCTAACTTTGACCATTATTTTGGATTCGCGGAAAATTCGTCCAACTTCTACTAGTATTTTCGAGAATAAAAAGAAATCATCGGGGCCTTTCCGGAGATTATAATTTTAATGGAAAAAAAGTATTTTGACAACTTATCGTTAGATTTATTGCAAAAATGTTGAACTATTCTTTTTGTAAAAGGTGGAACTGAGGCAAAAAAAAATACCGGCAATTGTCGATTGAAAAAAAAAAAATTTCAATCGATTTGTTCGATGGAAAAAAAACATTTTTTCAATCGAAAAAACATTTTCGACGATAAAATCTCCGAAATGGCGCTTCACGAAAGTCTTAAAAAAAAATGAGAATTGTTTTTGGATTCACGCAACAAAGTGAGCAAGGTTCCTCTTGAATCAAAAATGGTTCAGGTTCAGAGAATGAAAAAATGAGTGCCAATCGAACCAAAGGCGCGGTAAACGGCATTAAACGCTTTTTTTATGCTTCATATAGAAAGTGAAAACTAAATGAATATTTAATAGCTCACGATCAAACGCATCGGAAATAAATTATTCATTATCGTTTGTCCGGTCTGAATAAATAAATACATAAATAAATAAATAAGTAAAAGCGTGGATTGCATCTTAAACGTTGAATTAAAGTTAAATAATAAACTGAAAATTGTGTTAAACGCAAAATACGTTAGCCGAAAATGAATTAATTAATTTCAATCGAAAATTTTGAAGAAGCAATCTCCATGTTTCCGTTTGTACCTTTTTGTTATCTCTTCTTCAACTTAATAGTCATTAAGTCATTAGTCATTAATACATTATATAAATTATATAAACAGACAATAAATAAACGAAGAAATAAAAAAATGGATATGTACATTGATAAATAGGTCAGTGTACATTCATCATGTACGTACATTTATATGTTAAGTGCACTAATGAAAACCCGTTTCATTAACAGGCAGGGATGCAAATGGAGTAATAATTAAATATCACTTTTACAGCGCCAGGAGTCAGCTCGTGCCCTCGAACAAACGATCCAAATGATTACAACAAGTGCGTGCTCCAACAACTCGAGATAATAACGCCGCAATTGATTAAGGGAATTCCTTCATTAAAATTACCACCTCTTGATCCGCTTGCACTGCCATCGTTGATAGTTGACAGAAATCTCGAGGCCCTCAAGGTGAAAGCTAATCTTAGCAATATACGTGTCTACGGTTCGACAAATTATCTTATCGATGATTTGCGCGCGAATCGTGACAATCTCACGGTTTACCTTGAAATCCAACTGCCCTATATTCACGTAAAGGGCGATTACGACGTCAAGGGTAACCTACTTCTGTTGCCTCTGAATGGAAATGGAGCTTTCAGTGGTAACTTCAGTAAGCAAAAGAGTTTTTTTTAATTAAAATAAAAAGATTAGTGAATCTTTAACGGGCTACAAATTTTTCCGAACAATCGACAAATATATATATATATATTTTTTAGCAAACACTCAAACGAGGGTGAGCGCCCAGGGTAGAGAGATGACCGATAAAAATGGCATTAGAAGGATTGAAATTCACAAACTCGTCACGAAAATTCGCGTTGGCGATGGCAATATTAAGCTTAACGCTCCACGCTTACAGAGACTCACAGGTGAGGAAAAAAATCTAGGATACCTCTTCTTATTAAATAAATTTACGGTTCATATTAAATTTTCAATTATTCCATTAATTATTGTTTATCCCTAATTATCTTTTTTTTTTTTAATTTCCTAGCTGAAGCAGCGTCGACTTTCTTCAACACGAACCCTCGTCTCGTGCTAGATATAATAAATCCAATAATCGAAGAGACCGCGGCATCAATAGCAAAAGCTCTCGCAGCGAGGGCGCTCGGCGTACTCACGGTCAATGAATTATTACCGTAGTCCTTCTTCCCAACCCATTTTTTTTTCTCCAGCGTGAGAAAAATGATTGAAAAGATATTTTACTAGCCTAGTTTTTTTTACGCCGTCACGTCAGTGGCTTTAAAGGAAATAGCACGTAAAATATAGGAAAAAAATGAAAAAATATGAAGAAGAATACGAAAAAGGAAGTAGAGAGAGAGAAACGATTTTTCTAATGACGTCATTAGAAAGTCGACTGATAGTTTTTTTTTATTACTTCCGGAAGAATGGTTAAGATTTTTTTTGCATCGAGGAAATAAATTAATCGGCACCGTGTAATGCATATAGCGTCGTGTGGATAAGATAATGTCGAGTCATCAAGAGCCTGTATAAATCGTAATGATGAATGTAGGTTTTGTTCTTTATTTTTTGTTTATTTTAATATCAATCAACCGGGAACAATTCGTCGTACGTAAATGATCTTGTGATTTTATTGGTGACGTCGGTGAATAATTCAGCGAGAGCAGTTTCGAGTACCGGTCGTACCTCGTCCAGTAGAAGATTGCTATTCGCATTGAGTACCTGATTACTTGCCGGTCCTGCGAAAAAAATTATTTTGTTGTTGAAAAACTGGGTTTAATTTTTTTTCTCCTATTTTCTAAGGATGATTGGATAATTGAATATCGTTTCTCAATGTAAAAAACACGACAAAATGAATCACTATTTATGCATTATTCATTTGTCTTATCCGCAGCGCATACGGTCGAAAATATTAATTTGATTCGAGCCAAAATTATTGAGATCAAGCAAATCTTATTTAACCAAAAGGTTTAATTGATTGATTTGTTCAAATTTGTTGAAAATATTATGGTTCTTCGTTGCATGTCAATCTTATTTCATTGAATATAACACATACTTCCAATCTGATAAACTCGTTTTTTTTATCCGGTATATATATTGTCATTAACGCATTGACTCACCAAAGATGCATATTTTTGTAGGTGCGAGAAAAAAAAATCAAAACTATTTTTCTCGCGTGAGATCATAATGCAGTATACATGCACTGAGAAAAAAATATTGTTATATCTACTAAATCGGCATTCGCGGACGTTCAAACGTATTTTTCGTTGGTTTAACAAAAATTTCGTTGTCCTGACCATATTTTGGATTGAGTTAGCGTACTGATATTTTAGGATGGGTGGAGCAACCCAAAATATAATTGGAGTAACTATAATTTTCTTAAGTCAACGAAAAATTCGTTTGAATGCCCACGAACGCTAATAATTGAGTAGATTCAACACATTTTTTTCTCAGTGTGTATATATAGATGGATTTATATAAATGGTGCGAGAAAGACAAAGAATAGTAATTTGATTTTTATCGCAGTCAATTAATGTTGCGTTACACGTCGTAAACGTCGTGGATATGTTATATAGCAGGATGATATTAAAATTGATCGAAAGTACAGAGGTCGAACGATCGCAATCGTTTCTGCGGCGTAAACGAAAGCTAGACATCATAAATGAGTACGATCACGAGTAATCGATTTTTTTTCAACGGAAAATAAATGTTCTATACACGCGGTATGCATAATCTATTTTCTAGAGATTGAAAGAATTTTTAGATCTAACTTTTGATTACACGCATACATAAATTACTAATCATCATGACTATAGACTGCAGAGTTGTTGCAATATAATTGAAGTGGTCGATAATTTTCTCGTCGACTGAACATAGCCTCAAGAATGATTACTTGGCGAAGGCGCTTCAGCTATCATCGAGCACACTACGTGAGCTGAGCTTTCGTGACTTTAACAAGTTACCAAGTTTTTTCCCGTTGCGATAATTGTGTCATTCATATCTTCATCTTTCAATTATGATTTTAACATGTTGATTATCAACAAATGATGTCAAAAATAATAATAACTAATAATACTCATCGATGAATAAATACATCAAATTATTCTGGAGGTAACAATTTTTTCCAAATACTATTTATAATTATTTCGCGTCAGGATAATTTGTCAAACTTATGAAACTTACCGAGTATCGGATCACCGCCGAACAAATTGCTGAGATATACGTTTGCCTTGCCGATCCTGATTCCAAGTTTCATTTTCTCGAAATTGAGATAAACGTCGTCACCTCTGGTAACTTTTTCAGCGCGCAGCAGTACGTCAGAGTCATAACCGGCTGGATGGAAAATATTGTCAAACATGTCATCGTAGAGAGAAAATATTTTTTGAGGAATCATTCAGTGAGTTATGAGATCTATTCTAAATTGAAAATTTGTGGCACATTATTCAATCAAAAATATTCTCACTGAAATTCCCAGTAAGATCGCCATCTCCAGCGAGCCTCAGAAGAAGAAGTCTCGCGTCGATCTGATATTTTCCACGAAAACTGAGCGTATCGAAGCTCACCTTGAAAGTAAACGAAACCTCGTCCACGTTCGCTTTAAGATCGCGCACTTTGAACGTTGATGGTCCGCTCACCTGTCAAATTTTTAAAATGTAGTATCCAATTCAGGGCCTATTATTATATTGCGAGTATTTTATATCCGGCTTGTGTTTATTTCGAATGAATCAATACTTATAGCTATTAAGAAACAGAGGATTCTTCCCGAATACATCCACCTATCTGATTTGCTAAAAAAATTGTTCTTCAATTGTCACATAACAAATCCAGACTTGTCGCGACTGCATTTAAAATCAATTGAAAGAACCCTTCAGATACATGACATGACATTGGATTAAAATTGGGATGAATTAAAGAACGATTCCTTACATGGTAGATAAAATAACATCTTTCTGCACAGTCTCGAATTAGATAAAAGAATGCACTGAAGTTCGTACTTTATTCAGGATTAATGTCAGTTGAAGCGAGCAACGAAAATGGATATATGCATTAACGAGCACCATTTTTCATCGTAAATAATTATTTTAAATCAAACGTAATTCATTGTTTGAAAATAAAAATGATTGCTTTTGAACACATGATTTTTTAAAAATAAAAACAAATATTGGGCGCCATATTTTGGGTTGACATGAGAAAAATCGTAGACTATAGAAATAAGGAAAAATTATTATTAGCAAATTAACTTTGCGACATCAAATTTGTTTCTTTACAACTACGCTATGAGTTTTTTAAAACACTTGATTCGGGATGTATTACCTGAATATCCGTTAAATTTATGTCGAGCCGCGCTCCCTGAGGTCCCCTGAGCAGTCTTATCTGTTTGAGGGTCAGAGGTTCGATTGCTGGTGCATCAAGCTCGGGAATACCCTCGGCGAGCTTCTCGCGAAGATTCTCGATCGAATTAGTGATGCATGTGTCGAGGTCTGGATCTGATCGCTTGCAGGGTTTGATGTAAGGAGCTAAACGTGTGAAATGGTGAAACAATGTGAGCAATGTTTATATGATCGGTTAAAAAAGGCTTTGTTTTTAGATTACGTTCTTCAAGTTTTTTTCTCCTTGAGGCAATAAGAAAGCTCTCGCAAAGAATCTGGCATTAGAAAATTCACATGTATATTGTAATCAATAGGGAAGAATAGCAGCGAGAAAATATGCTCATCGTGAACTGTGAGCATAAAATTAAACCATTTTCGTTTTTATGTATTGTAAACACCTGAAAATATTAAACAACAGGCGTATGGAAACTATCAAGTTTTTTAAATTTCAGTTCTAGTGGTTTACCTTTTGTATTGAGTAGTGATTGACCTTTTTATAGTGCGTAATTTTATCAATTTTGTAAAACAATCTTTTTGATGGATAAAAGTTCACTCGATTTTCATTCTATATAAATAAAACATAATATATTGCTATTTTTACACAATTAAGACTCGCACCGGTAATCGACGTAGTGTTGAGAAAAATAAATATATATATAGATATACGCATATAGCATCGACTAAATAAAAATTGGTCTTATATGTGACATACTCACGTAACGCGCCGAGCGTTATTCCCGCTAATGAGGCGGTCACGCTGTGAAAATAAAAAGTTCAGAATAATTCAACCTATATATGTATACATGTGTATAGATACGTATCCTACGATGCAGCGTCGCAAAATAGTCAATTACGCAATACCGGTACATCGACACAAGGTGGCAATGTGTGTATCACACGAGATAGAAGCAGTGCCTAGACTTTAGTCTCTTGCTTACGAGATAACGTCATTTGGAAATGACGTTAATCGTGTGCATAACAATATTGCATAAATCTAGACGAGTTTTTGTTTTCGTTTCTTTTCCTCGCTGAACATGCTATTAATCTCCCGAATACGGCGTGATCAAAGATGTTTTTATACCTCCGAAATAATAAAACGTCTTGCAATTTCTTTCTTGCACTCTCTTTGCCATATTTGTTATGCATAAAAAAGTTTCGATTAACAAATTCGGCGATTAAGTTATTTTGGATACTGTAATAGATTCATTACAATTGATTGGAGCGAAAAAATGAAAGCGTGATATACTGACGCATTCGCGTGATATTGTCGTCAGCGACATGCTTTGTTTCGTGAATCGACGAGCATCCTATCATTGCTGAGATTCGTTTCTCTATCGAATAAAAATCAACACGCCTGAGATTCTTTATTGATATAACACTTCGATAAAAAGCAACAATAAAATAAGTTTTCGACACAGGTACCAACGATTTTACTATATTAACTTTCTACTATATTAACAAACAAAAAAATTGCACAATTAAATTAAATTGGAATTCATTGCACGTGAAAAATACACTATTGATAATTGTGTTGATTTGGTTTAATAATAGAATAGCGTACCACACGTGTAATAGCAGAGCAAACATGACCGTACTTCGCGATCGAATAAAGACGATTGAGAGCCAGCCTGTGAACCAGGGGGGTTTCTCGGCCCGCGGGACACCGCAAGAGACGATATAGAGTTCGCAAAAGTGCATGCTATAAGACGACAACGCTAGATAGGATAGGACAGGACGGGGTAGTTGGTGAGGCGAGAGAGTCCGCGTACCAGAGCTGGTAAAAAGCCTGAAATCGTTGCACTATTACATTCGACCACTTGATTACCTCGTGCTACTTGGCAGCCATTGGTCGCCCAGGCCAGCCTGGTCACCGCATATACGACGTTCGATTCCGTAGGTAATTTTGATGTGGGTATGGGACACCACATACACACTTTTCAGTCAGTGCACACAACGCTTTTAGAATGTAATCGCAGGTGAGAAAAGTTTCCTGTGCAGAACAGTTGGGTTGCATTGGTTGCGGCATCATAAGTCAGGCGCCAGGGAGAGAACTGCTGAGAAAGAGATAAAAAAAAATATCGGTCACAAGCGAACATCGAAAAAGTCTCACAAGCGATTGGCTCGTAAAAACCCGCTAAGCCTGTTGGGAGATGTATTCGAATAACAAAACGGGAAACATTTTTTTTATGTAAATCTTACGAGATTTTTTTTTTTAACTCATGAAGAAGTTATTCTTGATTAGTTGAAAGGATGGTTATTTGAGACATCTTTCACGATTATTATGCCGGTAAATAATTTTGAATAAGTTATTGTATAAAGGTATTTTGTATGAAGGACACCTCCAGATATGCACTGATAAAAATCCTAGAAGCATAAGAATGTATTACTTAGCTAAACAATTCCTATTATTAGCAGGTATATCAAGAGACTCGGTGGAATCTCGCGCCAAGTAGATTTTTGCGCGAGACTCGCCAGAGGCTGTATATGCGTGATTCCTCGAAGGACACGCCTACTGCCATTCTTAATTCACCTCATACAAAGAAATAACCCCTCGGTCGGCAAAATTAAGGACACTTTTATTACATAATTGTTGACATAGCTTTCGATTATGACCAAAATGAGCTAAATCAGTTTAGTCGTTGATGAGATATATTAAATTCTTTTTAGCGTACAGTTCAGTTGATCTTACAATTCGTCAAGAGTCAAGAATCAAGATTAGCTGTTTTCGCTCCACCGCAGATTGCCGAGCGCGCTCGAGCCAAGCCGACGGTCACATCAACGAATTCAGACATCTGAATTCGTTGATTAACGCAGCTCCGCGATGCACATGCATGCATGTACACATGCGCGTACGTATGCTTGGTGTATGTATATACATATATAGCTTATTACAATTTGGTCGGGCTCGAACGCTCGCACTTACTGTCATCGAAATTGTCGCGGAAATTGCGTACATAATGAATATATTATTCATCAATTTCATTATATTATTCATCAATATTATTATCAATTATTAACTACTCTGTAAATAAATGAATCACATTATTTTTTTTCGGCCCACGGACTGGAGGCCAGAGTGATCGGGTTACTAACCTCCAGGAATTGTGCAGCGAATTTATGTAGGTCATAAATTTACTACCACAAACAAAAAAACCGTGCAAATTCGAAATTTACCCATTGCTTCCTCGCGATTTTCGCCAACCCATAGATTCTGCTCAATGAGTAATGACTTTCTCAATTCTGGCTTCCTCATAGAGGGAGCTTTCTCTTGTGATAGTATGAAAATCATGAGAAGCGCTACAATTAAAATACCTCAGTATTTTAAACGAAAGTTGGAGCGTACATGCTATTTAAAAAACAATTGAAAATTTAGGAAATTCAAAGTTTCATCAAGTCTAAACCATATGATCGATTCTTGTCAAACTCGACACTAAGAATCCTTGTTTCTTAGCCAATATGTGTAACAAGTTTTATTTAGATTGTTGAAATTTTATGAAAGTTAGAGCGAAAATGGTTTTTTTTTCGCAAAATTCAAAAAATTAAAAATACTATAAATCTTAAACGCCTTAATCGATTCTTGTCCAACTTAATACGAAATAACCTTACCCCCTAGCCTATTTCTATAGAAAGTTTGAGCTTGATAGCCGGAAATTTACGAAAGTTAGAGAGATCACGCCCTTTTTCGAAAAATTCAAACTATCCTAAAATGAGACAGTCGTTAGCGATCTGAGCAAAAATTGCAGGGGACCGAAGTGGCCAAGCGTGCCAAACTTCTTGGTTTCTCTTTCTTTGTTTGATGTAGTAAATTTATGACCTATATATTATAAAAAAATCCTTGTCTATTGTTAAACCATATAATGGCATTAATCGTACCCGTGCACTAACAAACTTGACGACTCGAAGTGATTTTGTACCGGTTTTTGTATCGCGACGAGAATACAACACACGCAAATGTACTTGGCGCAACATTCTTTACATCGAAGATGTTTTTGGGGAGATAAATATATACGGAAACATTCATACAGATACTATGGTGACGAGATCGACTTTCATTGAGTGAAACTCTCGGACGCAATACTACCTTACGATCTATACTGGACAGAATATACGACAGGTTCAACTCTGATGGACTTTCGACCTCGAAGCCGTTCTCGCGATTCGAGAGAGCTGCTCTGGCTAAACGCCGATCTGCAAATAGACATCACCATGAATTTTATCCCGAGTTTCTACCAGAGGTTTCAGTTTATTGAAAAATTGGAGAAAATAAAATGAAAATTATATAGAAAGGACAAATTGATGAAGTTTTCTTTATGAAAATATTTATGGCAACACACATGTATCATTTAAGTCGATTTTATTTATTTACTTCATGTACAAATACCAGTCGCACATATATATATATATATATATATATATATGTATATGTCCTTTTGGGGCAAAGTTTTTTCAACTCGTAACAAATTATTAGCGATCTGAGAAGATAACTATTTGGCCTCACGTCTATAATTTTTTTTTGAAACTGTTTTTGTATGTAATGTATTTATATGTGAATGCAAGTACTATCGTCATTCTTCTGCCACAATAACGCTTGGTCCTATTCCCTCTATAATACAGAAATAAGCACGACCTCTGCTACACAACCGCAACTTCATATTATTTTCTTTTCATCGTTCCCATCTATATATTTTTGTTTTCTTCATATTATTTTGATCATCTCCTATATGCGACAAATTTAACCGATCATTCTGGTTTTTCTTATAAGAATGCAGTAATATCACCAAGCAGGCAAAACATCCGCACGTGGAGCTCGTCGATTATTTTTTACTACCCACTGATTTCGTATTTTTCCACGTATTACAAGGTCGTGACGCTTCCGTCATAAAATTTCTCAACCATAACCGGTATACGCTGTGGATCAATCGTTTTTACTTTTATTTTTACTCATTCTCAATCGATCATGAAGGTTTGGGTTCATGATCATGAACTTTTGTAAGGACCATGGTCCTTACAAAAGTTGTCGAACGCCGATCGGTGAATCGTAATGGAGCAATTATACGTACGTAAGACAGAACAGCAAAAAATAATCCACAATTTTACGGTGGACACGACTTTTCGAAATCTACGAGGAATTCGAGCAAACCACAATGATCGCTGATTCCAATTAAAAAAGCGCAAGTGACAATGCAAGAAAGGTGGAATATATACGACAGGAGAGATCAAGAAGGAAAGATCGAAAAATAATTATAACGTGACTCCCTCAATCCGTGACAAAATATGTTGCTATACATACGGGTCATTCCATGTCACATCGACAGGTTTGTGATGTTCATTGTCTGAAATTCGGTTCCCAGCTTGTTACACAAAAAATGCTTTTTTTTTTTATCTTTGGTCTGACCCGATTTGGTAATGATTTTTAGAAAAAAAAAAAAAAAAAAAATTGTCGAAAAACCGGTGATAAATATAAAAGTGTATGAGCAATATCGCAGAGTGAGCCAGAGCTCGGTTAAAAAAAAAACAATTTTTTTCGAACCCAAGTGATCGAAAATAATAAAACCGTACGCCGGCTCACTCTGTGAAGTGATTTAAAAGTTTTGATATCTGACAGAGGACTTTTCCGGGTTTCATCAGATTTTTCAATTACAAGTGAATTTTGGTAAACTTTATTGAGTCTAGTACTTGATGGGAATGAAAAAATCCCAATTTGAAAATATAAGTCCCGAAAATAAGCGAAGAATTTTTTGCACAATTCCTGGAGGTTAGTAATCTGTAGCTTCCAGTTCGTGGGCTGAAAAAAAAATATTGTGATTTATTTATTTATAGAGCAGCTAATAATTGATATACAAATAATATATTCATTATATCCTGTGTACGAAATTTTCGCGAAAATTTCAATGACAGTTTTCGAGCACGACCAAATTGTAATAAGCTATACATATATGTATATATACATCAAACATACACGACGCGCATGCATGCATGTGTACGGAGGAGCTGCGTGAAGTGGTGACTTCACAAGACTCTCGACCGATCGGCTTATCTTGAGCGCGTTCGGCAATCTCCGGTGGAGCGAAAACAGCTGATCTTGATTCTTGACTCTTGGCTATAGTCCAGGAAAAAAATCGAAATCTAGCACTTTTTAGTTATGGATCCGGAATCTTGGCCTAAGGGTAATTCGATGACGCTGAATCGAATGGCGGTAATTATTTTGCAATCAACCCCCGAGAACATTGAAAAAAAGGGTTAAACCGTTAATTTCGGAACCTAATGACTTTATCGAAAAATATGTCAAACAAAAGTTGTTCGGGACCAAAAAATACGTAAAAAAGTATTCCATGGTCATCTTCGTACCTTCAAAAATAAGAGAGAAAAAGGTGAATGAACATTTATTTTTGAGATGAAATTTCTTTTCAGCCGAAGCACTACTGGGAAGGTAAGGACGCAAGATATGTCTGTCTCTTTCGCACTCGTTAGAGTGCGTTGTGCGCATGGGTGACCGTGAAATACAATGAGCGTGACGGAGACACACAGTGAGAGAGATAGACAGAGGGTCATTTTGTGTCCATTACGAGATACCCGACGATTTTCGGGTTTTCATATTGTATTGAATGATTCGACGCCACACAGCTGAAAATCTGTTTCAACACTACGTTTCAATGTATGCGAAAGTTTTGTGTTTTGCTATAATTTGTGTATTATTTCTAACCGTTTTCAACGCGTGTTTTGGAAAAAAATTATACCAAGGTAAGTTGTACATATGTATATTATTGATATGCCATTATTATTATAGTAGAGAGAACTCTGACATAATAGGCTCGTATAAAAATTCCATAAATTAGCAATTCTAAGAAATAAATATTTCACTAAAAAAATTGGCGAACTTCCACATTTTGTTTGTTTTTTTATTTATTACTAGCTGACCCGGCGAACTCTGTTCCGCCTTAGAGGCAATAAATAAGCAGATTTTTGATTTTATTAAGTTCAATTTTTTATTAGGAAATACAAATAAAAAAATTAAGTATTCTAATGATTCTTTATTGTTCATGTATTTTGGTGCATAGGTTGCACTCTTCAGTTAAGTACCTTGTGATACACGACATTTTTTGTTTTATTATCAGGCGCAAGAACAAACAACGCAGATGGTCTTCCGATCCGTGAACATTGCACATATAATTGATCATGGGAAAAACATGTATATTCCAGATTCAAACCACAAACTTTCAAGGATTGGCCTTGTGATTTGTTAATGGTCATGGCGAATGCAAGACGGATCGGAAATTGAAGTCTTTTAAACTCAAACGGCATATCGGTTGGGATCATCGGGATCCTCGGAATGAGAAATTTCTCACCTTCGAATTTTCCTTTGAGTATCGTCGCGTAAATCACATTGTTCATCAATTTACTTACCACCAAACGCGTACCGTTGCACAGTTTTAGTTGGTTTATGTTTCGAAGCATGATTACTACGGAGCCAACCTTTAGGCGTAAATTGTGCGGTGGAAAGCCAGGCACATCCAAGGAGTTTAAAAATTCAATTGGATAGTTGGTGGCTTCATCTTCATTTGTTACGCAGTCAATAGATTTGAATGAATGCATTGTTCTAATGATCTCATTCTGAATTATGTAGTTTAGGTCATCTACATCTTTATTCTTAGCCGCTAAAATTACTCGCTCACTCAACCATTCATTATTTTTGTAGTTAGTAATTATGTTTGGGAATACTTTGTTGATAAGTTCGTCTTTCGATGAGACAAAGTTACAGAAATTATGAGGAAATGAAATCAATCCGCTCGATTCGTCGACAGGTACTAGACCATTACCGATAGTCAGCAATTGCTCAGAGAAATCTTCAGCATATGTATCATTAAGCAATGCAACTCTCATGTTTGTTGTCAACTGAAGTTTCTTCACATAGCGCCATAGATTCGATGATTTGAGGCAAGCCACAAAGCAATGAATGCAATGGCTCAGGTGGCGGAGTCAATAATGGCAATTTCACTTTCCTACTAAGGCAGCACAATCCGGGCGTTTCTCCGGAAAACTGCAATGCGCCACAATACTCGCAAACAACGTCCATTGGCCCAATGCAAACGCTAGGATGCAAGCAGTAATCAGTGATGCAATCGTATCGAAACGCTGCTCGATTCAAATCAGCAATTGATAAATCTCTTCTTGTGCGTCGAAAATTATCTACTTGTTGATCTCTGTTGTTCGCTCGACGATTTCGCATTGCCAACCGAACCGTTTCACGGGCTGCCTCACTTTGCTCTTGTGATTGAGAAGCACGAAGTCGAGCCATACTAACGCGGCGCTCTTCACGGGCAATTTCTTGTTCTTCTTCAGTCCTTTCATTCGCAATGTTTCGTATCCTTCTTGCATTACGGCTTTGTCGGGAAAGATTCGATCGTCTTGGTCGCGGCATTGTTAATGATGATTCAAAAAGAATACAAATTACTGATTATTACTGATTATTGATTTCTGACAAAATTTATAATTATCAAATTTTCAACCATACTTAACCATAGACAAAATTACGTTTAGCTGTCATTTGCGTTTTGTTATTCCATGTCAGATGCGTTTTTGTTATACCACGTTTTATAGTGACTTGTATTCTCTTTAACGTTTTATGTCACGTCACACGGGAACGCGGTCGAACGGGATAAAAAGTGTCCTATGTCCGTCTCCTGGCTGTAAGCTGCCTCCTCACCAATTTTCAGCCAAATCGGTACAGCCGTTCTTGAGTTATAAATAGTGTAACTAACACGACTTTCTTTTATATACAGTGAGGGGCAATTGAAGTGGGACGATGTGTTTTTTGTCGATTTCGGCGAAACTTGAACCGATTTCAAAAAACTAAAAAAGTACTTTCGAGTTAATTCAATTATCGTCCGAATGAAACTAGTTTCATTAAGATCGGATGCGAATTGACCTGGTGCGAAGGTATGGCACGATCAGGTGTAAATCGAGGCTATGCGACCACGCGAAACTACCCCCAGAATTGATATTGAAGTCGTTGAAAGTCCCTTAACGATGAGTATCAGTCAAAAGGGCAGCTCGTGGCGATCAAAAAAGTCCCCTAAAAAAATTCGGTTGGCCTACTCCAGATGGAGCTACAGTCCAGGAAGCGATTCCCGGTTTTTGGGGACGTTATCGGTGATTAAGCGAAAACGAATCGATGGAATCGATTGAAACTTGTTTTGTAATCGTATTTTGTAGTACCCTTACACCTTAAGCGATTTTTTATTATGAAATCTGCTCCTGTCGATGAAATCCAGGTATTACGAGGTTACATTTTCTCATGAATCAACATTTTTCATATTGAAGCACTTTAGTGCCAATATTATAACCTGGTGCATGATAAAGAGGAAGCTTTAACGATTAAAATGGGTATTGATTCAATACCGGAAACTCCCTCTTGTACGCCAAGGAAAACGTTAAAAAGTTAGTAGAAAATCGCGATATCTCGAAAATTCGTTCCCGGGATGCGCGGCTGTGTTTACATGCTTCGCTCTAGGGCCGGGCCTGGGAGAGGGTCCCTAC
Organism: Dyspetes luteomarginatus; assembly: GCA_963669185.1. Classification (NCBI taxonomy): domain Eukaryota; kingdom Metazoa; phylum Arthropoda; class Insecta; order Hymenoptera; family Ichneumonidae; genus Dyspetes; species Dyspetes luteomarginatus. The sequence continues at coordinate 15,993,068 of OY769904.1, forward strand.
CAGCAGCAGTAGCTGTCGCAGTTAAATTAACTTGGCGATATAAAAATATTTCGTAAGAATGTTTAATAATGAAAAATTAATGATCAATGATTAATAATTAACAATTAATAATTCAATATTTATTGTTGATTAATTCGATAATTAATAGGAAAAAAATTACAGTAATTATCATTACATGATTAACGATAGAACATGAAAATTAATAATTATTATTAGATAAATAATATTGAAAAATTAAGATTTGTTAATCGTATTTCAAATCAAGAATTCAAAATTGAAAATGCGAAATCTCAAAACATTCAAAAACATTCCGTATGCGATAACCTTCAAACTATCGCTCAGAAACAAAAACATCTGGGGAACTTTTTAAACCCTCTTTTGATTATCTGAATTATTACTTGTTAATTATTAATAATTGATCATTAATTTTTCATTATTTTTCATGATTAATTTTTCATTATTATTTTAAAAAAAGTACCTGTAAATAAAGTTGAATATTTATTTTGAAAAAATCTGCACTCAGATAATCAAAAGAGGGTTCAAAAAGTTTCCCAGATGTTTTTGTTTCTGAGCGATAGTTTGAAGGTTATCGCATACGGAATGTTTTTGAATTTTTTGGCGTTTCGCATTTTCAATTTTGAATTCTTGATTTAAAATACGATTAACAAATTTCAATTTTTGAATATTATTTATCTAATAATAATTATTAATTGTCATGTTCTATCGTTAATCATCTAATGATAATTATTGTAATTTTTTTATTATTAATTATCGAACTAATCAACAATAAATATTGAATTATTACTTGTTAATTATTAACCATTGATCATTAATTTTTCATTATTAAACATTCTTACGAAATATTTTTATATCGCCAAGTTAACTGCGACAGCTACTGCTGCTGGTAGGGCCCCCCTCCCAGGCCCGGCCCTAGAGCGAAGCATGTAAACACAGCCGCGCATCCCGGGAACGAATTTTCGAGATATCGCGATTTTTTACAAACTTTTTAACGTTTTCCTTGGCGTACAAGAGAGAGTTTCCGGTATTGAATCAATACCCATTTTAATCGTTAAAGCTTCCTCTTTATCATGCACCAGGTTATAATATTGGCACTAAAGTGCTTCAATATGAAAAATGTTGATTCATGAGAAAATGTAACCTCGTAATACCTGGATTTCATCGACAGGAGCAGATTTCATAATAAAAAATCACTTAAGGTGTAAGGGTACTACAAAATACGATTACAAAACAAGTTTCAATCGATTCCATCGATTCGTTTTCGCTTAATCACCGATAACGTCCCCAAAAACCGGGAATCGCTTCCTGGACTGTAGCTCCATCTGGAGTAGGCCAACCGAATTTTTTTAGGGGACTTTTTTGATCGCCACGAGCTGCCCTTTTGACTGATAGCCATCGTTAAGGGACTTTCAACGAATTCAATATCAATTCTGGGGGTTGTTTCGCGTGGTCGCATAGCCTCGATTTACACCTGATCGTGCCATACCTTCGCACCAGATCAATTCGCATCCGATCTTAATGAAACTAGTTTCATTCGGACGATAATTGAATCACCTCGAAAGTACTTTTTTAGTTTTTCGAAATCGGTTCAAGTTTCGCTGAAATCGACAAAAAACACATCGTCCCACTTCAATTGCCCCTCACAGATAGATTTTTTTACTGAACTGAAAAAACTGTTTTATTTCTGTCTTCATTTAATTTATTCTCTTCTTGGCATGTAGATTTTTTTATCGATAGATATTTATGTTACTCTCAAAATAATTGGCATGCAAAAGATCGTTTCAATTTAATGAGAATTTAACTGCTTTTTCAATAAATGAATTTGAATCGCCAAGGAATATGAAAAGAATAATGATATTTGAATATTTTTCTAACGATTTATATGATAAACTAAACGTTAGCAATTATTGATTGCAATTGTTTTTCATTATTTCAGTCTGCCGTATTTATAGATCCGGTTACGGTATGTACCTTATGCGATCAAGCACTGGAGAGTGCTACATCGCATATCGATAATGTTGGGCAAAAGGGTCTGAAGACATTAATTGCGAAAAGCAAACAACTTGGTGATACTAAATGGAAGGTATGGAGCAATTCGTTTGAACGCCCGCGAACGCCAATTTAGTAAATTCAACAATATTTTTTTCTCAGTGTATAAAAATTTGTATGCTTTTATATCAAATACGGCAGTTCGTCGCTAGAAGTCCCACCGTTTGGGGGCGCGACAAGCGCGCGGAGGTTCGGGAAGATGGCTATAACTTTTGAATAACTTAGTTTTTTTCATTTTTTTCCCTAATATACGATAAAAATATGTAATTATCCAACAAAGTCTAATAAAATCCAACACTCACTTAGGTTGTACAAAAATCTCAAAGAGGTACATATTTTTCGCCAGGGCGTCCAGGTATAACCCATTAACAATCCTTTTATACATGTAAATACGTGTGCAGCGAACCCGACACTAATAACCATATGCGTTTAAATCCATTTCGTAGATATGCAATTAAGAGGTTTCAAAAATCGCGGAAAATGAGTTTGCTCACTTCGGGCAACTTTCGCGACAAAGGCTTTGCGTAAAATCACTGATATTTCACAACCCACCCTAATATTATTCAAGATTCTCAATAGCATGATCTGACGATCCGATAACTGTGGCGACGAAGGGGTCTAGAAAGATCAAGAAAATACAAATATTCTATACCTTACATATCTGTCACATCATAAATCACCAATACATATACATATCCTTATTATATCCGATATTATATGGCACTGGCACGTTTCCACTGACGATCCTTTTATATTCTTAGTAATTACGCGTACAACGAAACATGCACGTATAACCATATATTTCGTCAATATGCAACACATTACCCGTGCGCACGCCACCAACTGTTAATCTCTCAGAGACCCGAGACTGAACAAAACTCGCTCGAAATTTGTCGTCGCCCCGATTAATTATCGCACGGTGAAAACAACAACAATTAAGTTCAAAACTGCGAGAGTTTGACGACTTCAAGAACTGCGAAAACATCGAGATAATATCGTAACACCAACTTTTTAGGGGAGGAAAAAATAATAAATCATTGTTCGAGGATGATGTGGTATGACGATGGTAATATTTACTCGTTAATACACTGAATAGAATTGAAGCTGCCGCGGCTTTTTCCAGATTCCCGGGACAAAAGTCGATTGAGCTGACAACTTCTAGATCTCAAGCCAGCAATACTTTTTCCCCCGGGACATTGCACACAGTACAATTTGAAAAAATACGTTATAGTTGAAATGAGATAGGAAAGAAACGAAAAAAACCCTGATAGATAGAAATATGAGTAGCGAACGTTTACGTTATCCGTGCATTTGAAATGTGTTGAGTAGTGTGACACATACATGAATGCGTCACTTGTGTAAATTCGCATAGACCCACTCTATAATGGATAGCCATCCGAGGACGCGGTTGAAGGAGACCCGGGACAAATTTCGGTCGGAGATTCAATCTGGCGAGAGGGATTAGACGCAAAGGTAGGGATAACCGCGCGCACTATAGGTATAGATTCCGACCATGGCCCTGAATTTATTCATAGATGATTCAGTATTATTACTTATGTATCTAATATTTCGTGTTCTTGTATGTAGGTAGGATATATAAAAGCAGCCACTTGACCGTTCGGCACTGCAGATATTGATTTTCCGTCGTCACTGCGTGTTTCCTCTTGTATTGCGTACGCAATCTGATCAGTCTCTTCGTGGAGAAGTCATTCGTCGTTTTCCTTCGGTTTTTTTATCGATCAATTAGTCTGCAAAATAGTTGCATACTATGGTAGTGAATATGTTGGGTAAATGTTTAGCATTTGTTCTTCTGGTGACTATCGCCGTTGCAGAAATTCGTGAGTAACATTCGTCTTATTTAAAATCGATTCATTCTAAACGAGGCCCGTCAATAATGTTGCCCTCTGCAGGGGATCTGTTTGGCCCCCGCATATCTCATTAGTGTAAAATGCTTTCTATAAGTAATAATATGGTCCAAATATAGAATCTTTTCGTTTCTTAACAAGGAAGGGAATAGCGTATATTGAAGTGAGTGTTAGTGAATTAAATTCAGTAAAAAAGTTGTTCAAACAGGAAAAAGTGTCAACAAGAAATTACTTTTTTCAAACAAAAATGGCTATTTTTCCCGTGTCAACTGAATTTATCATTCAAACGAAATTTAAAACGAGACACATTGGACTATCGGAAACTAATAGGTATTAATGTGAATAATGTATAGCTATCGAAAAATATAAAAAGTGAAAGAAAATACCGTAAAAAATTGTTTTTCAATAACAGATTATTCTTCTTGAAATTCCCGATTAGCCAATTGATTTAACGAACTCACCTGTAAATGAAGTTTTATTGTAATTGTATAAAGCGCTTCTTCCGGAATGGTCAACTGGTAGTATGCCCGTTCTACACTGACTGCCTCATAAGTTGTGAAAGTTACACTATCTTTGTAAGCTGAAAGTATTGACTGCATGCCTGCTGTGCGTACGCCTCAAATATTTCCTCATTGTTCCAAAGTGTTGCCGTGATAATATGGGATATCTATGTTAAAATAAGAGAAAGGGAATTTTCGGGTGTGAATTCGGACTCTGGACTCGGAACAGGCACCTCATATGATTATGGTCGACCTTTACTTACAGATCGGCTCGTCTAATCGATTAATTATATTTCCCGCCTCTTCCTCGAGATTAAGTGGTAGATGTTTAAGACTGCACCATGCTGCACCATGCTGCACCATGCTGCACCATTTAAGACAACCATGCAATAATAATACAATGACTCATTGTTATGATTTGTAAAACGTTGAGCAAGTAAACTAGTAGAAGTTTCAAGTGTAGTAGGATTATTGTGCATTTAGCATTGCTCTAGCGAAGGAGCTTTTGTCGTTCCCAATATTTGAGCCACAAAATTGGGCGAACGTCGAGAATCCTGCGGTCCGACTTTCCGTTTCCTTGATCGTTTCTATGACATTTTTCTTCGCTGTTCATGTTGACACGTGATGCGATGAGCGGTGAACATTACAGTCACCAAACGAAATCAGAGATATCGGGCGATTTGACACTAGATTCGCTGTTATCGGACAAGCGTTTATCTAGCTAACTGCAATCATCGGTTAAACGCACCGTGTGTACACGTGTAAGACTTACGGCACATGAGAAATAAGAAACGTTCAGGACAATCAGGATGCCTCAAGCATTCCAAGAAATGTACTTCTCCATACTGTCGAACATTTTCACCGCAGGGTGTAACAATACCTTGCCAGAAGGGGTAATGTTTTTGAACATCTCTTACGTTAGCCTGAGAGAATTGTAATACTCTAATAATCATGTATTAGTATTAGAGTATTAACGATGTATCGTTTATTAGTCCGATAAACAAAATTCATGAGTAAATAAATAAGCCCTAATATTTATTACCAATCGAAGCAAATTAAAAAAAAAAAAGTGTTAATTAAAATTTTTAAAAAAATGTTCAATTCAAAAAAATGTTCAATTTTTTTTTTAAACGATTAAATTCAGCTTGAGGCCAGCTACAATTTTTTCTATAACAAAAATTGATTTCCATTTTTTTAAATAGTTTGTTGATTAATATTTCAAAAGTGGCGCCATCTATAATATTATCAATATTGCCATTAATTATCCCCTTCGATACCATAAAACTTTTGTATGAAACTTTTTTCCGTACCTCTTCTCGTTTCCAAAATATTTGACTGGTCGCTTTTAAATGAGACACGGTTGAACTCAATGAAAAAAAATAATTCGTTGCTTGGCAGTGAAAAGGAGAGAAAAATATCGTAACATGCGAGGCGCCTGCACAGCCCGCGTGCAGGCAGACATTTTTCTTGAAGAGACGTTTGGTGCAGACTATTTCTATGGACTTCTTTATTTTTTATACAGAAATGCTGAAAAAAATCATCCTCTTCACCACCTCTATATTGCGAAAAAAGAATGACAAATTACAAATTTTACTCTTCAGCTTCCTACATAAAGATATGCGGTCGGAAGAACCCAAATTTGGACAAGTGCGTGATTGAAAGCGTGGAGGGACTTCGTGAGAAGCTTCGCATGGGAATGCCGGAGCTTGATACACCACCTCTGGAGCCTCTCAAATTGAAGGGACTTCCTTTATCCAATACGGAAGCATTACAAGCCTATGCGACCAACGTTAAGATTTACGGCCTATCGAACTTTGACGCAAAGTCGGTGCACATCAATCTCGAGGCGAAGACAATAGACATTAACTTGGTTATCAAAAAAGTCATTCTCAAAGCGGATTACGATGTTACGGCAAAGGTAGTCGTTCCATTAAAGGGAAAGGGGCCAATACACATCGAGACAGGTGGGCTTAAATCTTAACCATATCCCGCTTTTTAGTATTTTAAGTTCCATCCCTTCTCTAACTCCCACAAATTTTAATAGCCTTCAATTTTTTTTTAAACGGATGTGAAAATGTATGTAATTTAAATCTCTCCAAAAACACCTCCGATGTAAAAAATGTTGCGCCAAGCACATTGATGTGCGTTGTATTCTCGTTGCAATACAAAAACCAATCCAAAATCACTTGATTTGTTTGTTAGTGGCTACGATTAATGCAACTATATGGTTTAACAATAGGAGAGAAATTTTTAATAATACATAGGTCATAAATTGACTACATCAAATAAAAAAAGAAAAACAAAGAAGTTTTGGCGCGTGCCGGATATATCATTATTAAGTACTTTTACTGTAAGACAAGCGTGCCAAGACTTCTTTTTTTTTCTTTTTTTTGTTTGATGTAGTCAATTTACGACCTATATATTATTCAAAAAATTTTGTCGGTCGATTAATTATGTACTACAGTCATGTGACAAAAAAAATATTTAACTTCAATTGGGATGGAAATCAAGAGGATACGATTCTCTTACAAAAAATATTTGGCAGCTGATAGATTATAGACAGTGAGCACTGCAGATGATCATTTCATCCTTTTTTATTGATGAAATTAATTAATTTATTTCTTATTTTATCAAGTCTTGTTTTGAACGTTACAATTTCCGTTATTCAGTTCAATTTTTGCATTCATTTCTCGGTAATTGAACGCTTTGCAGTTCGGAGTTTTTTAAAAATTATTATTATTTTTTGTCCGTGTGCACATCGCACATCTTTTTATCTTTTCAAGCTTAGTATTTGGACGAAAATCATTGAACAGAAATGCTAAAATGCGAAAAGCAACTTTACTTACGTTGACAAAATACTGGCACCTCGGATTATATAGGTCGTTTTTGACCCACACGAGATTTCACCTCGGTGTTGTCCGGACAGGAACTGCTGGATTGAGGCGCCGCTTGAGCACCGAGTACCCCTCACTACTAAGTTTTTTTAGGATGGAAAGCGAAACCCTGCCCTTTAAGGATCCGGAAGATATTTAAGAGGGAAAATTCGCTTAGATGAAAAATGACCCATTTTTTCTTTTTTTTTCACTGATTACGTTTGACACGTCGCTTACATTGTGCATTATTATATACTTCGTTTTATACATACTAACATTGGTTATAGCAAAACCGGAATAACGGGCGATCCAATCCAATCGATAATTCAGTTCTCCCAAGTGTTTAATTGCGGTTGAAACAACTGAACATTGAGTTGTTTCGACAACATTCGCTGATCTTTCAGAACAAGTTGAATTACACCGCACTTAGTTGGTTGAAAAATGTAGTTTAGTTCCAGCAATGCATAATATGTGTTCACCCAACTATATCCGGTGACATATTTATTGTGTATAGTGAATCATTTACTTTGTCTACTATAATACCATAGACTGTTGTTCCAACTATATCAGTGTTCAGTCAACCAATTAGACGTCAACTATATTTATTTATTTGAACTGACAAATCCTTTCTCTCAGTGTATATTCATTATATCCCGTGTGAAGAATTTAATATATCTCGTCAACGACTAAACTGATAGAGTTCATTTTGGTCATAATCGAAAGCTATGTCAAGAATTATGTAATAAAAGTTTCACCGATTTTGCCGACCGAGGAGTCACTTCTTTGTATGAGGTGAAATTAGCGCAGTAGGCGCGTCACAAATGTACTTGGCGCGAGATTGCCGAGTCTCTTAATCTTAAAACAAAAAAGCTTTAATAATAATTGAAACAGTTATGGCAATAAACGAATACAACTTTTTTGGGAAAAAGTGCCACAAACGTGTTTCTTTTTTCAAATCATATCTCTATGAAAAAAATCATAAATAAAAACATAAGTAGTGTTTTGAAAAGGGGAAAACTGGAGGCTTAAGAAAAAAATATTGTACATTATAATAGTTCGTCCGAAAAGTATAGTTATCTTATATAATATAATGGAAAATGAATAATTTTGTTCATCAAGTTTTATCGACGAATTTATTTTTAAAAAACATTTTGTTCACGAATGATGTTTCTTTTTAATTTTTAGACGATATTCACGCCGAAGTGGTCATGAAATATAAGCTATTGAAGAAAAATGGTGATGAGTACATGTTCTTTTCGACAATGACGACGAAACTCATCATGAAGGATTACTCTGTCCATTTTGAAACAGTAGATGAGGGTTCAGAGGCAACTCTGTCGACAGCTATAAACGCAGCTCTCGAGGGTGGCCGGCAGGAAATTCTCCAGTCGATCAGACCGAGCCTCGAAAGATTAATCTCCGAAGAGGTACTCATGGTAGCCAATAAAATCTGCAAACACTTTACATACAACGAGCTTTTTCCCGATCACGAATAAATATCAAATTTGTAACTAGCGGTAAACGGACAAGGACTATAGATTGGCAAGATTTTGTTAGCGTTTTAGAGTCATCTTGTGATGTGGAAAAGCAAAAGAAATGAGGAAAAAAATGTATTAATATCGTTTCGAGAGAATCGCATCGGGTAAAAGCAGACAGAAGGTACTTCATAACATTCATAATTTAGAAACTTATCAAGGATCACCGAACCGTGACTGTTTAAAAAATATATGATTAAAATATGCATTGCTGGATACTTTTGTTGTTCAATAAAGTTTTTTCATGACCAGCACATTTTTCCATGGCATTGTAAAAATTAACAGCAAAAAAAAGTACTTTTGTAAGGAATTATTGTGATTTTTTTTTTGTATGTTTATCAAAATAAATAGTTGTTCGAAAGAAATTGATAGATAATATTTTGGCCTCATTATAAACCAACGATAATTTCCGAGTTATTAATGCGGAAGAAGAACAAATTTTTTATAAAAGTCGTTGCAATGAAAAGAAGAAGACAATGCTGTGCGATAAAAAGTACACAATAATGTAACCAGACAATAAATTCAAAAATGGCCAAATAATTTAATTCATAATTTTGATTACACTTGGAATACGACTACCTATCAAACACACGGTGCTTTACATTAATGAATCTGTTCTATGCACCAAGTCCCCATTATACACCACTTTACACTGTGCAGTGGATTTACTATGAAAAGACAAATGTCTCCCGACTGAAGGAAAAATTACGAATTAAATTAAATAACAATTTATTAACATTTACAAATATTCTTAACATGCTACACATTAGTTCACCCTTTTTTAAATTTATTGTTTGACAACGTCTTGTGTGAGTTCAAGATTTTCAGTCGCGACTTTATTACCCTTTAGTGTCCCTCGTTGCCATATGGCAACATTCATTTCAGACCTTCATCAGATACGATCAGAAAAGTAGGCACCTTTTTAGTATAGTAAGAGTCGATGAAACTAAATGGACAGATACCGGTAGAACTTGATAAATGCCGCTTATTTTGTCGAAAATAATGGCGTATTATGGCGCTGTATGACGTGTATAATTTGAAGAGGAGGTACCTTAGTAAGCGGCGAGAAAAACAGGGCAACTTCGGGAATTTTTATCTCAAAAACTGTTCATTCTATTCGATTTTTTTTATTTAAAAGTATATACATTAAGGTGTGTTGAGGAATTAAATTAGATTTATTTGATTACTGGAAGCTCCGTTGTCGCGGACTAGCGTGAGATATGGGACTAGGGTTCTCATGTGTATACATGGAAACTGGAGAATCTCCATATCTATACAAATCAAAGGAGCGGTTCTGACAGTTCTAACCTCACTTTCATTCAGTATTTGTGCAAAAGTATTTTAAAAAAACGAAGTGTCTGCTCGTCCAGCAACTTGCGTGTGTGTGTGGTGCGTTTGGCGGGTTGACGGGGGTGTGGGGTGGTGATTCGTATGTGTGTGTGTCTGCGTGTATAACTGTTGCCGGACGTTTAGGGACAGCCTTAAAAAACAAAAATTACGTTTAATTTATACGGGGGGCTTCGACCCCTCGGACTCGGACCCTCAACTCCGCTGGGGGGCTCCGTCCCCCAGCGGAGTGGGGGGGGGGGGGCGGAAAGTGGTGTGAGGAGATTGCATGCATGCGGAAAAGATACTCGGTGAGCCAGGGGCTGTAAAATGGACTTGTCCCGAGATTCTACCGAGTCTCGCGATCGACTTCACATCTCCTAAAACTAATTTCTAGCATGATTCTGCGATTCATTTTTTCGCATCGAAACATCTCCATCCCCTTGAGACTAGTTTGTTGGGCATCACTATAACTAAATCGTCTTCCAATATCTCGTCACGAGAAAGTTGAATTCTAATATTATTTTCGCCATGAATTTCGAATAAACAATGTGCTGTACATATGAAATGAATCGCTATAACTTGTAAGCAATAGATGGCATAGTGTTTAGCGTCGTAGTCGTTAGGTCCATAGTTAGGCTCGATAGATAGGTAGTAGGTGAACTCCTGATGTAGAGAATACATTTTCTATGGCCGCAAACATTACAGGATCAATAACGAATAAAAAATATATATATTATTTCTTTTGCTGCGTACTGGGTGTTTTATGTTATTTCAGAAGGTCGCAGGTTCAAACCCCAGTCCTGACAACTTTTTTTTTCTTTCAATATTTTGATAGGACATCAACAACGGTAATGATAACAAAAAATGACTAATAAACTAATTGCCTCTGGATATAAATGGTTTTTTAAATTTATTTGGGGTTCATACTATAGTGGACACCCAGTAATGACCAGTACTGGAATCCGAGTAATCCCAAATAGTGAAATCTGAGTAATCCCCAATAATGCATTCCAATAATCTCGAATAGTAGAAAGCGAAATAGTGCGCAAATTTACTACCGGGACCTCAAGTAGTCATATGTCAATAGTGATTTCCAGTCATTCCCAGTAGTATTTTTCCGCACGAGGTTGAGGAGTTGTATCTTGAAAACTAATTAAGGAACCGTTCTGAAACTATGCGAAGAAATCCGGCAGCGATTCACCTTTGTTAACTGCAATTTTCATGAAAATTGCCTAGGTCTCTGAGTTTATGGAATTTTTCGAAAGAAAGTATGATCGCTCTAATTCCTGTAAGCTTTGAGCTGTGGAGGCAAAACTTGCTATACATATACGCTAGAGGAAAATCTTCATTAGTATTGAGTTTGGTAAAATTCAATCCAACGGTTCAGAATTGACCATACTTTTGTAATTTTGAAAATTTGCAATTTGCAAATTTTGAAACATTCGCGATTTTGCGCTATTTTTCTTAAATGTTTAAGAATCGAGCAGAAGCTTTCTTCGCAAAGCTTCGTGAATGACGAAAAATTGTGAAGGATCTACAATTGATTCACAAGTTTCAATTCGCACCTATTACTTCATTTCTTTAGATAACATACACAACTACACTAACGACAATAAGATATACTATATAGAATACATTTAATTATATTTGTTATTAACTGCAGTCTCAATGTTTATATGAATGATAAATCCTTGATCGAGAGTAAATAATGGACAATGAATATACAGATAGTAATATTTACTCTTACCTCCTACTCTCACTTTTTGTTCTCGTTAACACGCAGAACAAACTTTAAGCTGCCGAGGTTTTTTTCAAATTACCGGAAACAAAGTTCCTCCAGCTGACAACTTCTAGAACTCACGTCGGTAATTATTTTTGCCCTCGGGCATCGCACTCACGACGCACTACGCTCGACGGTACAATATGAAAATAATGTATGAATTTTTAAATATGAGTGAAGAAAAAGGAAGAAGAACAGTAACCAATAGAAATATAAGAAGCTATAGCATTAAAGTTTTCCTCGAATTTAAAGTGTCGAGCCGTGTGACGCACAATTACAAGCAATACTTGTGTAAATTCATGTACATACACTCATTAGTGTATAGACGTTCGAGGACGCGATTAAACGAGAACCGGGTAAGATCTCGGTGGGAGATGTTCTGTCGTGAGAGAGACTAAACGGTAGAAGGTAGGGGTAACCGGGTGCCCTATAGATAGATGCCGACCATGGCCCTGAATTTATTCATAGCTGATTCATGTTACTTATATATCTGGCATTGTGTGTTCGTGTATATAAAAAGTGCATATAAAAACAACCACTTGACGGTTCAACACTGCAGTTATCGTTTTTCCGTTATTGCTGTGTCTCCTCTAGTATCGTGTGGAGGAAAGGATTACTGGTGGAGAAATCACGCGTCGTTTCTCTTTCATTTTGTTCTACTTACAAATCGGTCTCAAAAATAGTTAAATACTATGGCAGTGAAAATGTTGGCAAAATCTTTAGCTCTCGTTTTGCTGGTGACGGTGGCCATTGCAGAAATTCGTAAGTAATTTTCATATAATTTAGATTCAATAAATTATTCCAGAAAAAATAATGATTTACACGAGGTACTTTACAAAAAAAAAAACGAAAAATATCAGTAAATTTATAAGAACAATTTATATATATTATATATATTATATTATATATTATATAATTTATAAGAACAAAAATTCTGAGAGGATCTTTAACATCTTAAAAATGGGTTCTAATTGTTTATTTGAGACAAAATTGAATTCAAGCGTTGTAAAAAATGTTCAAAGCGACGAACTAAGAAAAAGTCAGTTGTTTCACTGGAAAATATTGGGGTTAACTGGACCCCATGTAAGTGACTAGGGTTATTGAGTATCGAACTTGCGAGATAATATCGCAATGGATTTTTTAATAGGGGATCCATAGCCTTACATATATATATATATTTAGATACTTACAAAATATACCCCTCAACCTCCCCGTCTGCTTGTCACGAAAAATTAAATTGCAGAATAAAAATTTTGCTCCACAGCTTCCTACATGAAGGTATGCGGTCGTAGAAATCCGAATTTGGATAAGTGTGTGACTGAAAGCGTGGAGGGACTTCGAGAGAAGCTTCGCACGGGAATGCCGGAACTCGATGCACCGTCTCTGGAGCCTCTCAAATTGAAGGCATTTTCTTTGTCCGAAACGGACGCATTGCGAGCATATGCGTCTAATGTTAAAATGTACGGACTCTCCAACTTTGAGACGAAATCGGTGCATGTCGATCTTGAGAAGAAGACACTCGAAATCGACACGGTTTTCAAAAAAGTCATTATCGACGCGGATTACGATGTTACGGCGAAAATTATCGTTCCAATAGCGGGCAAGGGGCCAATACACATCGAGTCAGGTGAGCTCAATTCGACGAGAATATCGTAAAATCGATTGAAAGAAAAGAAAAAAATATTGCACATTTCTTTAAAAATATCATTTTGTCAATTATTATTATTTCTGACATAATAAAAAAAGGATCATTTTGTGGGTCAATCTTTTTTGACAAAGTAATAAATTTAAAAAAACATCATGTTCAGGAATAATTTTTTTTTTTTCATCTTCAGACGATGTTCGCGCCCAAGTGGTCATCAAATACAAGCTGTTGAAAAAGAATGGTGCTGAATACATATTCTTCACAACAATGACGACAAAACTCACTGTCAGGGATTATACAGCTGATTTTAAGCCAATCGACGAGGGTCCAGACCATACTCTCTCGACAGCAATAAACTCAGCTCTTGAGGGTGGACGGCAGGAAATTCTCCAATCGATCAAACCGTCTCTAGAAAGAATAATATCCGAGGAGGTACTCAGATTAGCCAATAAAATCTGCGAACACTTTACGTACGACGAGCTTTATCCCGATCATGAATAAATGTCAATTTTGTAACTGGATGAAATAAAAATGGACAAGGGCTGAAATTTGGTGTAATTTTGTAAGCGTCTTTGAACCATCTCATGCTGTGAGCGAGTGAGAGAAATAAAGAAGAAAAATGATTAATATCGTTTCGAGAGGTCTGCATAGGATGCAGACGGGAAGTAAATACTATGTAACAGTTTAGACTAATTTAGAAACATTAAGGATCCGCGAATCGTGACCGTTTGAAATCTATATGATCCAAGTCTGCATCACTGGACACTTTTAGCATTCGATAAAGCTTTTTCGTCCTACCCCCCTTCAAAATGCGTCTTTTCAAGTATGCGAAGGAGGCGCAATGTAGCAGGTTTCACGAGCAGACGGACATGGAAGATTTTGCGGGCGAAAAGTGAGTTTCTGAAGGCAAAACAGGCAAAGTGAATGTGACGTCTTCTCCAGTCACAAATACGAACTATTTGATTGCTATCATATCAGTACGGCACTTTGTATCCAATTGCACACTATTGTTCCTGCTTCTTTCTCGTATTTTATGAAATTATTGCGTACACCGGCCACCCTACACCTCCTTCGCATGCTTCAATAAGCCGTGATTTCAGACGAAGTAGGACAAAAAGTACCGTGTGCATCACGGGCGGGAAGCAATATTAACTCGAGTGACCGTTGTCTTCGGTTCGCTGGGGCGACAAACTTCACGCTCGTCAAAATCGTCTTCTTTCCGCCCTCGGTACACAATGTACTATTTTATGGACAGTACATTTTTAGAGGACACTGTGAAAAATTGACCGAAGACGAAAGGAATGTTTGTTTACAAAAAAATTGGGTACCAAAATAAATTGTTGTTTGAAAAAAACATGATCAATAATATTTTCACCTAGCTATAAAGTAACAATCACGTGTTATTAATTCGGAAAAAAATGAGAATCTTATAGAGGCGCGGAAGAAACTTTTGCGCGATGAATATTTATCACGAACTGTGCGATGTAAAAAATGCAGAGAAAAAAGTGGTTGGAGTTCAAGAACGAGACTCGTGGAAATGCCACAGAGATTCAGCTCGTCGAAGTTGTTGATAATGATGAGATAACTAATGGAGAGAATAAGAAAAATCGCTTGAAAAAAATATGTAAGTAGTGCCTGACCTTCGTACGGAACTTCCCGTTCTCTTTTGCAGCGTTTTTCCGCATTTTCCAGTCTCTGCGGTTCGTATAAAATGGTAAGTTTTTTAAATTGTAATTATGAAAAATATCGGTTTAAACGATATAAACGACAATAGCAATACTCAATGATAACTGATACGTCATTAACCATGTTTCAATGCCAAAAATTACTCTTTAAGTATAATTTTTTTCGCAGCGTGATTCGAACGACCTTAAAAAAGATTCATCCAATCCCCAGATTTTTATTAACGACTCGTACGTACAGTAAAGTTAGCTTACGATAAGTATTTAATTCCATATTGCTATAGGTATAGACTTGCGAGAGAGATAGCATCAGTGACGCTCATGACGAAGCGGGAAGACATAGAGAATTGGTAAAGACAGTATCAAGTGCGTTTGTAACTTATTAATATCGCGAATCATGCAATGATGTCTTTATTGACAAAATTCTACCGATGTATCGGACAAAACGTTTATTCCAGATCGGCAAAACAAGAGTCTGAGGACTTTAAACACATAATCGCGCGTGCATGCGATAGGAATATACTCAGGAAAAGCTGATGAATGCCCCACTTTAGAGTGGGGCGTGGAGCTCAGCCAAAGGAGTCTACCTGCGTTTTATTGCACCTCCCTGCCATTTCAACACTCTCGCCATCCTACAACCCTGATACTTTCTCCTACTCTTCTCCTCGCGATGGGCCCTTCAGAGAGAGGTATAAAATCTCCACCGCTACCCCCCTGTTTTCCTCCCACGACTCCCATCTCAGTCACCCACACCACCCCACCACCCACCTCCCCCTAACCTTTCAAAACGCTTCGCTAGGTGGCAATCTTTCAACAAACCTTTCTCACAACCGAAATATAAACTATTAATTATTATATTCAAAAATTTTGCTGGGTGGTGGTCGGGGATGACGGGCACAACCAACCCCGGTGAAACCGGACTCTTCGAACGAGTCAGCTTTACCGCACGGAAATTCACCCCTACCATAGAAACAGCCCCGAACCCCGAAATATACCTGGGGCTGATACCCCGCACTTCCGAGGACCATGTATAAGTGGTTGGCGTATAGGTACAGTACTCTACTATTGCAGAACGAAATATCCAAATATCATTAAATAATTCGAATGTCAGCTCTGCCTTGGTCCCTAATGGATTCCCTCAAGGATCTATTGTCAGCCCTATACTGTTCATCGTACTATTTATATAATACTGTTGTATCTTTCTGAAATAGTTCACCATATCAATCCTTTCACCAAAGTTCTCACTTTTGCAGACGACATTGTAATATAGAACTCTTCCAAAGCCCTTAATGGTACCTTCAATGAAATCTCTGTCTCTTGAACCAAACTAAACTCTTAGCTGTTACAACTGAGTATAAATATATCATGTCAGAAAACACAATTAGTCATCTTTACAAGGAAAAAACTGCCTTATGAGCCACCGTCTATATCTCTAAACAACTCAACTATCTATAACTCTCCTTCAGCTAAATTTTTAGGTATTTTCCTTGACTCTAAACTATCTTGGAAACTACAAGATAACCACACTAAAGAAAAAGCTCGTAAGTCTCTTAATGTAGTCAAAGCTCTCTCTCTCTGGATTAACTTGGGGCGCTCATCCATCTACCCTTCTTATGATCTACAAGGGCCAAGGTTGACCCACTATAGACTGGGGTTCGCCATTTTACGAAGACTCACCGTATTCTTCCCTCCTTTCCCTGGAGAGAGTCCAATATGCTTCCCTCAGATGTTGCCTGGGCTGTATTTCTACTACTGCTACTAATATTCTCCTTCACTTCCTCCTTCCTTGACTCCTTCACTAATTAATAAAATACTAGCCAAAGCATACTCTCCAATTTATAATCTACTTATTCCAAGACTTCAATTGATGGAACCTCTTGCCTTAAGGAATATATACCATCCTAAATCCTACCTACACGCAATCTATCGTTCATGGAAAAAAATAAACTCTTATTTTTATTAACATTCAAAGACAATCTACCTCCTGCTTGTTACACTTTTTCGCTGGAGTCGACTTCCTACCCAATCAAATAGAATACTTATATGGGTGCTGAAATTAAAAACGCTCCTGCAGCTTCTAAAAATTCTCTTTTTCTATACCTCATTCAAACACACTATCCTATCTTGACTGTTATATTTACAGATGGCTGGAAAAACATATAAACCCAACAGTGTTGGCGCCGCTTCGGTCTGCCAGTTAAGGGCAGTTGTTCACCACATCCGTCTCAATGGACACTGCTCTCTCTCTTTACTGCAGAACTCTCTCCTATTTTGTATTCTCTTGATTTATTAGAAAGTCAGGATAATTTTCATTTTACTATTTGCACTAACTTTATCATCCATTATTACACTTGCTCCACCAATTCTAAATTGCAAAACACACTGGATCGCTTTTTGTATCAACGATAAAATTATGTCGATTGAAAAATCGGGTAAGAACATCTCCATAGTATGGATTCCTTCCCACGTAGGTATTCATGGTAACGAATGCATGGATGCTGCGGCTGACCACGCTAGACAAATCGAGATTGCTCCAACTGAAAAGTGTGTTGCGGCCGATCTTACTTTAAAAATCTTCTTCGCGCCAGAACGGAAAGAGATATTCTTATTCAGGGTAAATACAAAAGCACAACATTTTGCTCAATCTTTCCCCCTTCTCGTTTACTCCTTGGTTTCAAGGAATTGATCTGAGCAGACCAATTATCAGCGGCGTAAATAGGATTAAATCTGGACATACTTTCACGCCTGCTCATTTACATAGGATGTACATTCTCGCAGATAAACCTTGTCAATGCTATGCGTATGACCCACAAAGTCAATTATCGCCTGTTGCAAATTCATCTTAGACAATCGGATTACGGTCTGAGAAGGGAGAATGATTTTTTTTCTCTGTCTTGTGTTACCTTTTTTTTATCATTATATGGATAAAAATGAAAATATAAGTAAAGATTATAAGAGAAGAATTAAGGGGGAAAAGGGACACAGATACATAATTATATATACAGATAAAGGAATGAAATGGAAAAAATGAAATGGAAACAACAGTAACATGATATACACTAATAAAATCACCTAACAAACAACTATTTGTTCGAATTTATTTCTTATTAAATGCAATCATCAACGTGCAAAATTCAATTACACAAACAAAATCCCAGCCATCTTAAATTATACCCATTTTTATCCCTAAGCCAAATACCATAAACCTCTCATCATTAATCATCTCGATAAAAAATCCCCCTGCAATTATCTATATCTCTTTACTGGGACTATCTCTCTCAATAAACGAGTGGCACATACCGTCACGGGATGGCGACAGCCAATTAAGGAAAAAATAAAGAATAAAAACAGTTACCAAAAATTCAATCACTTATTACGATTTAAAAAGGGTAAAATAATTTTCAGCATTAGAAGAATAATTATAATTGTTAATTAATTCTTATAAAAATTCATCCATTATTTTTAATACAGTTGGGAGACGTTCCCGCTTCGTTTGTGTGATCGGAAGGCGTCTCCCGAGTGTAATAAAAATGATGGATGAATTTTTATAATAATTAATTAACATTTATAATTATTCTAATGATGCTGAAAATTATTTTATTCTTTTTAAATCTTATTATGTGATTGAATTTTTGGTAACTGTTGCAGTCGGGATTTTTTTTTAATTTAACATTTTTTTTTTACCTAAATTATCCGTTAATAATTTCGTTAAAAAACCACAATCATCTGTGACTTCGAGATGTCTCGAAGAAGATCGAAGACAGGTCAATTAAATATCATTTCACCTTCAATGGTTTACTGGAATCCCTTTTTAATACGTTTTTCTTTTTTTTTCTCTGGACCATTACATATATATCCACATAATGATATCCTCGATAAACTTTATCTCGAACTTTCTTAAATGGTAAGTGAGTATATTTTAAGATTCATATCGACTAATTTATTTGTCTAGTTAGGTTTAGGTGGCTTTCGACGACGTTTTTCGTTGCCGGATCAACTTGTCTCTTAGGTGCGTATAAAAAAAATGAAACAATGATGTCTTCTTCCTCTTTGTCGCGTCTTCGAATGATCTGGAATCTTTGCGTCGAAATTTCATCATGTGACTTGGAGTTGATCCATGCAGACTTCAGCTAACAACTGCCCGAGCTTTTTGTCGCTTATTATTCGGGAAATAATTGGTCATAGGTGAACGGTCCGACAATGTTATTACCAATTTCCAGGAAAACTTCGGCCAGACCTTTCTCGATCAATGGCAAAAGTTCGCGACTGAAAGCATCGAAATTCGAGTTTATCGCGTTATTTATGACATCACCGAGAACTCTCTCGCCACCGAACAAATTCTCGAGTCTCAGATTGCCCTTTCCAACGGTTATCTTCAAACTAAATTCGTGGATGTGAAGATGATCGACACCGCTGTTGTCTTTCTTGAGATCACCCATGAAGACAACCTCGCCTGTGCAGTCGGTAAAATTACCGCGCATCGGCCCCGATCCTGTTATCGGCAAAAGCAATACACGCCCGTCAACCGCATAATCGCCGTCCACGTAGAGATGAGGAAGATCGATGTCAACGGTGAAGCGAAGGCTCGGAAGGTTAACCCTTGAGACAGAGAAAAAAACATTAGATGGATTAGAACTTATTAATTGGAAATATTCAGGTAATCCTTAAAAAAAAAATTCTCCAAAGCGAAGGACCTTTTGAAGAACGTAATTAAAATTTGCCGGTCGCAAGTATTTAGCTATCCCGTCACGAAAATAAAATGTATTCACAGCGCAGTCGTAGCGAAAAAATTTCAAGGATTTGACTTATCAATAATTTCGGCGACATGTCATTTGTTTATGTGGCAACTGTGTGTATAGAATAGTGAATCGTCGTCCAGCGTGACTCGTTCAATAATTGTTACTGAAACCATGTATTTAAGTGTCTGTGTCATGGTCGCACGCGTCTACCGATCTACGTTGTTCGAATACAAATGAGCACTTCTCCCCTTTGAAAGTTTCGATATTACACCGATTATCTTGTCGTTTTGATCAACCCATTATGGTATTTTTTGCAGTCGTTTATTAGTCGTGAATTGGGTAGATTATCGAGTATCTCATATACTAAGGATTTCCATTTAACCTGAACGATCTGAGTTCGTACTTTAAGTTAATTCTTACAAATAGAATTTACGAGATAACCAGATGGCGATTAGAGTTTATTAAAATACATATCTAATTCTAACATCAAATATTTACATTCAATCACCAGAATTAAACAAAAAATCAAATGAGCAATGCATTACAATTTCATTTATCAAATCTGTTTGCTATGCAATTACTCGCAATTTTGATATGTTATGGAATGTGGTCTATAATGAAAAGAAAAAAACGGAATACGAAGATCGTTAATGAAAAACTCATTCGTGGACTTTTGGACTCTCGACTGACTGAAGTCGGTTGCTCATCGAATCGCAGACAGACGAAACGTCATAACGCAGTTAAGGACCTGTGGTCAGCCCACGGAAACGAATGGAACTCGTATAATAATGAGGCCTGTACCTGCTATGGAATTACGTAACGAAATCCACCGAGCCTCAGAAATTCATAACCGCTGTATATAGCGTCCATAGCAAAATATAACCGCCTATCAGTGTATATGTACGATCATTTGCATCTGACGCCCTCTTCTCTCATCGCAGCAATCCATTAGATTGCTGATACTACGCGAACATGAATAATAGTGTGGGTGGAAGGAGGGAGGGGGCACGTAACAAAAGCAGTAAAGTCTTAATTTAATTCCATCTACAATATCGGTCATGTTACTTGCAGCGCTTGAATTCTTTACAACCATTGATCGTTACTATTTTTAATTTTTAACTAGGAGTGCCGAGCTGGCTGGTAAAATATTCACGATGATACAAAATGCATGGTCTTTGCCATGCATTTTGCATTGCATAATATTACTCGCCGATCTTATATTGCTCTACTTATTGTATATCGTCAGTCATGCTGCAATGAGCAATGTTTATATAACTATTATTTTTATCCTATATATGGCAAGCATCGGTTCATCGATTAAAATTGGATATTAACTTACTTGACTCTGTTGACAATAAAGTTACTTGCTCCGTAAGCTTTAACATTTGTCGCAGTGATCTTGAGTCCCGTGCCTTCGGATGCAGCAATTTCCTTTAGCAAAAGGGGCTCAAGGGATGGTAAATTATACTCGGGAACACCCTTCATGAGATAGGGCCTCAGATGTTCAACACTATCGGTGATACATGCGTCCAGATTGGGATCGTTTCGGTTGCAAACCTTCAGGAATTCCGCTTTATAAGGAAAAATCATTAAACGTTAATTAAAGGAAAACAATACATTAGACAAAAATAAACATTTCATAAAAAATATTATATTTATTAGAAATAAATGTTTCAAACAATTTTTGACCGGTTACATTATGCACTATGCGGTTATACTAAAAAGGGTAGGCAAAAAAGGTGTCGTTCAAATGAGTAACAATTTAGTGAAATACATTTTCATTGCTTTGATCAAATTTTGACTGAAAATTGATTATTTTCGGTATTAATATATTTTTTTGCGTCTGGAAGATTATTATATGCATAGTATCTTTGCAGAAGCCAATTAAAATGCATTAATTATAGGTGCCACCAATGCTAGCTTTAATTTGATATAGAAATTCGAGAATCATGAAGAAATGAATCGTAAACAAAATTGTAATCATCACAAAATTAATTTACCACAAAAAAAAAGTTATTTCATAACACTCAATTTAATAATCAGAAATTCACGTAAAAAAATTGACATGTGAAGATAAAATAATTAAAATCTGGAAATACTCATACTCATTTGACGAGTACTCACGAATATCCAGGGCGGAAACGGTGCCGACAAGTGCGATAAAAATAGCCACAGCAAAACGTGCCATTTTCGATATAAGAAAGTCTTAGACGTATAGCTGAACAACACAAAGTATTTTTTACAAAAACAACGAGTGAGCGCCGATAAGATGTGACGATCTCGAAGAATATGGTGTAGCTAGCAAGAGAGGATGACTGACGACTGATCTATGAAGTGGTACCTCCAGTTGTAAATATATATTGGGCCGGATACTCTGGTGGGAATTGCGAAAAATGACGTAGTAGAGGCTTCTGCGGCCTGCCTGAGGACCACACACTGGTCCGCCCTCTCCCACGATATTCTGAAGGATTTTGACGTTCAAACTATTGTTCGTCACGTTACCTGTATGACCACTCGTTTCTCCGCAGCTCTCTATATCTATGTGTGTGTACATCTGCGGGCAGAATAAACACGCTTGTCGACGTTGCCAAATGCTGCATACACATGAGCATATACGCTGGCATCGCGATTCGTTCGCAAAAAAATTCATGCCAGCTCGTAAATATGCAATATATGAGAAAAAACTGTATAGAGATATACTGCGACGATAACATGGAAGAATAGGCTAAAAACTTCCTAATGCCTTTCCTTGACGCTGTCTACCACGATAAGAAATAACTAGTAAAACAATCCCAGCTTAACAATATTCATCTGAATGGAATAATAAATTTGTGATTTGGCGATAATAAATCGTTAAAATATTAAGAACAAGCGACGAGCTACCCTAAAAATAATAATAGCGAGTTCGTAAAATTCCGTGACATTGACTTTCCTGCTCGTGAATTATTCGGCAGTAGAAGCACGTCTCGGTCGCATGCTCACATACATGTTCCCAAGTTAGTTTCTTAGTAAGCTGAAAAAAAAAAAATACAAAAATTCATGGAATCCTCTGTCACTCGTGTGCACGTGTAATGTGACTCAAAATCCAAAATGACACACTGTCGGAATTCATGATTGACCGGTCCTTCCGTTCGCGTGCTTCGCGATGTGACTTTGCACGAGTGAAATAGCATCCAACTTTAGTTGGGCATCTACATATATTAATTAGAGTACAGGTATAAGCTACAAAATAGCTAGCATTGTGCAATGTACACAATAATAAAGTCGAGATGTGCGTTGTTGGACGGCTAACTGATAATCATGCCGATACTTATCGATACTCACCGATACTCGCATCAATACTCGCAAATACACGCATCGATATTCACCAATAGTCAATCGGATACTCACCAAGCTTGCACATAAATCAATCACACCAAAATTGACGATACATTACCTCTTCCAGCACTGAAATACAAAGCTACTCAGATGGGCACTTTACTGTAAGCGAACTGATTACGTCTAGTACGTGATATAATCCGTAGTAACCTCCATCGTGTATACATACTAACCACATTAGTGCCATTTGGGATTTTGCATTTTCAAAGTTGTATAACTTTTGTATGAATTATTCAAAAGTATTCGATAACCAAAGTACCCTAGAGTGATATCATATTTGTCATAGTGGGGGAAACCGTTACAGAACGCCGTTAGAAAGAGCCAGAAATAAGACATTTTAGGTGATGCAAATTTGCACTGGTGTGGTTACTACGGAATAATATAATAACTATTCAGTGAACTATTTATTATAAAGTACGTGGAACCCCGCGCAGAATAATTAAGTCTTGGAAAGAGTCTTGCTAAGATTTTGGCAAGAGTCGGAGTCTTGGGAAGAGTCTTAGAAAGAGTCCGCGGTTGCCCTGCACAAGTTCCGGACATAATCCGCTTTTCCCCAATCCCGCGCAGATAAATGAAGACTTGAAGAGAGTCCGTCTGCGGGAGCCTTGGAGCTTTGGAAAGAGTCTTAGAAAGAGTCTGCGGGAGTATTGCAAAAGTGCCGGATATAATCCGTTTTTCCAATACTTGATGTCTTTGAGTTATGTTTCCCGCGCAGAAAAATAAAGTCTTGGAAAGACTTTTTCGACTGTTCTGGCCTCTTTTGTAGATTCTTGCGCGCGTTTTCCAGCAAGCGATATACGGTGCTCGTATTCGTCATTACACATGGCATAACAATTATTCCCGATGGTTATGTTTAATACGTGTAATGTTAATAAAATATTACTATAGCCATCATTATAAATATATGTAGCGATGTAAGTAGCTATTTCAACTACTTTTATACCGCTGAAACTTATTTTTGGTGCGATTTTCCATATCATAGCGTTTATGCTTTCGTTACAGTACAATTAATATCTCCGTTAATATTGTCGGTACAGACTTCGCATTTAGCTTAAAATTTTCTTCAAGGTTCAAACTATGAAAACAGAATTTAAAAAAAAACGATTTTTTGAAAATTCCAGGGTGGTGTAACCCCTTAATACTTTGATGACATTTTATGATAGGGGCAAGCCGAAGAGACGTATAAATATTGACATTTTCATAGTCTACATTTCAACTTGTTGCCATAGTAGTCATTCTCGATTTTAAAGAACTATTGTATAGTAATTTTCATGCATCTTTATCGTCCAGAATCCGAGATACATGGAGTTTACTTCCGGCTGCAAGCACAACTGTACTTAGTACAATTTACGTTTTGTTCACTGCGTGCCTATATCAGAAAATAGGATGACTAATCTTTTTTTTTTAATGACGCAAAAACATTGTGTCTCCAATCTTAGAATCGTAAGTCAGATTCGTGACGACAGTCGCATCTCTTTAAATTGAGATATCACATTCTAAATTATAATTAATTGCACAATTTATATTTATAAGTAGTGCGTCATGATTCTTCCTACATCAATCATCAAATACATAATTTTATTCGAAAAAAATAGCTCAACTCAACCATTGAAGTAAGTGAAAATGTCCACCACAAAGAAATGTTCACCAGAACCATGTTTTTCCACAGTCCTTTTTTCTACCAAATTCTGTGCTTGCAGCTGTGTACGTTTGTAGGTAGATATATTATTCAAGCCCGCGTGTATAATAGAATCGACTCCCAGCTGAGACGTGACGCATGCTCATCTCGGATTATCCGTTCATGTGATATTGTGTCGTTTTTCTTGCGAACTTTTCACTTCGTAATCATGGACCCCCTGCACACATCGCGTTTCTGCCCAGTGCTAATATGCATTGATTCTTTTATTACATGCGTGTAGTCAGTTCCGCATTCGTACGAACCGTGGACGATCGCACGTGACAGTCGGTCGCTGGTAAATAATAAACGAATATTATAAGCACAAGTGAGAGAAAAAAAGTGTAACGGTCGGAGGAGGGAAAAATGTCCTATAATATAGTAAATATAGTAATTTACGTTATCGAACCTATTCGTACCTATTTCGCCGTAAAAATGACTGAATCGTCGGATATACGTCTAGATGCAATTCAAAAATCGCCAGAATAATAGCGATTAGGTTTCTGAAGTAAAAAAAAAAAATGTCTTGATCAGAGTGGCATAAAAGCGATATTTATGTTGCTCAAAACGTTACGCTCTGAAAAGGATTGGAGATAGAATGTGTATATTGTATGTACAGACAAAACTGGACAAATAATGAATGGACAAATAAGCGAACCGTAATATTCATTTAAGGCCCAAAATAAAAATATTGTGTGAGTCCTTTGTGGTACCATACCATACCATATTTACAGATACCATACTAATGATTTTAAAAAATATTTGCAGTGATTAAAGCGAAAAAACATTTAAGAAATTAATTGTAATGTGGAACAATAACCGAAACACCAGTGAATAGACAGTTATATTAAAGAATGGACAGCGAATCACCATTGAATGACGTCTGTAATGTTATGTTTTACATTTTAAGGCAAATGAGTAACTTCAAAATCATGAGAATGAAATTGTGATACAATTACACATATAAAATCTTAGAACTTTATAAAAAGAAAAAACAATTCGACGAACACCAGAATAATGGAACATTTTAATAAATGAAATAATTATTTTCCACTCTAGCTCATCGGTGTAAATGTTTCTATTTTCAACTTCTCATAACGATCAGATTGCGCCGATAAGCCAAACTGTTTTCGGAATGTCGAAATGTGTTCTCATTTTCGTTGTGAGTTTCATTCGGGTCTAAATGTTCAAATTCTCATTTGGTAAAATGAAGCAAATTTGGTAAAATGTCACTGTACCAAGAAAAATTTACAACAAACGTCTAGTGATCTTATATGCAAGAGCTTAAAATATAAATCCCTACATTGAGACTGGAAACAATATTCTTACGAGGAGTATGAAGTTTTTGCAAAGCCGATTTGATTCATCGGGGCAACCTGAACCTTACGATAAGAGAAAAATAATATAATATTTGTACCGATGAACTAGCATTCTAAAAAAACCCTTCAATTATGAAAATGTTTCATTCTTGTAGTGTTTTTCGATGATATTTATTCACGAAAATCAATGATTTTGGAGATGCAGTTGTCTAACAATTTATTTTCAATGTTTTAGGTATCTCAACCCCCTTATTAAAAATAAAGTACTAATAAGAACTCAGCAATAAATATTAAATAATAACTTTTCAATCATATACAAATTAGCTGAAAATCTAACCATGTAAATTCAATTTTTCAGTGCCATTTGTCAATCGTAATAATAGAGCCCTCGCCTCCATTCATTGGAAAGACAACCTGTTTACACACTAGTGAATAAACATGACGATTTCCAGATTCATTTTATGAATGTGTTTGAAAACTTTTTAAAAAACAAAATTGTAGTGCTACCACGACATATAAGACCCGATACTCACCTTCAAAATTCAGATGCCAGAATGTTTACAATGTTCCAAAAACCCGAAAAATTATATTTGAAAAAAATGTCCGTATGTATTGTTGTGCGTGCATGCGTTTCAATATACCATCGATTGAAATTGAATTTAATGATAATCGACTGAGACGTTTAGATTTTGAATATATATTTTTTTTTAAAGAATACATTCTCGCTAACTGTCGTACATGATGCCCTATCGAGCTGAAACTTGCAGCAGAAACTGACTAGGGGATTAGGATACTTGGTATCGAGTTACGCGTCTCGATTGTACAATTTAGATTTTATGAATTTTTGAATTTTATAAAATTTTGAACTTTATGAAATTTTGTATTTTTTGTATTTTGTATTTTTCGCCACAATTAGTTTTTAAATTTCGTTACACAATTTATAGAAAACTACGACTTTTAGATTTCAACTTTCTTTTTGTGCGACTATATTTTACAAGATCCAGTGAGGTGAAAAAATATACTACTTTTTAAACATTTGAATTATAAAGTCTGAAATACTTCACAGAAAGTCCTTTTAAATCTTACTATTAATAAATTCTGCGGCCTCACCGAAAAACGTGGCTTAACTAATGGAGAATGCTTCATGTGTATATCGACCAGCGGAATTAAAAACTTTATTGAATTAATGTTTATGTACCATTTGACCTTTTTCCAGTGCCCGCAATTATTCGATTCACTAAAGAGTCTGCTGCTACGGACATATACAAAGAGCTAAAACCTCTCGGAAATTCGGTATATGTTTGCCTACCGTGACACGAAATATTTATTTCTTTCCCTCTCTCGCCGCTCCATCTTACGCTTTTTGTGAAATTTAATAGTCAACTAAGACGGCCCATTATATTTCAAATGGTCTGAACCATTGTACCTGACGATATATATGGTATGTTCGAGTATTAAATATTTTTTCCACGTACGAAAAAAGTATAAAATTCGGCCAGCTTCGAGATCTATGTGCCTTGACCAGTGCTACATCTTTCTCTGCACAAGAGCCGGGTTTTTGCTCTCACAACATTCCTCATTTTGGACGGAAGGAAAATGTCATAACTATAGGAGAAGCGATCAATTTCTTTCTGAAGAACGAATTCGTCTTGATTTGTATTTATACATTGAAAGCATTCCAAAAAAAAGTATACTCACATTTTATAACAGCAATATTAAATTTAAATGCGAACGCAAGAAGTAAGAGTATGTTTATTTATCTGGATAAGGATGTATATATATAGTTAAATACTGGACATTGCAAGACAACTTGTGATTCCTAACGCCATACAGCATCGAAAAGTGTAACTAAATCAAATTGCCTATATAATTAATTCAAATATTACGTAAGCACGGTATGAAACGTCATGGGTTTAACACGAGAGAGAATATAAAAAACCCTAAGTCACATTCCAATACAGAATGAACGTACACGCTGTATCTGTACTCATAACAATGATTGAAATCACGTGTGTATTATCTCGATACATATGAAGTATATTTCACAGCAACTTACTCATCGTCAGTCCGAAAGACTCACAATCAGTCCAAGAGAATTTTCCTAAACTTTGTGAGAAATTACTGATAGTCAGTACCAAAATGAGGGTGATTTTTTCAGATTTTTATTTCACGACTTAAAAGTCTGCTGCCGATAAGACAAATTTGACAATCTAAACTGTCCACGTGTGAATGAACTTGAAAAATGTTCATCGTACAAAAAAAAATAGTTTTAAGTGAACTTTTAACTTGGTACATGCAGAAGATTCACCCTGTTCCCATACGGGCAAAACTTTTAAACATACATAATCGTGTTCGCGAGGTCGAAATCTATATGTCTACATACCTCACTTCGCCTCTCCAAAGATTTACCCATTTTCGACTTTTCTCCTGGGCTATAAGACAGATACAGTATTTGAGGAGCAATGGAAGTTCTAGGTTCGAACCCTCGGTCCGGTCGGTACCGCATTTTTTTCGGATTGTTCCTCATGTACCGGTTTTAGAACATCATAATATATGCGTATATATTCGCGCCGTAGCGTGTGACATTGCACATTCTAAGAATTTATGCAAAAACGTACCACTGCCCCGAATTTCAGGTGTAGTAGATAATATTAGATATAACGCTTTTTGTGCCACTAATTTGAATCAAGTTAGACCTCGCATTAATTTGTTTAAACGTTTTGAAAATTTGAGATCATCACTTTTTCGATTCAGTCGTCTCCGCACATCTCACTACATGCCTAACTCCCGTCATTATACGCGCACATAAATGCACACACCAATATGACCATGGCTGTTTACACGGCACTAATGCTAAGGCCCTTGTCCATTTAAGAGAACCCGTGTAAAATTAAAAGTTACATAACAATTGAACCAGTAATACAATTGGCTGCAAATTTTGCACACGTACTCAGAAAGGAAAAATAGAAATTGTATCAAATTTTCATGGTTTTCTTAATGTTAGAAAACTAGCACCAGACATCCTTAAGAAGTATTCGTTTCAAAAAATATATACCATTCCATTTTTAAAAAAACCAAGATGACCTTTACCTGACTTTTACTGCTGTCATCACAAAAAACCCCAGACCGCCATTCTTCCCCTTTCTGAACCCCCCTACATTCGTATAAAATACTTTTTTGTATCTCGCTTAATTTCAGAGATATCGGCCTGGGCCATTTAAATGGGTCACCGTATATATATATATATATATATACACACAAATATACAAATATATATATACATATATATATATATATATATATATTTGTTAGGGAAAACCACCTTTATAAAGCCGACGAAATTATGAAAAAATGTCGTTGTAAGGTTTATAGAAAACTTAAACTATTATAATGCGATATTTGTATAAGTTCAATTTGCCAAGATGAGGTGGTTAGAAGAAAAATCGCAGAAAGTTCTTTCAACTCTTTTTCTCTTTTCTTTCAGAAAAAGCTGGAATGGTGGAGAGTGCTTCATAGACGAAAAAAAAAAAAAAAATGATAAGTGTGATCGAAACTATGTGTTAGGATTAATGGTCGCGTGAGTGGTATAGGCACGGACGGCGATCAATCGGATAATGAGTGACACACATGTCGTACTCTCGAATCATCATTCCTACGAGTCAAAGGAATTATTTCGAATGTCATAATTATTACGTAACTGCGTGCCCGCCATTTGTGTAGACACGTATTTATTGGTTGCACCTACATATCACTCACAAGAAATGAACTAATCAATGGCTTCGCAGAATCTTATTAATCGCCAATTGGCGTTTTCAGCACTACAAATTATCTTGACCGATAGCCAATTATTGGGTCCATGCAATTTCTTAAAGCGATCATGCAGTTTTGCGGATCGAACAAATGTCAGTATTTTGCCGGAATTGCAATTTGTCTCAACGATAATGCACCTGTCTATATATCTAAAAATGTATAAAAGAATGAAGTGTCTGTCATGCCTCCAGTTATTGACCACTCGTATCCGAGTAGTTAATCGCAAAAAAAAAAACTTTTTGCGAGTTTGTTATGGACATTTTTCAGCTTCGAGAAAGTGGCTTAGAGATTCATGATTAGCAGCAAATAATATACCAATAGGGTCCAAAAACAATATTATTCAGCCCCCATTATTTTTTGCTTTTAGCGTAAAAAATTAGTTAATTTACTAAAATGGCTGTCATTTACTGTTAGCTTCATACGGTTTGGACTCAACAGTGTGCTCCCCAATGTTAACCAGCTAACTGGTAGTGACTCATATATGCGCTGAAAATTTCGTGCTAAAACTAGTAATATCGCATACATGATGGATTCTTTGTCAAATCAACCACTTTATTCGGTCAACCTCGCGGATACTTTTTATATTTCATGAGTTTATAGTACTACTCGAGAAAGCTCTGTAGGAATTATTTCAGATTTTTAGAATGAACTCTTTGAGAGATGCCCTTTTTTCTCCAAGTCGGTATACAGGGCAAGATATTATTTTCAGAAAAAAATAAATGGTAAATTCAACTCACCATGTACGATTACGGAAATTTCGTTAGACGTAATGTGATTCGATTTGAATTGAATGCCCAGAGGTTGATACAATCAAAATAGTTGAGTTGCTTTAATTGTATAACTCGCTGAGTTCATATTTTTCAATCCAACTATATTCAGGCAACCAAATATTTGGTTAATTCAAACAGGCACCGATCTACTGTGGTACCAACGAGTTTCAATTAGTTTTTTTTATTGAACCGTGAAAAGAACTCATTAATTTGCGTAGAAGACGCGTTAAATAAAAAAAAATGGTGTGTGCTCATGCACACACGACAGAAGCGAAACTACAGTATTTTTATGTAGATGTAGGGAAGGGAGGATCGTTGTAAATTACAGCTTCTATAATATAAATGGGATTCCATAATTAACTCTAGTCACTTACATGGGGGTCCAGTTGACCCCAAAAATTTGCAGGTAAACATTTGACTTCTTCTTAGTTCTTAGCTTTGAAATTTTGTTACAAGGCTTGAATTGAATTTTGCCTCAAATAAACAATTAGAACCCATTTTTAAGATGTTAAAGTTCCTCCCAGATTTTTTTTTTATATCCAAACTTCAAACAGAATTAGTGTGACAACTTTTCAAAGTTGGCTGGGGTGTGAGTGACCCCGTGTAAGTAATGTGGAAGTTTCCATATGTGTAAGTGACTAGGGTTAAATGGAGAAGGGTTCATTCCTATAAATTACATATTTAACCCTCCCGCTCTTCAATGAAACGGGAATAATAATTACATTGCGAGTATAACATATTGTATTGAGTTTATACGAAATGTTAATTTTACCTCAAAGCCAGGAAAAGTGACACCTTTGTTGGGTAAACTAGTTGTTCGGTAAAAATTGAATTGTTCGTTTTTTCCAACGATGTCACGCACTGAGAAGAAAAAAAAATATATTTTTTTAAATAACTCCCGACTGCAAAGCTTTCCAAGAAATGAATGCAAAAATTGAACTGAATAACGGGAATTGAGTTCGAAAAAGGATTTAACAAAATAAAAAATAAAAAAAATAATTTCACAAATAAAAAAGGATGAAATAATCATCTACAATATTCTCTGTCTATAATGTGCTTGCTGTACAATATCTTTTATGAGAGGATCGCATCCTCCCGATTTCTATCCCAATTGAAGTTAAATAATTTTTTATCACATGACTGTAATGCGTAAATCGACCGTTCTCACTATAGTCGGGAGGCATCGTGTTGTTTCGGAGCTAACCTGCTTGTTTACTTGTATCGCTGTTGCATCATATTGCGTTATACTTTGGTTTAGTAGGCCCAGCGAGGACAGTATTGTATACTAGTGAGTCACTACGATACCATGCTGTCGGCAGCAACCTTCATACGAACAAGTCTCTGAATTTGAGCAAGGTCGAATGGTGGGTCTTCGGGAGGCCGGTGAGTCTATACCGTAATATTGCCTCTCGTTTAAGCCGAATTGCCTCTACGGCAATGCGTGTGGCGACGGTGGCAAGAAGAAGGTGCCACAAACCGACGTCAGGGTAGCGGATAGGCCGGTCACTTTAGCATTTTAAATCCGACGAATTAGTAGCTTCACAAAATTAGTACCATTTGATTAAAAATAATCAAAAATGTGCGGGGTTTTCATGGGCACATTTTGATAGGTCATTATACCTATTAAGTTAAGTAAAAGGGTTAATCGTATTTTGGGGCGAACGTTCTTAAGCCTACGGACTAGTGAGCTCCCCGAAGCAAAAGCCGAACGGCGCTCGGGCATTTCCGGCCTGTCACGGGACATGAGCCGCAAGCGATGCCCTCGCTGTACCGTTACTAGTCTTCTTTCTCCTCGCGAGGGAAAACAAGCAAGAAAGTAATAAATATATATAAAGCGTTTAATAAAGAAAATTCTACGATTGCGAAAACAGTCTTTTATTTAAAATAACCTCTCCATCTCTACAGAATCCTATTCTGCTTCAACAGGTTATGGGCCCAGTCACCATTCCTGTGCAAATAGTGAGAGAATTGGAAAGGTTTTTCGATCGGAAATTTTTCGCGTGAGCACGCGGTCGTGGAAGTCGGCCATTTTCGATGTCACGAAAAAGTACGGTAGTGGGGCTGGACGTGCAAGATTTTTACATCTGCCATGTCTGTGGAAATCACTGCGAAGGGGATTATGAATTTTGATGTGTCAAACTTCCAGGGCTGGAAGGCCCAAATTAACGCATTATTTTTTATAAACGATGTTCTAGATGTTGTTGCCGACATGACGGTGATGCCGGTTGATAACGCCGAGAACGCGGCTGAGCGAAAATAATTTATAAAGAACAGTGCAGCCAAGATACACAATGTTATCATTAATGCAAAAAGCGCAACAAGTGTGTGTATTGTCGTGTGTGAGTGCCAAAACTCTTCGCTCTCACCAACCGTTCGTACTGGTAAATTCCATCGATTTGTTTCGGTGACGAAAAATTATGCGCATGTAAACTCGACCATGTTTCGTACTTCCTTTCTTATTCCTTGAGGATTGTCGAATTTGACAATCTCTATGAGAAAAGGAAATCCCGAAAGTCGCAGGACGTAACACGGCTATACGGTTATATTCATGGCATAGAATGGTCTGAAGGTGATATATCATTATGTTCGCTGGACACAAATCTGAAGAGAATTGCGATCCAAGCTGTACGGATCTTTACAAGAGGCTCTAAGAAATCATCATACCTAACTCAGCTCACGGGGTGTTACATTATAAATCTGGAAGATGACGATGAGGCTCCTTCATTCTGCCACCTGCCACGAAGTGACACACGCTGTATGTATCACGGTGTGCTAAATAAAAAATACACATACAAATGCACTCTGAACAACGCTACCAGGATCAAAGCATGGCTCTGCCATAGCGAACTAATCGCCTCCTTATGGGAATATATAACTACTACATCGTGGCACGTCGGTTTGTCAGAGTACGCGTCAGAAGAGGAAAAGCCCTTTGGCCATGAATAGTCTTCAAACTCTGCAATCTCTCCAGAACATAAAGGATCATACGGTGGGCGTGTATCCAGCAGGTCGTATCCCGAGGGTGTGGACGAACCGACGGCATTCGTGGTTAACACCGATGGACACAAACGACCAGGGGCCCACTGGGTCGCCATGTACCTCGATCGAAATGGACTTCGACAGTTACGGGCTACCACCAATCATTCCGCAGCATCTCGCGCGTCTCCGAAGAAACTGCAGACTCTTCCGCTACAACGCAACGCAGCTTCAAGGCCCGAATTCACTATGCTGCGGACAGTATTGTATTCTGTTTCTTCATTATATGGCTACTGGTTTCGGTATTCACCGCTTCAGATGCGTATTTTTGAATGATTTGACAGTATATCCATTTTGACTCAGTTTCGAGATGCCATCATGTGATGCTGAGTCAGCTGCTACTGCGAAAAAGGAGGCATCAAAAGGGGAGGCTGTCAGAAAATAAGCCGCACATCGTTGAGCTAGCAAGATACTCAGTCATTCGTCATTCGTCGTCAACCGAACTCATCCAAATCTACAATTGGATCTTTTTCTATACAAAGAAACCGCTGCGCGTTGAAAAAGCAAATAGAATGACTCTTGCAAGACATCGACGATATGAAAGTACTAATACGCGCACGATCTGACTTGAATTTTTTAACACATCAGCTAAGAACGGTTGTAATACTTTTATTATTCACTTAATTTATATTTAATATTTTTTTATTTTTAGCAATAATTCAATTTAATTAGATAAGATATCCACAAAGTTTATAACATGACATTTTCAAGAATAAAATTAAACGTCTCATATAATTCTCCGCTTTTAGTTGCACAAATAATTATAATAAAATTAAGGACAGGACAAACAAACATAGTCGTAATTAATCGCCTCTAGAATCATCATGCTATTTGAATACGAATAAATTATATATATATTGTGACGTGGCGTCACATAATCCCCAGGAAAAATAGAATTTTTCTTTGAATAGTTTACCGAATCCCCGCGCTCGAAGTCCACCACCACACTTAACCCCGAGTCATGTAAATATTAGAATTTAAGAAATGTAAAATGATGTAAATAGTAATTGTAAGTAATAGAGAAACCCGCCGAGATACCCCGAGACACCGAAGAGGCCTTCCCCAAGAAAGATTCCCAAGAAAACCCAAAAATAATTTCCAGTATACCCTTGAAAACCCATACGATTTCCTCATGAAATACCTTTTTCCCCTCCCCACACCCCCTGACGTATCCCCAGCGAAGGAGATCAGCAAGTCCTGGAGAGGTGCACCACCACCAGCATCCCCGAGGAGAAAACCCACGCTGCACTGCCGGCTAGAGAGGGTCACAAGAGACCATACCGCGCTCACGGCAATTATATGGCTCAAATTTTCCACCAAAAAGAGAGACCGTGAGCGCGGCAATAGCCCACTCTACTCGTCTGCCGTGTCGATAAGGGACACATTCCAGAGCATGCGCAGCGAGAGAGTGAGGCGAGAGAGTGCCCTCTCTATGCTTATGAGGGCAGCAGCGTGCGGTATTGATTGCCGTTATCGACCCGTGAGAATTCCCACGTGCGAGAGATGTCCCCACGTGTCTGCAGTATTCCCGGCCAATCAACCATCGCTCTCCAGGACAAGGACCAGTTCGCAGGCGCAAATCAATGCAGATCTCCGATGATTGGATACCCATCGGAAATACGTCAGTCCTGTAACCCCTTCCTTGCCCTTTGACTTTCCTTATCAAGCCTCGTGGCGAAAGTGAGCAAGACGAAGCTCACTTCGAGCGTAGCGGTTAGAGAGTAAAGGCGAAAGTAGAAATTTATAGCGTTTAGAGTTAGAGAGTGAGAGAGAGGCAGAGAGTGAGCAAAGTGTGGAGCGCGTGGGAGAGTTTTGAGTGTTGAGAGTGGAGTTTTGATTTGAGTTTTCTTTATTTTCATTATTATAATTATTATATCGAGTTTTTCTTTTCTTCTGGTTTCTTTATTATTGCGTTTTGAGTTTTTTTTTTTGTATAAAGTTTTGAAGAATAACGGACAGGAGTGAGTGAGAGAAAGAGAAGGCGGCAGGCGGGAAAGGGAAAGAGAACGAAGACAACGAAGAGAGAGAAAGAGAGAACGAGAAGAGAGGAAGAGAGGGCGAAGAAAGAGAAAAAGAAAAGAAGCGAGAGAAACAACCCAGAGTGAATAGCCGAAATTTTAAATTTTCGAGTGTGGCAAAATTCGCATAAAAATTGTCCTTGCGTACCCGCCACGAGGCAGGCCGCCATTTTATACCGGTTAAAATTTTGCGTGCGTGGCTGTATCGAGTCCGTGCAGTGTGGTGGTGAAATAGGTCGAGTCAGCCCCGAAATTATTCATTTTGTTTTCCCTGCGTTTTTCCCGATAATTTCGCGACTCATCATTTTTGTATTCCCCGATCTTGCCGAAAAATTATAAGTTTTTTTTTGTGCGTCCCCCCCCCCCCAATAGCCCTGATAATTTTGAAAGTATTATTTTTGCGTTCCCTGATTATTTTAGAAAGTTATAATTTTTTTTTGATCGTTTCCCCATAAATTGTACGGAATTATTTTTCCTTCCCTTTTTTTGTGCTGCGATCCCCCCCCCCCCCCCCCCCCCAGAAGAGAGACCATCGCGTCTCCCCAGTCAAGTAAATTTGAAAATAGCCAAAATTAGCCTATCAGTAAGAAACGGCCGTGGTAATTACTAAGAGGCAGAACCACGGACCTTCCCCCCCCCCCCTGAGAGTATTCCCCTTAGTCTATGAGCTAGCCCGCGTACCCCCGTGCCTTAGAGTCAAAAGGCAGTTATGCCTCAAAATAGCTGGCGCCCAAGCGGATAATAATTATTATTATTAATACTTATTATGTTTTTTGTCTTTTTGCGATTTTCGCTTTAGTCTCCTTTTTGTTGTAATATATTCTTTTTATTGTGTTTTCAAATAAATAGCCTTTATATTTTTCTTGTGCTACCCCGACTTTGCGTTTCCCTTATTTCCCCCCCCCCCCCCTTCAAAGTTGGCGTGACAATATATATATATATATATGTAATACGTTGAGCAATTATGAAGTCTGTTGTAATATATCTATACATATCTATATAGACACGTGTGTGTATGTCCGTGGGTTACTTATCTTAGATAAGCCAACGCGAAGAATCCAGATCCACTACTTAATGAGAAAAATACACCAGGCCTGGATTTTGTAGATCGATGAGAGTGGTAGATCGCTTGGATGAAACGTGGACCAACGCGACATAATCTTACGCACACTAGACTTCTATATGCCCTTGCAGAGGTGCAAAATATAATCGAAACGTGTTGTTTGAGAGACGATCAAGTCCGAACTACTTAATTTCCTCGCGACGCGAGTGTCCGCGGGCTCGATAGCGCTTGTTCGGGGATAACGGGAGTTTCCGTTCGGTAATATTCGCTACCCATTCGTGCCTTAATCATTAGATATAAGACCAGTCAAATTAAATCATCACACGCTCGAACTCCGCGATGGATTTTTCACGCATCAATAGAGTGAGCAAATTGACGGAATTCCTACCCGTCAAAAAACTGACCAAATTGGAGGTCGGAAAGGACTACAAAATTACCAAGTCATGTTGATAATTTTGTAGTCCTTTCCGACCTCCAATCAATTATATCCCTCATCGCAATTATATATGTGCGTCTTATTGCGATTTAGCCTTGAACGAACCGATCGATCCGGTACCAATACTAATTATAATAGACTGAAAAAGAGCTAACGGTCAGGCCAATATTGAGTTCGAGTTTATACTATGTAAAAAAAATGAAGTCCATTTTTCGCCACATTATTCGGTCAAAGATTGATATGATTCGTCACTGTATTGGAATAAAAGAGCGATAGTCGTTTGACCAAGAAAAATAAAATGCTCGCTGAGAAACAATGTGATCGCGAAACTCTTCGCGTATTTCAGTCACGCTCAACAAACGATGTCGAGTTCAGACATTCATAGCGGACGCACTGAATTCAAATGGCTCGTGAAGAACACTGTAATATGTAAGTCGATTTCGCCAAACTTCCAGTTAAATTTACTTGCGATTATTAACACCTTCTAGAAATATTTTATTCAATAAATTAAATATACATACAAAATGATCTATCAAACATATATAATGTATACATATATAGGTAAAGGAGAAATCGCTTTTTAGTGACTGAAAGAATAGAAGTTCTGGTCATGAATCGCTGACTATTATCGTAATCATTGTCGCAAGTATATTTCCTAAACACAACAAGAATATCAAGGAATTTGCCAATTAGTTCTTGGAACAAAAATGAAAGTAGTTCACTGAAATTTCCGCAATTCAATCAACTCATCGTTTCAACTAACTTTTTGCAAGTGAGCAATTGAAATGATAATATGTATGTTTGAAAGTTTACCCAAGACACATCGTATTTAAATCAGAAAGAACGCAAAAGTGTCTTGGGCAGCGACCAATAAAAGGCAATTCGTTTTGTTCAACTGATTTTTGCTAGCGTCAAAATTTAATTGGATTCAATTTTTAGGCATTATACTGACAATTTTCAAAATTGCAAGCAAAATAAATTTGAGTTCATTCAAATAAGCCTCGTTTGATGTGTATAAATTATGGTCAACTCAAATACAGTTTTCTTGAAATCGAGTAAATCGATTTTCACGGTATTTTTATATGTAGATTCGAAAGATCAATTTTATCTCCTTGTTTAACTTCCTGAGATTAACGCATCTATATGGTTAGTGTATTAAATTATCAGTCATTGCTCGTAATTCTTGTCAGATTTGTATACTGACATGTCCATGGAAATTCAATGTCGAAAGACATATAGCGAACATTTAATCGGAAATCCACGCATCATAAGGCACCTGAGAAAAAAGTTTCTCCACAAAAGACATCATCACCTGAACGAGCTTTCTTCTCAGATCGGGTTTCATTTCCTTCAGCAGTTCCTGGCTATTACTGTTGATAAAGAGATTCAGGGCAGCCTCTGCAAAGGAAAATATGCAATACAATTTTACATACTAACAAACTCTCGAGTGGATAAATAAATATTAATGAAATAAATTCTCACGAAGTATTGTATTTCCGTCATGAACATTCTCGACTCCCATCTTGATGTTTTGAACGCTAAAGTCCATTTTAAGTTGCTGCAGCCTTAGGTACTTGCGACCCGCGTTCATGAATGGTTTCGCTCTGATGAATACTTTGGCCTTAACACCCTCTGCGAATCAGTAAAGATAAAAATGATTATACCTATTATGGCATTACGATAATAGGAATGAATAAGTAACAGAGAAAGAATGAATAAGTAACGCTAACAGCGTAGTGGTTAGCGTCGCTGTTTGTTAGGTAGTCAGACAGCCATTGCCATTGACAAAGATGCCAATGGCAAATCTGTGGTGGTCAATGAAGTTTTTTATTATATGCAAAACAAGTTATTACCATTATATTTACATACTTTCCATCTGATCAACATGACGTTCTGTTACCCTACGCAAAGAAACTATATGATAAAAGTCAATTTGGTAAAATGCGAAAAATGATCTTCGTCACAACGCTATAAATAACATAGTATAATAAAAAACCGTGCACATTTCGGAATTTGCTTTCAATTTTGCTCGGAATTTTGGCCCATCCATAGATTCTGCTCAATGAGTAATAGCTTTGTGAATTCTGGCTTCCCCATAGAGGAAGCTTTCTTTTGGGATACTATGAAAATCATGGGAAGCGCTACCATTAAAATGTACAAACGAAAGTTGGAAGTTGGATCGCTCCAAAAACGCGCGGGGTTTTCACGGGTACATTTTGATACGTCCTTATGATGATTATTTTTAATCGAATGGCACTAATGTGGTGAAACTACTAATTAGTCGGATTCAAAATGCTAAAGTGACTGGCCTATAATATTCGAGTCGACCTGAATTCTGCTAGTTTTCGAGTAAATCTGAAACGTGCTAGTCTTCGAGTCAAACGGAAATGTGCTCTTTTTCACCGGGAATCTGAAACGTGCTGTTATTCGTATCCGGCGTCGATATATAGTTGAGAAGAGAGGTAATATCTCGATAAGTAATTACATAAGAATTTTGGGTATCCGTCGATAAGGATGAAGGCGACTTTTATCCCAGATATCATTTGAGGACAGAGTCGGCACATCTAGGTAACTCATAACTTAAAGTCCGAAGTAAGCCATACGTCACGAGTTGTGGTGGCTACACTGTTCGATAACACACGTTCTTTCGATACGGGACTTTATGTTCAGGAGAGCTTTATTGTAAAAGCCATTTATTTCTTCGAAATCACACTGTACTTCATCCAGTTGTAAATAGCAATGAGGGTCGCAATACGAAGAATCGGGATGTCAAGTTTTGTTAAGTGGCGATTATCAGTTTTGTAGAAAACTGGCAACGAAATATACCCCTACCACCTAACCGCGGTGAAACGCATTACTCCCGTCTTTTGCCCTGCGGGCAGTCGCGAGTAAAAATCCCCGAATTCGTACTCCGCACATGCGCATTTCTCACGAGCCATGGCCATTGTCGTACGCCGTACGATTTCACTGTTATGAGGGTCAACTGCAGTATACGCCCTGAACTTAACGTTAGAGCTGCGAGTGGTATGGAATTTTAATACTATCGCCATCAGCTGGTAAAATATAGTACTAATTCCAACAGCGGCGCCATTTGTCAGTAAAATCGAATATTAAGGTTGTTTAGAAGCAAATGACGTCCTATGAACAAAATTTGAACTGTACGCAGTGGGTTGTCGAACATTTGACCTATGTCTCTGTAAAATTTCAAGTCAGTTTGGACCTTATTTATGGAGCAGAAAAATCGCAAAGTTGGGTACTTTTGAGCGCCCAACTACAGCCTCTAATGGACAGAGCCATGTGCGATCTCAGTAAACTCGCGATATATCTGAACGTGCTATTGAACTTTTGTTGAAAAACTAACCGAGTACTCTCTGAAATATTCCGCGTCGATCAATACCAAAATCGTTAGCCTTTGGAGATTTGTAAACCTACATTTATACTTACATTTTTCTTTTGCAACAAAAAATATTGAAGCGCATATTTATTGAAAATAAATTAAAAAAACAGCCAAGAGTGCAAACTTGTAAAAATTCCAAAAAATAAGATGTTGTTCTTTGAACTGTTCGCGACTTTTGTAAAAAAAAATTTCAACTACATACCACTCTTTTACCAATGCCGAGAAAATAAATATTGGAAAATTTGCAGAGTCCAAACAGGGTACAAGATTCTTGCCTATACACCAAGCCGAGTCATGCAAGACAATTCTACATTATTATCTATGCGGACGGCATTCTGATCGCCCGTACAGGCAGACCATGTGCGGTTCGTGGGCCCCAACCGATCGAGCGTCGCCGCACGCACAACCTTCCTCCAAATTTGTCATCTCAGGCACTTTTAGAGCCCTTTTAATTAACAATTATATTATGACGTATACATGCACGAGAAAGAATCAGTGCATAAGCGTTATTTATTTTATATTAATTACGTTTTAAGAAATATGTACACCATCGAAAGATTGGGTGTAAATACGTTGAAAATGTTGGCTATTATCATCGTACATGATATATACACGTTAAAACAAATTTTTCATAGGCCATACATATCAGTGGTATTAAATAATTACGAGGCATAGGCTATAAGTTATGGTTAGCAAGTACCATCGCTCGATGGAAATCACGTGACGTTCGTGGTGATTCAGCCATCAAGAATGATGCTCGATGAGCAAAGGCGTCACGCTGATAGATGCTCGCGTTCACTTATTCTCAATCTTTGAAAAATTTATTGTGAGAATAAGTGAACGCTCAATCTTTAAATGATTGATATGTCGTCTCCGATGATACGTTCTTGTTTAGCTACTGACCCGTTTATTACACTGAGAAAAAAATATTGTTGAATCTACTAAATTGGCATTCGCGGGCGTTCAAACGAATTTTTCGTTGCCTTAACAAAATTGTAGTTGCCCCAATTATATTTTGGATTGCCCTACCCATCCTAAAATATCAGTACGTTAACTCAATCCAAAATATGGTTAGGACAACGAAAATTTTGTTAAACCAACGAAAAAATCATTTGAACGTCCGCGAACACCGATTTAGTAGATACAAGAATATTTTTTTCTCAGTGTAGGTTACTTTTTTTTAACTTACCATATTCACCCCAATAGTCTCCAGCTCCGCTAGCCTGAACGAGGATCAAAGTTCCACTTGAACGGTATTTGGCAGCAGCACGTATTCTCGGAATGCTGAGAGCGAGTTGAAGCTGCACCTCGTCATCGGTGACTCGCGTTCTGAGACCGGTCACTCGAAGAGCAGAGACTCCCTTAGCAGCGACATCCTTAAATTGTGCTCTGTAACCATTGGGACCTCCGCCCAGCGAGATGTGAACTTCGTCGAGTATGATAGGTTCGACTTCCGGATAGCCCAACTGTGGCAGACCTAAAAAACAGTCTCATTACAATTGGTCATATGCCTATTATTTTTGGTCCATTATCTAATCTTTTCTTTCTGAACAATTGTTGTTTTGATAATGTATTGACAATTCTTCATAATTTTTTTCTCTCCGAGAAGCGGAGTACCGACGGATTTTACTTTTTTCTCGATCATTCGTTTGTTGGTTTATATGTATATTTATTACGGAGTACGATGAGTTATTTCAGTCCCGTTAGATACATACTCGACGTGCCACAACACACGCGTTGTAAATTCTTCTTGAATCGTTTTCTCTTGGGATGTCTCTCATACCGCGGAACAAGAGCTCATCGTTCTTGGGCGATGAAATTCACCACGTACGATATCTAGGACACTGGGTGGCCATTTATATGTACCGTTATAACCCGCTTTTTCACGCTCTTTGAAAAACGCTTCGCAAGATATGCGTCACACAATTTTGCTTTACGGTTAGAGAGAAAACAAAATTACCTTTTTACAATTTGCATTTTATTGTATTTTTGAGAAATTATCGCACTTCCATAACTTATCACATTTTATACGATATAAAAATTTGTCTTATCGAGTGAAAACGGAGAATTGGAAATTAAAATTACATATTTTGTTTTTAAATATTCTATGGAAGTGTTAATTAAATTAAATTTTAATTTATATCCTTGACTTACCCTGACGAAAGTGTTCGGTGAGTGTGTTGGCCGATTTAGCGAGACAAGCCTCAAGCTCGGGATCCGCTTTCGAGCATGCCTCGATGAATTCGAGACCGCGATATTTTCCAATCGCTTCGACCCTCGCTTCAATGTAAAACAAATACGCGAAGTAAAACAAAGTTACACCTCTCATATTTGGATAGTTTTTTTTCACTTAAAAATTTATATTGCAATTTTTATTTTTCAATTCCTTCTTATGGAATGAAAATGAATATATATTTTTTTTTCTTTGAAGTCGAATCAGGAATTTTTGAGTGACTCGTTCTTTGTTCGCTTGGTACAGCGGGTTGATGAACGAGGAACGCAAGTCTTCTCCGTCGTACACCGAATGAGCCTCCTCGTCGCGTCGAATGACCGGTTGGAGGAGATGCCTACGGACTTATATCACCTTGACATTGCCCCCCGCTATTGGAAGGAGAATCCGTGGTATTTGCATAGATATATATAGGGACACGAAATGCCAGAGAGGAAAAGAGTGGGGTATGCATCTCTCATCAGCCTTCTCAACTTTCATCAGTAGGTAATATACATATATATATGTATATACGTTAAAAAATATATTTATATTATTCTAAACTACATGTAGGTATGTACATATATTTTGAAATAGATCAAATAGCAGAAGTTGAATCATTATTTTAAGGAATTCCCCAATATTAAAACAAACATATGTATATGTGTATTTGTGCTTAATCTTGACTATTGCTTCCATGTATAGTACAATTTAACTATTTATAAAAAAATTCATTAAATTCACGAGATCGTCTATTTAACGGTCGTGGATATGTCTCCACTCTTTCCTAATTATATAATTGATGGGTTGTAAAATCACGATCGTACGACTAGTGTACTTTTACACTATTGATTTTACTTTCCCGAAGGGGGAACGATCCACCCATGTATATATATATATATATATAGCAGTATTTACAGTAGTTTGTTCATCAGTTGAAGACTTTCTTCTTCAATCGAAGAAGAGTAAAAGTAGGACTTTGAACTATGGTTAGAATATATTTTGCGTTGCTCTTTCATTACGACAGTACCTGTCGAAGATTCATGTTTTTCCTTTATTTTTGTATTTCTCGAGGGTATCGAGAAATATCGTGGTTCGTAATTCGTTTGTCAGCTCCGCAGAATTGAAATTAATCCCGTGGGCCACACGGGTGCAAATTTGCACAACGGACTTTAGAAAAATGTACTTATAATACTAGAAGCTCGTATTATTGCCCGATATTACGCAGGGCATATTGCGTCCACAGTCGCGTGCAGTGCGCTATGGAATGAAATTGTGTATTTGACTCAATGGCGAAATTTGCACCCCTGTGCCCCTAACGCAATTTTTGACAGCTTTTTTGGCAAGATATTTTTCTCTATTTTTTCGGCATTTTTCAACTTCTAGGCATCTAATTTAAAGTTCTTGTGAAATTAAAATTTTTGCAAAATAACTATGAATTAATAAAAATTGTATTTTCTTTTTAAGCGAATA
This sequence comes from Dyspetes luteomarginatus, assembly GCA_963669185.1. Taxonomy (NCBI): domain Eukaryota; kingdom Metazoa; phylum Arthropoda; class Insecta; order Hymenoptera; family Ichneumonidae; genus Dyspetes; species Dyspetes luteomarginatus. Next base: position 16,037,667 of record OY769904.1, read on the forward strand.
AATTGGCTATTACTAATTTATATAAATAATTTTTTCAATTATATTTTTGAATATTCTAGAATGGCGCAGAAGGTGTTATTAGAGATGTTAATAGATCGAAATGCGGCTTTTGCTATTCTAATCTGCCACGCGAATCCGCGGAAACTGCCCAAAGTGTATACATTTGTGAATATCGTTCACGTTTCTGCGTTCAAGGTTGCGGCGTTTTCTTTTTTCCGTTGGGGAAAGAGATTAATTGTGAATTCAAAAAATATCCTTTTTTTTTAAATATATTTTTACATGATTTAAAAATAATAAAAGAGTCACACATAACAATACAATTTTGAATCATGTCTCAATTTTTTATTAATCCCAAAATGCCCAAACACTGAGTCTCCAACAAATAAATGTTTTTCAAGATATCTGAAAATCAATGCATGGCCCATTAACTACAATCTTCTCCTTTAAATTGCGAGTGAAATTTTTTCGTTTGCTTAATTAGAAAAATATGACGCATTTTTTAAGAAAACGTGTTTTTTCAGATTTGCAGCTTGATAGAAACATTATTTTTTGTAGGTACGGTGTTGATTTTTCACGACTTTTATCGTTTCAGTTAGATTCATGAGTCTTTGTCGTTGTGAATTATGAGGTAATTATTTAAATCGATGAATGAATGAGGAAATTATGACCAGTTGAATTCATAAGAACTGGGTACCCGTGTGTCCTGAACGAGTGCAATTTTGCCCGATGGCCACCGGAGTTAAAATAAATGCTTTGCTGTAGGCTATGATTGAAACGAAATTGTACCCCACCCTTTAAACGCGGCAATCCGACAAGGTAATACAAGCGAGACACGCGAAGGAAGGAAGCGTTTCGTGACGTAGGTGTAAACGTCATGCACGTCCCTATGGCTCTCGTTGGTAAGTATACCCACCTGACTCAATGAACAATTGTGAGAGGCCCGTGAATCGACGGAGCGACAAGAATCTTCACGAGTTTCTTTTCCTCTCTCTCTCTCTCTCTCTCTCTCTCTCTCTCCCTCTCTCTCTCTCTCATCGCACAGGGTGAGAACAAAAGAGAGACAATATAACGCAAAAGGGGGATAATCTTGATATTGTGCTTTGCATTTGGACACATTTACGAGATACAGAGAGAATTTAACGAAGAAAAATAGCTGCTTCTGCTATGCCCATATTGATTTTTTAATCTATTTTTCACGCGTCGATACGGTTACATGTCGATCTTTAGAAGGCTCTATTCTGAACGTCGAATTGTAATAATGTTTTTTTTTTTTTATAGTTTACCGAATATTTTGAGATTTTACGGAAAAACGAAGCACATTCCGAATGGATGCCATTGTTGAAGGTTCAAACAAAAGTTTTACCAAATATGTTTTCTCTACTTTTTTTTTTTGAACGTCATTACATCGTGACGTTTAATAGCGCATTACGAACATCGACGAACTCGCGTCTCCTTTCGTTCAAAGCATCGTAATAATATCAGCGTTCCGGGCTCAAAAATAATCCTCAGGTTATTTCAACGAAACGAAGCACTGTCATGAATTTGTGGACAAGTGACATTAAATGGTCGCTGAGAACACTTGCCAATGTGGAAAAATACTGGTATTTTGTTTTCGAACTGTCATTACACAATCTATCAAAAGATCGTGGGTACTCCTAATAACTCACTATCACTTGGAATGATTTGGGATTCCGGACGACCAATTCTCAGATAATAATATCCTTCACTGAACGTATAGACCCGTTCTCTTCTTGAGAGCAGCATATGTATATGTACGAATATGTATACACATCAGCCGATGGATGGACCCACATAATAACCATCACTCTCTGTGCGTAGCATATGCCGAACATGGAATAATATCAATTATTGCTAACAAATCCTATCCTAAGCTTGATGAAATCAACTTTATTGCGAATGCCTTTTCATTCCAGAACTCCTTATTATATCATGAATTCTTGTTCCAGGCATCATTGTTGAATACATTCTTGTTCTAAATATTCATGTACTCAGATATCCGAGCTGCAAATATCCTTGTGAACGAAATTCTAGTTGCAGAATTCCTCGTTCTAAAAGTTCTCGTCCCCAAATATCCTCGTTGCAGACATTGTTTGTGCAAAAACTCTTGCTGGAGGCAAAGATGTCTTGCAGACATCTTTGTGGCGGACATCTTCGTTGCAAACTCCGAACACAATGGATAGCTGAACATTTCATACTAGGTACATTACGATAAGTATATACGCTTTGATTAAATACCTGACATCGACCTATCGTAATAACGTAATAATAAAAACTTCGTCTGTCAATAAACGGGCCAATCTTCCCTGATAGCTTTTTTCGCCTCACTGCGAATATTAAAATAGTAATAACTATGTACAATCTATAAAATGTACAGTCGGTTAAGTAACTAGTGCCCCAATGATCCTGGAGTTGGCGAAATATATATTTTGGGACAAACAAACTAACAAACAACTTTCCAAGATATATATATATATAAGATTAATATTATTCTGTATATAGTTCTCATGAAAATAAACTGGAAAAGCTAAAATGTTCAAGGCAATCTCGTAGAATTCCCAGCAAACCGCGACGTAACACTCGGCTTCGGTTTTATGACTTTTTCGAATGGAAAATTCTGAAAAGCGTTGCCGAATATATCGGTGAATGCGTCGGAGACCAGATCGTTTATCAGCGGTTTTGTAACAGTGAAACCCGGTTGCCACGCGCCGTTTATAACGCGATCCAGAACACCCTCGAGAATCTGCCGTCCGAACAAGAGATTCGTGATGTGAAGTGCTAAATCACGTATTGTTTGAACTTCGACGCGTACTTTGATTTTTGAACCCGGCTCTTTCGTTATCGTCGTTGTTTGCACCAAATCATCTGTGAATATTTAAATTCCAATTTAAGAGAAAAATATAAAAAATTCCTCCTTCACAAACATGTTTTTATACATAAATAATTATCTCTCAAGAATAATTTAACGATGATTCTTAAAGGTCTAGCAGAATGTTTGCAAAACCGTTTAGGTGATGGGATATCATACAATTAGAGGCAGTTTTCGTCAAGCCTGGATTATTAAAAAAATAATGTTATAACTGGTTTTAGTTTCAAGGTCTTGATTTTCTTTTTATCGGATAAAAAACAAAACTAAATAGATATATTTACATAGGGCGAGCGTGAATTTTCCTTTATTGTTCATTCTTGGACCAAGTACAGTTCCCTGAAATTCATAATCACCAGCGAGAAATTTTTCGGGAAAGCTCTGAGTGTAAACGACCTGGAAGAAATGATAAAATAAATTAATTAAAAGAAAACAAACGTCTCGAATGCGCCTGGAACAAGTCGACCATTCTTACACGACGTCACGAATGGAAGCTCGTTTGCCGAGCGTGCCGTTGGAGTATTACTCGCCATATCGCAAAGCCTTAAAACAAGTGTATATTTTATTTGATACCTTGTAATTAGGTAGATCACTGACAAATTTTGTCACTTTGCTGGCGGACCATCCGCTCTCAGTGACATTTCGAAGTGTCAGAGTAAATCCGAAATTCGGCAAGCCCCGTCTGGCCGTAACTTCTTTCGCGAAAAATGGATCAAACGGTGCTACATTGTATTTGGGCATTCCGGTCTTAAAATAAGGCCGGATGTCGTTAAGACCTTCTCTCACACAACCATCGAAACCTTGAACGTCGATGTGACAATTTTTAAATGCATCCTCTGTTGAGAAAAAATGACGATCAAAAAGAGAGTCTTACATCAAATATTTTCCTATATTTTATCTAATTTTCGGGGCGTGTTTGTTTATTTTTCCCATAAGAGAATTCGTCCTCTCAAAGACTCGATACGTGATGTAACAACGAAGAAACTCTGAAGTCACAGCACATTCACTCTCCATAACTTGTTCTACAATCTAAAGAAATATAGCCATATAATACACCACACGCCGTTACGGGCACAATACATGTGATATTATAAATTCACTATATTTATCATAAGACACGCTTGGAGTACATCACTGAAGAGCGAACGAAAAAAGATCTGTTCACCAAATACTAAATTACGAAGCCCACTGCAACCGTGAAGATTTGTATACTGTCCGTATGTACATTATACTTTTACGTATTTGCTTTAAAATAATGAGAAAAAACATCAATTATGCAGTCGATAGAGCTCAAAGGTTTCTAGCCATTCGCCACAAATTTTTCAAACACGTTCCGATGAAAAAAGCGAGAAAATCATAGGAAACTATTTCTTTATTATTTACGTATGCGTAGAAACATTTTCTATTTTTTTTTATTAATATACGCGTACTGATATTTATCTATATATCTTTTACTTACCAAATTCGCCCCCGCTACATGCGGCCACGTACAAAATCACGATACCAAGAAACTTCAACATATTCACGTTGTTCGCCACTTTTTCATCAACCGACGCACCAGGATCGTCTTTTATGGGAACTATTCGCCGATGAATTCTTCCAATGTACGAGCGAGATGATAGAATACGGCGTGTACGATGGTATAATGATAATTCACGGGACCACAGCAGAAAAGTCAACGTTTCTAGCCCGTGGAGAATCACTACTCGACCGTTTGCTTTCACTCTCGGTAGTGCATCTGAACCACGGACCGGTACGTTCTTTATCCCGTACATTTTCGAGCAAGGTTACATAATTCTTGTCCCACGAATCTTTCTTCATAAACCACGATATCGACAGTGTAAATATATATATCGGATCGAAGAAGCGTACTTTCATCCTGGGATTGGTTGATGGAGCTTTAATAAATTTAAAAAATATTATCGATAAATTAACATAACGACCAGTGCCCACTCAGAAGAATATATGCTCGTAAAACTAAATTGGACCCAATGTACACCAAAGATAAAGATAAGGACGAGTTGAGGTGAACGAAAATGCGCATGGTCGCTGGTCCTCCGCGAATCACTATATTTTATTTCTCTGCAAATAGGCTGAAAGACGTACGACAAAACGAAGAAAAAAAATTATTCTTTGTCTTTTACGCATATTTTTATACTCACTGTCCTAAAATGGAACTAGAGACATCGAAATAAGAAAAAAAAAAAATTCATTGTTTGTCTCGCGCGAATCATCTTTTTTTATTGAAGTAGTTTTTTAATCTTACGCCGTTTTTTGTGATGAAAAATCAAAATCAGATGAAAAAAAAACTAGTTTAGCACGACCTTCATTCGGACTTTGTGAAAGTTCGAACAGGAGCTGCCTCTCTGCGTATATCGGGATTCCATAAGCCGGCGAACCATCACACACGACCTAAAACACACGAAACGTGTGTGCCAATGATCAGTCCGCACAAAATATAGTATCCATAGATCTTTTTATAATACTTTTTGTTTTAACTTTGTTTCATATATATTACATCGTGACATGCTGTAACTTCGATTATATAGACGAAAATAAATCTTTCTCTTGTTACTACTCGATTAAATTTCTTATTCGGCCCGAGCAATTATTTTACGCTTCATTTTGATTCGCAAAATATTTTTCAGCGCTTTCTCGGCTTTGAGCACGAATCGGGTACACAAAGATTGCGGTTTCGTCACGACTTTAGGCGATCCGCACTTGTCATTACGAAGAATGAGCGGATTCGCTAACAATTTTGCGGTACACGATATCAATTATGTCGGTCGTTATCGATTTGGATTAACAGACTGACCTCAAATTACAAATTACGCAAAAAAATAAAGTGTTGGCAAGAGTCCGCGGTAGTTGGCAGAAGTCCTGGAAATAATCCGATTTTCCACTAGTTTAAGTTTTTGCGTTGCCTTTTCAACACTCTCCCAACACTCTTTCAGGACTCTTGCAAGACTCTCCCAATAAAGCTCTTGCAAGGCTTTTCCCAAGACTCATTTCAAGCCTTTTTCCAAGAATCGCCCAAGGCTTTTTCCAATACTCTTTTCATGAGTTGGAAGGTAAATGCCCAGCATTATGCGAACATGCCAAATGAGTTTATTACCAAATACAGCAATGGTTAGGGCATCAATTAATTCCGGAGGAATGGGGATGGTAGGGAGCCAACGCTATGATGCTTCCCATAATATCCAACGAACAAGCAGCTCCGAAAGAACTACTCGAAAAGGTAACTATGCATTTATATAACATGGATGATTCGCAGGAGTTATCGATTGGTGAATTAATATCCAACATTTTTACTTCATCAATCACAAATCACAACAGTAAAAAAAGAGGTCTCTTTAGCTTCGCTATCACCCACGGAATCGGCATTATGCGAACATGCCAAATGAGTTTGATACCAAATACAGCAATGGTTAGGGCATCAATTAAATCCGGAGGAATGGGGATGGAAGGGAACCAACGCTATGATGCTTCCCATAATATCTAACACACAACCAGCTGCGAAAGAACTACTTGAAAAGGTAACTATGCATTTGTATAACATGGATGATTAGCAGGAGTTATCGATTGGTGAATAAAGATACAAAATGTTTACTTTATCAATCACAAATGACAACAGTAAAAAAAGAGGTCTCTTTAGCTTCGCTATCACCCACGGAATCAGCATTATGCGAACATGCCAAATGAGTTTATTACCAAATACAGCAATGGTTAGGGCATCAATTAAATCCGGAGGAATGGGGATGGAAGGGAACCAACGCTATGATGATTCCCATAATATCTAACAAACAACCAGCTCCGAAAGAACCACTTGAAAAAGTATGCATTTATATAACACGGATGATTAGCAGGAGTTATCGATTGGTGAATTAAGATCCAACATTTTTACTTCATCAATCACAAATCACAACAGTAAAAAAAAGAGGTCTCTTTAGCTTCGCTATCACCCACGGAATCGGCATTATGCGAACATGCCAAATGAGTTCGATACCAAATACAGCAATGGTTAGGGCATCAATTAAATCCGGAAGAATGGGGATGGAAGGGAACCAACGCTATGCTGCTTCCCATAATATCTAACAAACAACCAGCTCCGAAAGAACTACTTGAAAAGGTATGCATTTATATAACATGGATGATTAGCAGGAGTTATCGATTGGTGAATTAAGATACAAAATTTTTACTTTATCAATCACAAATGACAACAATAAAAAAAGAGGTCTCTTTAGCTTCGCTATCACCCACAGAATCAGCATTATGCGAACATGCCAAATGAGTTTATTACCAAATACAGCAATGGTTAGGGCATCAATTAAATCCGGAGGAATGGGGATGGAAGGGAACCAACGCTATGATGCTTCCCATAATATCTAACAAACAACCAGCTCCGAAAGAACCACTTGAAAAGGTATGCATTTATATAACATGGATGATTAGCAGGAGTTATCGATTGGTGAATTAAGATCCAACATTTTTACTTCATCAATCACAAATCACAACAGTAAAAAAAAGAGGTCTCTTTAGCTTCGCTATCACCCACGGAATCGGCATTATGCGAACATGCCAAATGAGTTCGATACCAAATACAGCAATGGTTAGGGCATCAATTAAATCCGGAAGAATGGGGATGGAAGGGAACCAACGCTATGCTGCTTCCCATAATATCTAACAAACAACCAGCTCCGAAAGAACTACTTGAAAAGGTATGCATTTATATAACATCGATGATTAGCAGGAGTTATCGATTGGTAAATAATGATACAAAATTTTTACTTTATCAATCACAAATGACAACAATAAAAAAAGAGGTCTCTTTAGCTTCGCTATCACCCACAGAATCAGCATTATGCGAACATGCCAAATGAGTTTATTACCAAATACAGCAATGGTTAGGGCATCAATTAAATCCGGAGGAATGGGGATGGAAGGGAACCAACGCTATGATGCTTCCCATAATATCTAACAAACAACCAGCTCCGAAAGAACCACTTGAAAAGGTATGCATTTATATAACATGGATGATTAGCAGGAGTTATCGATTGGTGAATTAAGATCCAACATTTTTACTTCATCAATCACAAATCACAACAGTAAAAAAAAGAGGTCTCTTTAGCTTCGCTATCACCCACGGAATCGGCATTATGCGAACATGCCAAATGAGTTTGATACCAAATACAGCAATGGTTAGGGCATCAATTAAATCCGGAGGAATGGGGATGGAAGGGAACCAACGCTATGATGCTTCCCATAATATCCAACAAACAACCAGCTCCGAAAGAACTACTTGAAAAGGTAACTATGCATTTATATAACATGGATGATTAGCAGGAGTTATCGATTGGTGAATTAAGATCCAACATTTTTACTTTATCAATCACAAATCACAACAGTAAAAAAAAAAGGTCTCTTTAGCTTCGCTATCACCCACGGAATCGGCATTATGCGAACATCCCAAATGAGTTTGATACCAAATACAGCAATGGTTAGGGCATCAATTAAATCCGGAGGAATGGGGATGGAAGGGAACCAACGCTATGATGCTTCCCATAATATCCAACAAACAACCAGCTCCGAAAGAACCACTTGAAAAGGTAACTATGCATTTATATAACATGGATGATTAGCAGGAGTTATCGATTGGTGAATTAAGATGCAACATTTTTACTTTATCAATCACAAATCACAACAGTAAAAAAAAAAGGTCTCTTTAGCTTCGCTATCACCCACGGAATCGGCATTATGCGAACATCTCAAATGAGTTTGATACCAAATACAGCAATGGTTAGGGCATCAATTAAATCCGGAAGAATGGGGATGGAAGGGAACCAACGCTATGCTGCTTCCCATAATATCTAACAAACAACCAGCTCTGAAAGAACTACTTGAAAAGGTATGCATTTATATGACATGGATGATTAGCAGGAGTTATCGATTGGTGAATTGAGATACAAAATTTTTACTTTATCAATCACAAATCACAACAGTAAAAAAAGAGGTCTCTTTAGCTTCGCTATCACCCACGGAATCGGCATTATGCGAATATGCCAAATGAGTTTATTACCAAATACAGGAATGGTGAGCAAACGCTATGATGTTTCCCATAATATCCAACAAACAACCAGCTCCGAAAGAACTACTCGAAAAGGTAACTATGCATTTATATAACATGGATGATTTGCAGAAGTTATCGATTGGTGAATTAAGATCCAACATTTTTACTTCATCAATCACAAATCACAACAGTAAAAAAAGAGAACTCTTTAGCTTCGCTATCACCCACGGAATCGGCATTATGCGAACATGCCAAATGAGTTTGATATCAAATACAGCAATGGTTAGGGCATCAATTAAATCCGGAGGAATGGGGATGGAAGGGAACCAACGCTATGATGCTTCCCATAATATCCAACAAACAACCAGCTCCGAAAGAACTACTCGAAAAGGTAACTATGCATTTATATAACATGGATGATTCGCAGCAGTTATCGATTGGTGAATTAAGATCCAACATTTTTACTTCATCAATCACAAATCACAACAGTAAAAAAAAAGGTCTCTTTAGCTTCGCTATCACCCACGGAATCGGCATTATGCGAACATCCCAAATGAGTTTGATACCAGATACAGCAATGGTTAGGGCATCAATTAAATCCGGAGGAATGGGGATGGAAGGGAACCAACGCTATGATGCTTCCCATAATATCCAACAAACAACCAGCTCCGAAAGAACTACTTGAAAAGGTAACTATGCATTTATATAACATGGATGATTAGCAGGAGTTATCGATTGGTGAATTAAGATCCAACATTTTTACTTTATCAATCACAAATCACAACAGTAAAAAAAGAGAACTCTTTAGCTTCGCTATCACCCACGGAATCGGCATTATGCGAACATGCCAAATGAGTTTGATATCAAATACAGCAATGGTTAGGGCATCAATTAAATCCGGAGGAATGGGGATGGAAGGGAACCAACGCTATGATGCTTCCCATAATATCCAACAAACAACCAGCTCCGAAAGAACTACTCGAAAAGGTAACTATGCATTTATATAACATGGATGATTCGCAGCAGTTATCGATTGGTGAATTAAGATCCAACATTTTTACTTCATCAATCACAAATCACAACAGTAAAAAAAAAGGTCTCTTTAGCTTCGCTATCACCCACGGAATCGGCATTATGCGAACATCCCAAATGAGTTTGATACCAGATACAGCAATGGTTAGGGCATCAATTAAATCCGGAGGAATGGGGATGGAAGGGAACCAACGCTATGATGCTTCCCATAATATCCAACAAACAACCAGCTCCGAAAGAACTACTTGAAAAGGTAACTATGCATTTATATAACATGGATGATTAGCAGGAGTTATCGATTGGTGAATTAAGATCCAACATTTTTACTTTATCAATCACAAATCACAACAGTAAAAAAAAAAGGTCTCTTTAGCTTCGCTATCACCCACGGAATCGGCATTATGCGAACATCCCAAATGAGTTTGATCCCAAATACAGCAATGGTTAGGGCATCAATTAAATCCGGAAGAATGGGGATGGAAGGGAACCAACGCTATGCTGCTTCCCATAATATCTAACAAACAACCAGCTCCGAAAGAACTACTTGAAAAGGTATGCATTTATATGACATGGATGATTAGCAGGAGTTATCGATTGGTGAATTGAGATACAAAATTTTTACTTTATCAATCACAAATCACAACAGTAAAAAAAGAGGTCTCCTTAGCTTCGCTATCACCCACGGAATCGGCATTATGCGAACATGCCAAATGAGTTTATTACCAAATACAGCAATGGTTAGGGCATCAATTAAATCCGGAGGAATGGGAATGGAAGGGAACCAACGCTATGATGCTTCCCATAATATCTAACAAACAACCAGCTCCGAAAGAACCACTTGAAAAGGTACGCATTTATATAACACGGATGATTAGCAGGAGTTATCGATTGGTGAATTAAGATCCAACATTTTTACTTCATCAATCACAAATCACAACAGTAAAAAAAAGAGGTCTCTTTAGCTTCGCTATCACCCACGGAATCGGCATTATGCGAACATGCCAAATGAGTTCGATACCAAATACAGCAATGGTTGGGGCATCGATTAAATCCGGAAGAATGGGGATGGAAGGGAACCAACGCTATGCTGCTTCCCATAATATCTAACAAACAACCAGCTCCGAAAGAACTACTTGAAAAGGTATGCATTTATATAACATGGATGATTAGCAGGAGTTATCGATTGGTGAATTAAGATAAAAAAATTTTACTTTATCAATCACAAATGACAACAATAAAAAAAGAGGTCTCTTTAGCTTCGCTATCACCCACAGAATCAGCATTATGCGAACATGCCAAATGAGTTTATTACCAAATACAGCAATGGTTAGGGCATCAATTAAATCCGGAGGAATGGGGATGGAAGGGAACCAACGCTATGATGCTTCCCATAATATCCAACAAACAACCAGCTCCGAAAGAACTACTTGAAAAGGTAACTATGCATTTATATAACATGGATGATTAGCAGGAGTTATCGATTGGTGAATTAAGATGCAACATTTTTACTTTATCAATCACAAATCACAACAGTAAAAAAAAAAGGTCTCTTTAGCTTCGCTATCACCCACGGAATCGGCATTATGCGAACATCTCAAATGAGTTTGATACCAAATACACCAATGGTTAGGGCATCAATTAAATCCGGAAGAATGGGGATGGAAGGGAACCAACGCTATGCTGCTTCCCATAATATCTAACAAACAACCAGCTCCGAAAGAACTACTTGAAAAGGTATGCATTTATATGACATGGATGATTAGCAGGAGTTATCGATTGGCGAATTGAGATACAAAATTTTTACTTTATCAATCACAAATCACAACAGTAAAAAAAGAGGTCTCTTAACTTCGCTATCACCCACGGAATCGGCATTATGCGAATATGCCAAATGAGTTTATTACCAAATACAGGAATGGTGAGCAAACGCTATGATGCTTCCCATAATATCCAACAAACAACCAGCTCCGAAAGAACTACTCGAAAAGGTAACTATGCATTTATATAACATGGATGATTTGCAGAAGTTATCGATTGGTGAATTAAGATCCAACATTTTTACTTCATCAATCACAAATCACAACAGTAAAAAAAGAGAACTCTTTAGCTTCGCTATCACCCACGGAATCGGCATTATGCGAACATGCCAAATGAGTTTGATATCAAATACAGCAATGGTTAGGGCATCAATTAAATCCGGAGGAATGGGGATGGAAGGGAACCAGCGCTATGATGCTTCCCATAATATCCAACAAACAAGCAGCTCCGAAAGAACTACTCGAAAAGGTAACTATGCATTTATATAACATGGATGATTCGCAGGAGTTATCGATTGGTGAATTAAGATCCAACATTTTTACTTCATCAATCACAAATCACAACAGTAAAAAAAAAGGTCTCTTTAGCTTCGCTATCACCCACGGAATCGGCATTATGCGAACATCCCAAATGAGTTTGATACCAAATACAGCAATGGTAAGGGCATCAATTAAATCCGGAGGAATGGGGATGGAAGGGAACCAACGCTATGATGCTTCCCATAATATCCAACAAACAACCAGCTCCGAAAGAACTACTTGAAAAGGTAACTATGCATTTATATAACATGGATGATTAGCAGGAGTTATCGATTGGTGAATTAAGATCCAACATTTTTACTTTATCAATCACAAATCACAACAGTAAAAAAAAAAGGTCTCTTTAGCTTCGCTATCACCCACGGAATCGGCATTATGCGAACATCCCAAATGAGTTTGATCCAAAATACAGCAATGGTTAGGGCATCAATTAAATCCGGAAGAATGGGGATGGAAGGGAACCAACGGTATGCTGCTTCCCATAATATCTAACAAACAACCAGCTCCGAAAGAACTACTTGAAAAGGTATGCATTTATATGACATGGATGATTAGCAGGAGTTATCGATTGGTGAATTGAGATACAAAATTTTTACTTTATCAATCACAAATCACAACAGTAAAAAAAGAGGTCTCTTTAGCTTCGCTATCACCCACGGAATCGGCATTATGCGAACATGCCAAATGAGTTTATTACCAAATACAGCAATGGTTAGGGCATCAATTAAATCCGGAGGAATGGGGATGGAAGGGAACCAACGCTATGATGCTTCCCATAATATCTAACAAACAACCAGCTCCGAAAGGACCACTTGAAAAGGTACGCATTTATATAACACGGATGATTAGCAGGAGTTATCGATTGGTGAATTAAGATCCAACATTTTTACTTCATCAATCACAAATCACAACAGTAAAAAAAAAGAGGTCTCTTTAGCTTCGCTATCACCCACGGAATCGGCATTATGCGAACATCGGCATTATGCGAACAGGAGTTATCGATTGGTGAATTGAGATACAAAATTTTTACTTTATCAATCACAAATCACAACAGTAAAAAAAGAGGTCTCTTTAGCTTCGCTATCACCCACGGAATCGGCATTATGCGAACATGCCAAATGAGTTTATTACCAAATACAGCAATGGTTAGGGCATCAATTAAATCCGGAGGAATGGGGATGGAAGGGAACCAACGCTATGATGCTTCCCATAATATCTAACAAACAACCAGCTCCGAAAGGACCACTTGAAAAGGTACGCATTTATATAACACGGATGATTAGCAGGAGTTATCGATTGGTGAATTAAGATCCAACATTTTTACTTCATCAATCACAAATCACAACAGTAAAAAAAAAGAGGTCTCTTTAGCTTCGCTATCACCCACGGAATCGGCATTATGCGAACATGCCAAATGAGTTCGATACCAAATACAGCAATGGTTGGGGCATCAATTAAATCCGGAAGAATGGGGATGGAAGGGAACCAACGCTATGCTGCTTCCCATAATATCTAACAAACAACCAGCTCCGAAAGAACTACTTGAAAAGGTATGCATTTATATAACATGGATGATTAGCAGGAGTTATCGATTGGTGAATTAAGATAAAAAAATTTTACTTTATCAATCACAAATGACAACAATAAAAAAAGAGGTCTCTTTAGCTTCGCTATCACCCACAGAATCAGCATTATGCGAACATGCCAAATGAGTTTATTACCAAATACAGCAATGGTTAGGGCATCAATTAAATCCGGAGGAATGGGGATGGAAGGGAACCAACGCTATGATGCTTTCCATAATATCCAACAAACAACCAGCTCCGAAAGAACTACTTGAAAAGGTAACTATGCATTTATATAACATGGATGATTAGCAGGAGTTATCGATTGGTGAATTGAGATACAAAATTTTTACTTTATCAATCACAAATCACAACAGTAAAAAAAGAGGTCTCTTTAGCTTCGCTATCACCCACGGAATCGGCATTATGCGAATATGCCAAATGAGTTTATTACCAAATACAGGAATGGTGAGCAAACGCTATGATGTTTCCCATAATATCCAACAAACAACCAGCTCCGAAAGAACTACTCGAAAAGGTAACTATGCATTTATATAACATGGATGATTTGCAGAAGTTATCGATTGGTGAATTAAGATCCAACATTTTTACTTCATCAATCACAAATCACAACAGTAAAAAAAGAGAACTCTTTAGCTTCGCTATCACCCACGGAATCGGCATTATGCGAACATGCCAAATGAGTTTGATATCAAATACAGCAATGGTTAGGGCATCAATTAAATCCGGAGGAATGGGGATGGAAGGGAACCAACGCTATGATGCTTCCCATAATATCCAACAAACAACCAGCTCCGAAAGAACTACTCGAAAAGGTAACTATGCATTTATATAACATGGATGATTCGCAGCAGTTATCGATTGGTGAATTAAGATCCAACATTTTTACTTCATCAATCACAAATCACAACAGTAAAAAAAAAGGTCTCTTTAGCTTCGCTATCACCCACGGAATCGGCATTATGCGAACATCCCAAATGAGTTTGATACCAGATACAGCAATGGTTAGGGCATCAATTAAATCCGGAGGAATGGGGATGGAAGGGAACCAACGCTATGATGCTTCCCATAATATCCAACAAACAACCAGCTCCGAAAGAACTACTTGAAAAGGTAACTATGCATTTATATAACATGGATGATTAGCAGGAGTTATCGATTGGTGAATTAAGATCCAACATTTTTACTTTATCAATCACAAATCACAACAGTAAAAAAAAAAGGTCTCTTTAGCTTCGCTATCACCCACGGAATCGGCATTATGCGAACATCCCAAATGAGTTTGATCCCAAATACAGCAATGGTTAGGGCATCAATTAAATCCGGAAGAATGGGGATGGAAGGGAACCAACGCTATGCTGCTTCCCATAATATCTAACAAACAACCAGCTCCGAAAGAACTACTTGAAAAGGTATGCATTTATATGACATGGATGATTAGCAGGAGTTATCGATTGGTGAATTGAGATACAAAATTTTTACTTTATCAATCACAAATCACAACAGTAAAAAAAGAGGTCTCCTTAGCTTCGCTATCACCCACGGAATCGGCATTATGCGAACATGCCAAATGAGTTTATTACCAAATACAGCAATGGTTAGGGCATCAATTAAATCCGGAGGAATGGGGATGGAAGGGAACCAACGCTATGATGCTTCCCATAATATCTAACAAACAACCAGCTCCGAAAGAACCACTTGAAAAGGTACGCATTTATATAACACGGATGATTAGCAGGAGTTATCGATTGGTGAATTAAGATCCAACATTTTTACTTCATCAATCACAAATCACAACAGTAAAAAAAAGAGGTCTCTTTAGCTTCGCTATCACCCACGGAATCGGCATTATGCGAACATGCCAAATGAGTTCGATACCAAATACAGCAATGGTTGGGGCATCGATTAAATCCGGAAGAATGGGGATGGAAGGGAACCAACGCTATGCTGCTTCCCATAATATCTAACAAACAACCAGCTCCGAAAGAACTACTTGAAAAGGTATGCATTTATATAACATGGATGATTAGCAGGAGTTATCGATTGGTGAATTAAGATAAAAAAATTTTACTTTATCAATCACAAATGACAACAATAAAAAAAGAGGTCTCTTTAGCTTCGCTATCACCCACAGAATCAGCATTATGCGAACATGCCAAATGAGTTTATTACCAAATACAGCAATGGTTAGGGCATCAATTAAATCCGGAGGAATGGGGATGGAAGGGAACCAACGCTATGATGCTTCCCATAATATCCAACAAACAACCAGCTCCGAAAGAACTACTTGAAAAGGTAACTATGCATTTATATAACATGGATGATTAGCAGGAGTTATCGATTGGTGAATTAAGATGCAACATTTTTACTTTATCAATCACAAATCACAACAGTAAAAAAAAAAGGTCTCTTTAGCTTCGCTATCACCCACGGAATCGGCATTATGCGAACATCTCAAATGAGTTTGATACCAAATACACCAATGGTTAGGGCATCAATTAAATCCGGAAGAATGGGGATGGAAGGGAACCAACGCTATGCTGCTTCCCATAATATCTAACAAACAACCAGCTCCGAAAGAACTACTTGAAAAGGTATGCATTTATATGACATGGATGATTAGCAGGAGTTATCGATTGGCGAATTGAGATACAAAATTTTTACTTTATCAATCACAAATCACAACAGTAAAAAAAGAGGTCTCTTAACTTCGCTATCACCCACGGAATCGGCATTATGCGAATATGCCAAATGAGTTTATTACCAAATACAGGAATGGTGAGCAAACGCTATGATGCTTCCCATAATATCCAACAAACAACCAGCTCCGAAAGAACTACTCGAAAAGGTAACTATGCATTTATATAACATGGATGATTTGCAGAAGTTATCGATTGGTGAATTAAGATCCAACATTTTTACTTCATCAATCACAAATCACAACAGTAAAAAAAGAGAACTCTTTAGCTTCGCTATCACCCACGGAATCGGCATTATGCGAACATGCCAAATGAGTTTGATATCAAATACAGCAATGGTTAGGGCATCAATTAAATCCGGAGGAATGGGGATGGAAGGGAACCAGCGCTATGATGCTTCCCATAATATCCAACAAACAAGCAGCTCCGAAAGAACTACTCGAAAAGGTAACTATGCATTTATATAACATGGATGATTCGCAGTAGTTATCGATTGGTGAATTAAGATCCAACATTTTTACTTCATCAATCACAAATCACAACAGTAAAAAAAAAGGTCTCTTTAGCTTCGCTATCACCCACGGAATCGGCATTATGCGAACATCCCAAATGAGTTTGATACCAAATACAGCAATGGTAAGGGCATCAATTAAATCCGGAGGAATGGGGATGGAAGGGAACCAACGCTATGATGCTTCCCATAATATCCAACAAACAACCAGCTCCGAAAGAACTACTTGAAAAGGTAACTATGCATTTATATAACATGGATGATTAGCAGGAGTTATCGATTGGTGAATTAAGATCCAACATTTTTACTTTATCAATCACAAATCACAACAGTAAAAAAAAAAGGTCTCTTTAGCTTCGCTATCACCCACGGAATCGGCATTATGCGAACATCCCAAATGAGTTTGATCCAAAATACAGCAATGGTTAGGGCATCAATTAAATCCGGAAGAATGGGGATGGAAGGGAACCAACGGTATGCTGCTTCCCATAATATCTAACAAACAACCAGCTCCGAAAGAACTACTTGAAAAGGTATGCATTTATATGACATGGATGATTAGCAGGAGTTATCGATTGGTGAATTGAGATACAAAATTTTTACTTTATCAATCACAAATCACAACAGTAAAAAAAGAGGTCTCTTTAGCTTCGCTATCACCCACGGAATCGGCATTATGCGAACATGCCAAATGAGTTTATTACCAAATACAGCAATGGTTAGGGCATCAATTAAATCCGGAGGAATGGGGATGGAAGGGAACCAACGCTATGATGCTTCCCATAATATCTAACAAACAACCAGCTCCGAAAGAACCACTTGAAAAGGTACGCATTTATATAACACGGATGATTAGCAGGAGTTATCGATTGGTGAATTAAGATCCAACATTTTTACTTCATCAATCACAAATCACAACAGTAAAAAAAAGAGGTCTCTTTAGCTTCGCTATCACCCACGGAATCGGCATTATGCGAACATGCCAAATGAGTTCGATACCAAATACAGCAATGGTTGGGGCATCAATTAAATCCGGAAGAATGGGGATGGAAGGGAACCAACGCTATGCTGCTTCCCATAATATCTAACAAACAACCAGCTCCGAAAGAACTACTTGAAAAGGTATGCATTTATATAACATGGATGATTAGCAGGAGTTATCGATTGGTGAATTAAGATAAAAAAATTTTACTTTATCAATCACAAATGACAACAATAAAAAAAGAGGTCTCTTTAGCTTCGCTATCACCCACAGAATCAGCATTATGCGAACATGCCAAATGAGTTTATTACCAAATACAGCAATGGTTAGGGCATCAATTAAATCCGGAGGAATGGGGATGGAAGGGAACCAACGCTATGATGCTTTCCATAATATCCAACAAACAACCAGCTCCGAAAGAACTACTTGAAAAGGTAACTATGCATTTATATAACATGGATGATTAGCAGGAGTTATCGATTGGTGAATTGAGATACAAAATTTTTACTTTATCAATCACAAATCACAACAGTAAAAAAAGAGGTCTCTTTAGCTTCGCTATCACCCACGGAATCGGCATTATGCGAATATGCCAAATGAGTTTATTACCAAATACAGGAATGGTGAGCAAACGCTATGATGTTTCCCATAATATCCAACAAACAACCAGCTCCGAAAGAACTACTCGAAAAGGTAACTATGCATTTATATAACATGGATGATTTGCAGAAGTTATCGATTGGTGAATTAAGATCCAACATTTTTACTTCATCAATCACAAATCACAACAGTAAAAAAAGAGAACTCTTTAGCTTCGCTATCACCCACGGAATCGGCATTATGCGAACATGCCAAATGAGTTTGATATCAAATACAGCAATGGTTAGGGCATCAATTAAATCCGGAGGAATGGGGATGGAAGGGAACCAACGCTATGATGCTTCCCATAATATCCAACAAACAACCAGCTCCGAAAGAACTACTCGAAAAGGTAACTATGCATTTATATAACATGGATGATTCGCAGCAGTTATCGATTGGTGAATTAAGATCCAACATTTTTACTTCATCAATCACAAATCACAACAGTAAAAAAAAAGGTCTCTTTAGCTTCGCTATCACCCACGGAATCGGCATTATGCGAACATCCCAAATGAGTTTGATACCAAATACAGCAATGGTTAGGGCATCAATTAAATCCGGAGGAATGGGGATGGAAGGGAACCAACGCTATGATGCTTCCCATAATATCCAACAAACAACCAGCTCCGAAAGAACTACTTGAAAAGGTAACTATGCATTTATATAACATGGATGATTAGCAGGAGTTATCGATTGGTGAATTAAGATCCAACATTTTTACTTTATCAATCACAAATCACAACAGTAAAAAAAAAAGGTCTCTGTAGCTTCGCTATCACCCACGGAATCGGCATTATGCGAACATCCCAAATGAGTTTGATACCAAATACAGCAATGGCTAGGGCATCAATTAAATCCGGAAGAATGGGGATGGAAGGGAACCAACGCTATGCTGCTTCCCATAATATCTAACAAACAACCAGCTCCGAAAGAACTACTTGAAAAGGTATGCATTTATATGACATGGATGATTAGCAGGAGTTATCGATTGGTGAATTGAGATACAAAATTTTTACTTTATCAATCACAAATCACAACAGTAAAAAAAGAGGTCTCTTTAGCTTCGCTATCACCCACGGAATCGGCATTATGCGAACATGCCAAATGAGTTTATTACCAAATACAGCAATGGTTAGGGCATCAATTAGATCCGGAGGAATGGGGATGGAAGGGAACCAACGCTATGATGCTTCCCATAATATCTAACAAACAACCAGCTCCGAAAGAACCACTTGAAAAGGTATGCATTTATATAACACGGATGATTAGCAGGAGTTATCGATTGGTGAATTAAGATCCAACATTTTTACTTCATCAATCACAAATCACAACAGTAAAAAAAAGAGGTCTCTTTAGCTTCGCTATCACCCACGGAATCGGCATTATGCGAACATGCCAAATGAGTTCGATACCAAATACAGCAATGGTTAGGGCATCAATTAAATCCGGAAGAATGGGGATGGAAGGGAACCAACGCTATGCTGCTTCCCATAATATCTAACAAACAACCAGCTCCGAAAGAACTACTTGAAAAGGTATGCATTTATATAACATGGATGATTAGCAGGAGTTATCGATTGGTGAATTAAGATAAAAAAATTTTACTTTATCAATCACAAATGACAACAATAAAAAAAGAGGTCTCTTTAGCTTCGCTATCACCCACAGAATCAGCATTATGGGAACATGCCAAATGAGTTTATTACCAAATACAGCAATGGTTAGGGCATCAATTAAATCCGGAGGAATGGGGATGGAAGGGAACCAACGCTATGATGCTTCCCATAATATCCAACAAACAACCAGCTCCGAAAGAACTACTTGAAAAGGTAACTATGCATTTATATAACATGGATGATTAGCAGGAGTTATCGATTGGTGAATTAAGATCCAACATTTTTACTTTATCAATCACAAATCACAACAGTAAAAAAAAAAGGTCTCTTTAGCTTCGCTATCACCCACGGAATCGGCATTATGCGAACATCTCAAATGAGTTTGATACCAAATACAGCAATGGTTAGGGCATCAATTAAATCCGGAAGAATGGGGATGGAAGGGAACCAACGCTATGCTGCTTCCCATAATATCTAACAAACAACCAGCTCTGAAAGAACTACTTGAAAAGGTATGCATTTATATGACATGGATGATTAGCAGGAGTTATCGATTGGTGAATTGAGATACAAAATTTTTACTTTATCAATCACAAATCACAACAGTAAAAAAAGAGGTCTCTTTAGCTTCGCTATCACCCACGGAATCGGCATTATGCGAATATGCCAAATGAGTTTATTACCAAATACAGGAATGGTGAGCAAACGCTATGATGCTTCCCATAATATCCAACAAACAACCAGCTCCGAAAGAACTACTCGAAAAGGTAACTATGCATTTATATAACATGGATGATTTGCAGAAGTTATCGATTGGTGAATTAAGATCCAACATTTTTACTTCATCAATCACAAATCACAACAGTAAAAAAAGAGATCTCTTTAGCTTCGCTATCACCCACGGAATCGGCATTATGCGAACATGCCAAATGAGTTTGATACCAAATACAGCAATGGTTAGGGCATCAATTAAATCCGGAGGAATGGGGATGGAAGGGAACCAACGCTATGATGCTTCCCATAATATCCAACAAACAACCAGCTCCGAAAGAACTACTCGAAAAGGTAACTATGCATTTATATAACATGGATGATTCGCAGGAGTTATCGATTGGTGAATTAAGATCCAACATTTTTACTTCATCAATCACAAATCACAACAGTAAAAAAAGAGGTCTCTTTAGCTTCGCTATCACCCACGGAATCGGCATTATGCGAACATGCCAAATGAGTTTGATACCAAATACAGCAATGGTTAGGGCATCAATTAAATCCGGAGGAATGGGGATGGAAGGGAACCAACGCTGTGATGCTTCCCATAATATCTAACACACAACCAGCTCCGAAAGAACTACTTGAAAAGGTAACTATGCATTTATATAACATGGATGATTAGCAGGAGTTATCGATTGGTGAATAAAGATACAAAATGTTTACTTTATCAATCACAAATGACAACAGTAAAAAAAGAGGTCTCTTTAGCTTCGCTATCACCCACGGAATCGGCATTATGCGAACATGCCAAATGAGTTTGATACCAAATACAGCAATGGTTAGGGCATCAATTAAATCCGGAAGAATGGGGATGGAAGGGAACCAACGCTATGATGCTTCCAATAATATCTAACAAACAACCAGCTCCGAAAGAACTACTTGAAAAGGTATGCATTTATATAACATGGATGATTAGCAGGAGTTATCGATTGGTGAATTAAGATACAAAATTTTTACTTCATCAATCACAAATCACAACAGTAAAAAAAGAGATCTCTTTAGCTTCGCTATCACCCACGGAATCGGCATTATGCGAACATACCAAATGAGTTTGATACCAAATACAGCAATGGTTAGGGCATCAATTAAATCCGGTGGAATGGGGATGGAAGGGAACCAACGCTATGATGCTTCCCATAATATCTAACACACAACCAGCTCCGAAAGAACTACTTGAAAAGGTAACTATGCATTTATATAACATGGATGATTGGCAGGAGTTATCGATTGGTGAATAAAGATACAAAATGTTTACTTTATCAATCACAAATGACAACAGTAAAAAAAGAGGTCTCTTTAGCTTCGCTATCACCCACGGAATCAGCATTATGCGAACATGCCAAATGAGTTTATTACCAAATACAGCAATGGTTAGGGCATCAATTAAATCCGGAGGAAGGGGGATGGAAGGGAACCAACGCTATGATGCTTCCCATAATATCTAACAAACAACCAGCTCCGAAAGAACCACTTGAAAAGGTATGCATTTATATAACACGGATGATTAGCAGGAGTTATCGATTGGTGAATTAAGATCCAACATTTTTACTTCATCAATCACAAATCACAACAGTAAAAAAAAGAGGTCTCTTTAGCTTCGCTATCACCCACGGAATCGGCATTATGCGAACATGCCAAATGAGTTTGATACCAAATACAGCAATGGTTAGGGCATCAATTAAATCCGGAAGAATGGGGATGGAAGGGAACCAACGCTATGATGCTTCCAATAATATCTAACAAACAACCAGCTCCGAAAGAACTACTTGAAAAGGTATGCATTTATATAACATGGATGATTAGCAGGAGTTATCGATTGGTGAATTAAGATACAAAATTTTTACTTCATCAATCACAAATCACAACAGTAAAAAAAGAGATCTCTTTAGCTTCGCTATCACCCACGGAATCGGCATTATGCGAACATGCCAAATGAGTTTGATACCAAATACAGCAATGGTTAGGGCATCAATTAAATCCGGAGGAATGGGGATGGAAGGGAACCAACGCTATGATGCTTCCCATAATATCTAACACACAACCAGCTCCGAAAGAACTACTTGAAAAGGTAACTATGCATTTATATAACATGGATGATTGGCAGGAGTTATCGATTGGTGAATAAAGATACAAAATGTTTACTTTATCAATCACAAATGACAATAGTAAAAAAAGAGGTCTCTTTAGCTTCGCTATCACCCACGGAATCAGCATTATGCGAACATGCCAAATGAGTTTATTACCAAATACAGCAATGGTTAGGGCATCAATTAAATCCGGAGGAAGGGGGATGGAAGGGAACCAACGCTATGATGCTTCCCATAATATCTAACAAACAACCAGCTCCGAAAGAACCACTTGAAAAGGTATGCATTTATATAACACGGATGATTAGCAGGAGTTATCGATTGGTGAATTAAGATCCAACATTTTTACTTCATCAATCACAAATCACAACAGTAAAAAAAAGAGGTCTCTTTAGCTTCGCTATCACCCACGGAATCGGCATTATGCGAACATGCCAAATGAGTTCGATACCAAATACAGCAATGGTTAGGGCATCAATTAAATCCGGAAGAATGAGGATGGAAGGGAACCAACGCTATGCTGCTTCCCATAATATCTAACAAACAACCAGCTCCGAAAGAACTACTTGAAAAGGTATGCATTTATATAACATGGATGATTAGCAGGAGTTATCGATTGGTGAATTAAGATACAAAATTTTTACTTTATCAATCACAAATGACAACAGTAAAAAAAGAGGTCTCTTTAGCTTCGCTATCACCCACGGAATCGGCATTATGCGAACATGCCAAATGAGTTTGATACCAAATACAGCAATGGCTAGGGCATCAATTAAATCCGGAAGAATGGGGATGGAAGAGAACCAACGCTATGATGCTTCCCATAATATCTAACAAACAACCAGCTCCGAAAGAACTACTTGAAAAGGTAACTATGCATTTATATAACATGGATGATTAGCAGGAGTTATCGATTGGTGAATTAAGATACAAAATTTTTACTTTATCAATCACAAATCACAACAGTAAAAAAAGAGGTCTCTTTAGCTTCACTATCACCCACGGAATCGGCATTATGCGAACATGCCAAATGAGTTTGATACCAAATACAGCAATGGTTAGGGCATCAATTAAATCCGGAAGAATGGGGATGGAAGGTAACCAACGCTATGATGCTTCCCATAATATCTAACAAACAACCAGCTCCGAAAGAACTACTTGAAAAGATATGCATTTATATAACATGGATGATTAGCAGGAGTTATCGATTGGTGAGTTAAGATACAAAATTTTTACTTCATCAATCACAAATCACAACAGTAAAAAAAGAGATCTCTTTAGCTTCGCTATCACCCACGGAATCGGCATTATGCGAACATGCCAAATGAGTTTGATACCAAATGCAGCAATGGTTAGGGCATCAATTAAATCCGGAGGAATGGGAATGGAAGGGAACCAACGCTATGATGCTTCCCATAATATCCAACAAACAACCAGCTCTGAAAGAACTACTCGAAAAGGTAACTATGCATTTATATAACATGGATGATTAGCAGGAGTTATCGATTGGTGAATTAAGATACAAAATTTTTACTTTATCAATCACAAATCACAACAGTAAAAAAAGAGGTCTCTTTAGCTTCGCTATCACCCACGGAATCGGCATTATGCGAACATGCCAAATGAGTTTATTGTCAAATACAGCAATGGTTAGGGCATCAATTAAATCCGGAGGAATGGGGATGGAAGGGAACCAACGCTATGATGCTTCCCATAATATCCAACAAACAACCAGCTCCGAAAGAACAACTCGAAAAGGTAACTAATCTTTCAATAACCATATTTCTTATGAGCTATTTCCTTTATTATAATATACTTACTTTACGTTGATATGTTTGATAGGTATTCTGCGGCTTTAAAACCAAGTACAGTAGAACTCGGTGAGGGTGTAAGAAAGGTGGGTTGAATTGCACTCAACTGTGCAAAATTGCAATGGCCAAAGTTGTGAAAATCCCTCAATTAATGGAGAATTGCCAAATGGAGAAGAAGAAGGGGAGGTAGAAAAATTAAAAGCTGATGAAATCGAAATTGAAGTAAATGAAGAAATGCAGGAAGAAGGCGAACAATATATAGGTGCCAGACGCCTTTTGACTCTTATCATACCATCCCCGTAGTCATAAACTTATCTGCATATATACATATGTGTGGATATAGGCAAAGTAAATGCAATGTCAGAATCTCATCAAACGTAACAAAGTACTTTGTCTCTGTCTTACGTGAGAGACACGTATGGTAGTATGTATAATAAAAAAATCTACTTCGTCGTATGTGTTACTAACATATTATGTAACGAGCACGGAATGTATTTCTAGTATACAAGTGGACGCCCTTGGACATACCTCATTGTATGAAAAATGAGTTTTTTTTAAAGACGTGGACTTAGCACGAAGAAGAAATTAATAGTTCGTCCGTGTACTAATATAAACCATCTGTTTGCAATGTAAAGACATGAATAGACTAGTAAATAAAAGACGAGTGAAGATCCTTCGATTATAATACAAAATTTAATAAATGAACACAAAATAAATAAAAATTATTCGACCAGAAATTACGCTGACCTTTATACTTGAATGGTACTAAAAATAAATATTAACGAATGGAGAACGTAAACTAATAGCTCAATACATTTCATAAGATCGATGCATAATTAATTGGGGGTCAGTGAGGCGAGAAATATGTGGACAAAAGTGGAAATAAAATGCATTTACGTTTAAAAGTGGGACAAACGTGCTCGTAGGCGAGTCTTTTCTGAATCAGCCTTATTCTCTCTTTCGCTAAAGCTAATGTGCGAGTTTGGCGCGGATACGGCTTGAGTCAGGTACAAAGTCCAAAACCACAATATAGTTTATCCTTAGACTAATTATATAATTTAGTACATATTATATTTACTTATAAATTCATTTATTTTCATTCAGCAACTTATTGCGATATACATTTTTAAGTAAGCCTAAACAGTCATGTTTCTCTAGTTACAAAAAAGCTTTTATACAGAATAATTTGACAGTTTTTAACCCTCCGTATGAGCACTTGATGTTTCGAATTTCCGCATGAACACTTGGGTTTTATAGTTAGCCGAGGTTTTGGAAGTTCTTAAAAAAATCTGCAAACTGAAATTTGCACATGGCTTCCTCGGACCCACCCAACCCTCCATTCCCTCCACGAAGCCTCGTCTATCAGCCAGTCCTTTTTCCAATTTGGCTTCCTCATAGAGGAAGCTTTGTAAGTGGGTGGAATTACGAGAAAGGTGCACATTTTGATTTGCAGATTTTTCCCCACATTACAGCTAAATATTCTGAGAATCAAACACCCATAATCTTCCCCGATTCTAATATAAACTATCGTCAAACATTATTTCAGATCTGGGAAAAGTATTATAACAATATTGAATAATTCGACGTTAGGGAAGATTAAAGCGTTTCTGCTCAAATCTTGGATTTGAGCAGCACGAGATTATTTTACGACACTGTGTAATGATAATCCATTCGTTCAGAACGTTTGAATTCGATAACTCAATAGTTGCGGCAGCTAGAGCTCTAGTAACCATTTTTCAAAAAATTTTAAGCTCCATAAAATTCTAATGAGTGTTTTAATATCCAGGAAAATTATATCGAACAAAGAAATTCTACTTGAATACAAAACTGCAGCCTGTTAGGTCTGACCATTCTGGAATTGTAGAGATATGAATTTAGCAGTATCATCACATGTACATAGCCACAGGCACAGAATCACAAGTTAATCCATCAAGGTATTTTCTTAAACGTATTTTTCCGACGTTTTGAGATATTGTGAGCACTCTGGCATAAAAAAATTAAAAAATCTCATTGTCATGTAAACAAACTTTCTTAAAGAGTGATGAAAATAAGTTTTCGAAAATTTCCAAATTTCATAAAATCTGAACGGTTCGGCCAATTTTCTCCAAACTCAATAGTGAACATAATAGTGTATAGTGGTTATAGTTCTCGATCTTGGCGATGTGACGTAACGATATATGGTGATAAAAAAAACCGAACGAGCCTGTTAGTACTCGTAACAGTTATGTGTAAACATCTTAACGCTTTCGGGAAAGTGGATTGAATTGCGTTCTGAAAGTAAGGTAATTGATGGAACTTAGTTCTTGTTTGTTTCTATAATAATATTCAAATAGTTTTTATAAAAACTTTAGTCTTCTTGGAAATCCTTTTTCAATAGTATCCAATATTGAAAGAAATAATCTTTTATTTTTTGAATCTGCTGACTGTCTAATATTAAATCACAAAATTGAGTGACAAAATGTCATTCAAGAACAGTGAAATGATTCATAGCATAAAAAGAGTAATGATCGATTAATTATTATAATATTGGAGTGACAGAAGGGTTAGTAACCGCAACGCTTGGAGTGGGCACAAGCAGCTGACGCCATCTCTAGGCGGCGCGGCCAACTCTGTTGAGCTCACACGACACACGCTAATGTTGTTTACACATTTCTCAGTTTTCACCGAATTACTCCCAGCCGAAACAGTACGGGTAGGGCGCGCGATAAGATGCTTACGCATCAATAATGTTTGCGCATCAGGCAAAAAAAAAAAATATCTTGATGAGTGAATAGTATTGTCGACGGGTTTTCTCGCTCGTGCAGAACTAAGGAAAAAAGGATAAGGATGCAAGAAAAAAAGAATTTAAAAAAATGCCATGTCTTTATATGTATAAAGTGAGCACGTGAACAGGTGCGTCCTGAGAAACATGTAGATATGTAGTATAGAGAGGAAAAAAGAATTTCTTGGCTGTGGTATAACTCGTCCATATGAGATGTCAGATTACATATAATACGATAATTCAATATGCCGGACAGACTTGCTAAGTCCTAGATCAAGTCCTATTTGCATGTTAAATAACTTACTGCACGAAGAAGAGAAAACTATGAAAATACACCATCTTGGAATTTTTATAATATATTTATTAACATTTATACAGTCATTCAGAATTTTTTCTCATTCAGAAGCCAAAATAGTGATTGAAATGGACTTTACAGCGTTCGAAAGACACACATGTGAAAAATGAGTAGGTAACGGCTGACATGATTCGGGCTGTTCCGTTCATCTCAATTGAAAAAATCATATGGCATTTTAATCTGTATATCTGTGGCTATAACTGGAACTAGGATTGAGTGAAAATATTGAAAATTACATTTTTGGCACAGTTTTTAAAATTGAGTTCCGATTTTTGACATATTTTTTCGACTTTTTAAACTTGCTAAAACAACTATGACAGATATCACAATTATCCTAGTTCGAATGAGAACTACAAGTGTACTGAATCTACCATACAAATTTGAGCAAAATCAATTCAGTAGTTTTTGAGAAATCGTGTCAGTCAATTTAAAAAATGCAGTCAAAAATGCAGTGGAAAATGCTCCGTTCTACGACTGTAACTTTCAAACGACTTCGAATATTGAAAAATAATTTATTCCACGTATTCTAGACATATTATAGAAGCCATTTATCAAATAAAATTTTTGTCAATTTTTTTAACTTGTTACACGGTACTACCCCCTTAAACATAGTTTCGCCGTTAGAATCTTTCAGTTGTCATAAATGAAATTGCAAATCGAGTGCAAGTTATTGAAAGAAAATTACAATCGACCTAGAAATGCTGTAAAATGGTTCGAGGGCAGAAAAAAACTTGTAGACTAGATATACATATATGAAGTAGGTACACACAGTGACGCAATTGATATTTTAAGAAGCCGGTTATTTATATCGCGATCGTGAAATAAATCTATAAAATATAAATCGGTATTACTGGTTTTTGAACGCGAAATGACGAATTTATTATTTTTGCTATTTTTGTTGTTTTTATGACCGAAGTCAAAGTAAATGAACTAGGAAAAAGCAAGGAAAGACGTGAGATAAAGAGAGAGTGATACATACAAAAGATAGTGCGTAGAACATTAGGACGTTTATCGTTCGCTACTCCATCTCGGGATAAGCTGCCGCCAGCGGAAAAACATTAGGCCACGGCCCAACTAAGAATCCCAATAGCACATAGTCGAGAGCAGGCCGGGACTGCACGCTGTGAACCGCGCGGCAGCGAACGCGTTTTTCCCGAAACAACATTTTTGTAAGCGACGCGGGTGATTAAAAAAATTCTATCCAACCGATTGCTTTCATTTTTGTACATGTTAGTCTACACAACAATGGCTCCGTCGGGTACCAAAATTACTCAATAATAATAATAATTTATATTTTTTTCCACCGATTTTCAACGAAAAAAATTACGATTTTTTAATTGTTTTTTTTACAAGTCCGCCATTTTGTTATTTATTAATAAAAATGTTTATATCTGGTATGGGATGGAGTCACAAGCATACAGAACAATAATCAATTTGATTTTTTTGTTTCAGATGAAGTAAGTGCCGTAATCATCCGTGCCACCCACCGACCTCTATTTCACGCTGTCTACTTTCGCTTAAAAAAACCATTATAAATTTGTGTAAAATTAAGTAAAAAAAAAATGTTTTGTATACTTTACGATGTTCATGAAGACATGTAAAAAAATTGAAATGATTGTATTTTATTTTGTTATAAAAAAAAAACCTGAAATCAGCTTCCAAACCGGGCCTGAACACCAGACCAATAACCAATAATAATCCTTAACTGACCAATTTCACGGTTACGGTCTCTTAAAGGTATTCAAGATTAGTAATTTAAAAGTGGATATCAAATTCTCTAACGAGTTATTTTAAGTCTTGATAGAAATTATCGATTGTACGTCTCATGACAAAAAAAATAGGTTTCTGAAATATTTCAGCAGACAATTTTTTGAAACTCGCTGGACCCATAATTTTTTGATATTAGTATTGTTTAAAAATCAAATTCTTAGTATCTTGAACATGGTTGATTTTTTACAAATAAATATATATCTTATATAATTATATATATTATATACGAAAATTATTTTTGGATCGAACCAAATATATCTTTGGATATTTTTGGATTGGTTTGTTGAAGAAATAAATGGGTTAGGCTACGTGTAATTTGATTTAATTTTGTTTTACTCCAAGGATTCTCAAAATTCTCAATATGGTATTGTATATATTTTATATAATATAATATAGATAGAATAAACATTTTATAAATTATTCACACCAAATAATAAATGTCACGTTGAAAGTGTATAAAAATGTATATGATTAGTCCCATCAATATTTTCTAATTTCTGTAATTTATGTTAGTTTTGCGGATTAAAAGAAGTTTACCATAGATAAAAAATGTTCCAATTTTGTAGGACTATTTAGTGGCAGAGCGAATATTTATCGTTGAGAGGAATGAAGAGGTGACAAGACGCTACGAAGTTACGATTGTTTGTCGTAAACGATCGAGACCGGTTTGATGGGTGTTCAAGGTGAATTGTGCCTCTTAATTTTTTTTTTACCGTTCTATAGTCGAGAATTGCAGAACTCATTCACTGTCCCATTGCCAGTTGAAGGAAAGACGTGCTGCCAAATTAGGGGATGAGTTCACCCGAAGAAAATTCCATCACTTGATTAAAAATTGTTCCATAATTTTGTATTATTAAATTAATGTATTCTGATCGATCCTGATTGAGTGAATCGATGGATTATAGATTCGCAATTAACAAATGTTTAATTCCTAATTCCTGAATGACTGATGAATCAACGAGAAAATAATCAATGAATATTTTCAATCAATCAAATAATTAATTAATGCGTTAGTTGATTAATTCATAAATGAATAATTTAATGATTTGATAGTTTATTTCTTCCCAACTATGGCATTTCGCTTTTGATAATAAGAGAAAAAAAACGAAGCCAGCCGTTTGAGTCAATCGTTGAAAATTTCTCATTCTGTTCGCTCGTTTTTTTCTCGTTCAATTTTATCGAACCATCCGAGTTTTTCCTCTCTTCGCAGATCGTAGGATTCTCGTCACTACCATTCTTAACTGGCTGCGTGCTCTCACCCAGTCCTTTATAAATAAATAGATCCAGCGAGTCTGACAGAGATCCACGATATTTGTGCGCGTCATTGCGACTGTTTGAAAACGTCGTTTCGTTTTTCTTGTTCATCTATCCACACTCCCTATATCTGCCCTACTATACCATTCTGGTTTTATCATCCCGTCTTTCTTGGTTTTTTTACCGCTCAAAGGAATATACGTATAGAGAGAGGGCAAACGAATGAAAAAGATAGTCGTTAATGACATGCAATTTCGTAATGTCGCATCGGCAACGAAGTCCTTGGCTCGGAAAACTATATAAAGAGCGCTTGCAATTCGCGGGACTGAGTTAGAATTTTTTAAACCATCGATACAGCAAGATGTTGCTTGTTAATATTGTATTATTTTCGTATTTCGCATTCAGCCCAGTCACGATCCACGCCGACGATGTCGCTCTTCGTAAGTCCGAGATCCTTCGTTCATCGATCCATTCCACCGGAAATACGACAATTGCTACGATCCAAAATTGTCTAATGGAAAAATAAGGAAAATAATTTATAGTGCAGATGCGAAGACTTTTTTAAGATTAAAAAAATATTGTGAATTTAAATTCCGTCGAATTATGGAGGAATGAAAATAGGAAAAATGTGATTTTTTAATTTAATTACAATTTCAATTAATTACAATTTTGTATATCGGATCATTGTGGTAACAATTTTTTTTAGTCGAATGTGTTTGGGTTAGTTTGAACTCTCAAATAGGGTTCATGGACAAACAATTAAATTCGATAACATCATCATTTTTAAAACAGTTTTAATTGGGTTCTTGATGAAAAATTTATCAATATATTTAACAATAATTTTTCTGAGACTCTTATCATTATTATTTATATTAAGAATAAGATTATTAATTATTCTTCAAATAATTAATTCTTGAACCTTGAAATAATTAGTTGATCGAAGATATAACGGCAAGCTTTAAATTAAAACAATGTTAATTATGAAATACAGCCGCTTCGGTAAAGACGTGCAAAAAAGATTCCGATGACTATGCGTCCTGTCTGAGGCTCGCCATACAGGAATCATGGCCGATATTTGTTCAAGGTAACTTTCATTTTCATGTACATATATGCGTCTCGAGAGTTGGAGCTGCTTCATCAAATTTTCAACAATGTTGGATCGAATTTTGAATAAATAAACTAAAATTTTTATTTTTATTTTTAGGAATACTGGAACTCGGTTGTCCCCCTCTCGATCCTTTTTACGTCGAATTCCAAAGCAGCAATTATCAGGTGGGTGAGGTGCTCGGTCAGGTTGTGACAAAGAATGTCAAATCCTACGGACTTGCAAAGGCTCGCTTCCTCTCGGTCAAGCCTCGTCATGATAACGACCGTTTCTCCCTCGAAGTTGTCTTCGACATGGACAAACATTTTGTTGAGGGAGACTACAAGGCCGAGGGATCCATCGGCTCCTTCAAAATCGGTGGAAAAGGTATCAATCATAGGAGAAAATAAATGAACCAACTCACGAAAATAAAAATTACCCATAAATAGTTAAAAATTAGACCAATATAATAATAAATATCGTAAAATAATACAAAAATGAATATAATTAACATGAAGATACCAATAAACATAGAACTGGCAACAAATAACTATAAGCATCGGCTATAAATGCTATCAACTGATGATAACTTACCTGCAAATAGGTCAGTTCAACGTTTCAATGGAAGACGTCAGATCGGTCTTTGAGATCGAAGGACCTGTTGTGAATGATAAATGGATCATCGAGAGTTTCCGCTTGACACCGGAAGTCGGCAAGATGAAGGTCTGGGCAAGTGATCTCTTCAATGGCAACGAGGAACTCAGTGAGTGTCCATCAAAGGAACAAAATAAAAGTTGAACTATTATAAAAATAATGTCATTTTTATAATTCATAATTTTCAGCCAAAGCAGCACTAGCGTTCGTGAACGAGTACTGGCCAGTTCTCTACCGCGGTATGTTGCCATATGCATCGCAGTCCTGGAATGCATACTTGCGCGATTTCGTCGGCAACATATTTTCGAAGGTTTCGTTCTCAAAAACCTTTCCTTAATTGATAATATCGGAGTTTCCGTTAACGATCTTCGATATAATCAATTAGCTTATTTCGTGAACGAGCTGAGATCTCATTTTTCGATGATTAATTATCTCGAGAGATATGAATATTCGATAAAAGTACAGCTTCAGCTTCTTTTTACAGTAAAAAGTCAAGGTTAATTAACTGACGAATTGATCAATTCGTTGGAAAATTAATTGATTGATTTTTTTAAAATCAGTTTGAAACTTATTTCAATTTTTTCTTGCTGATTGTGAGTTGAAAACGGTTTGGGTGTTATTAATTTTTATAAGTAAACAACGACGACAACAACAACAACTACAACAACAACATATTATATTGAATTTATTGTCTTAAGAACTTGTCGTGTGAATAGAAAAGAAAAAATATACATATTTAGGTACTTACAATCTCTGTCAAACAAAATGAATGCCTGTATGAACTTAAAGCTACTTTTATAAAAAAAAAACTATACTTATTTTTTTCGATTTAATACACCTAAATAATAAAAGCTTGTTTTAAAAAAGTTTTTTTTTTAAATAAGGATTAAAGTTGTAAAAAATTAAATTTCCCACAAACTGGTTATTACCATTTTCACTCGAAAGTTGATAATAAGCGGGTTATTTGAAAAAAACGAAAGTCACGCTTTAAATCAAGATGATTTAAAGCGTGACCCCAAGATTTGGGACCCTTTCGTCCCAAGATGAAAAAAAAAAAATCGTTGCCAGAAATTATTTTCCTTTCATCCGTTTTTTTTTGTACATTCCTACTGGACTAATACTCATTTAGAGAACAAATGACCAAATCCATGTACTGCAACGAATAAAGTATTATCGATCTTAATACTGGGTAAAATTATTATAGTTAGATACCCCAATATATTTAAAAAAAAAAAAGTTATAGTAATTTTTTGGATGGCTGATCTAGAGTGGAATGTCTCATATATGTATGTACAAATATTAGGATTTTTTCACTAGTGCAGGACGATCGAATTCTTTTATCGTCCCCGAAGGGAATTTGACAAGAAAATAATTCTTAGAAAATTTAAACTGAACTGTTTGTTCGAGTTTTATGATTCACGTAAGACTGGTTAAATGGCGTTGAATTGTCTGTTTTACATTTTACATTCTTGTTTATCATTCTTGTTTATCATTGTTAAGTTTTACATTCTTGGTCATATTTTCGTTTATTCCATATGCACTCACTATTATAATTATATTAAATCGTCGACAATATTTTTCAAGGTTCTCTTATAGAAGATATGTCGTACACTCAAGTAGTGCATCATTCAAATGTATACGTCAAAGTTCAAGGCAGTAAAAAAGTATCAATGGGCATGTGAAGCAATAATTGATTGACGATACTGGCGAAGAGAATCGATAATTTTCGCTTCAACTGAGGCTCAATCGTAAAGCTCTTCTTTACCAAAGCTCTTCTTTACCATCGCAGTATGCCTAAATTTTCGAACAAATGCCATTGCAAAACTATAAAACTAAATAAATGGAAAATTTAGTATATAATCCAGTTAATAGTGTTCTATCCGGTGACGCTCGTAGAATTTTGAAAATCAAAAAAAAAAATTACAGTTCGCATTACCACCAGTTATCTGTAAAATAAAAATGGATTTACTGACCTTCAAAACTATTTATTCAAAAAATCCTTAGCGTCATCTTATGCAGCAATAAAAAATGTACACACTGAGTACTTGTACATTGTTGTAGGTGCAAAACTTCGGAAATGGCATTTGTTCGAAAAAATTTCGTGGTAAGATTACCTAAATACAAGCCGCGGCCGATGAGTGTAGCCAAATTTTGATTCACGAAAATTCCGCTACCGAAGTGTATACTTGAGCGCTAGCAGCGTCTTCTTCGTACCGTAATATATGGTAATAGGGGGAAGAGCCAAGTGTTTCCGTCTCCCAGGCCTTTTGCTACAGAGCGAAAGAGAGAGAGCGAGAGAGAGTGAGGGAGGAAGGGAGAGAGAGAGAGAGAGAGAGAGACCGCCGCAGTAGGCCATATCTCTTAGGCATTTTTATTTGATATGTAAAGTAAAGGTGTTAGGTATCCAAGAGAATGCATCCTCTGGATATACTTTACATATACCTTCCCCATACCCATCGAGCACCTGAAGCTCATCGTTAGACTTTTTTTCGTGCTTTGCATGAATTACGAAAAACGCAAGATAATTGTATAATTATCGTCGATCAAATATTTTGAAATGATAGATTATTTATTTTACAAAGATAATAATGATTAAATAATATGGATATATTGTAGATTGTCTTATTTCTAAGAATAATGATAATACTTTTAATTAATTTAGATTTCAGGGCTTATGATGCAATAGTGGCTAAAATAATATAAATTTAAAATTATGGAAACTTTGTTTGGATTGAATAATGAATAAATATAATATAAATAATTTATCGACTAACATTTTTTAGTTTGTAATTAAAATAATTACTGTTATTTTGTTATTTATATCAAATTAAGTATTAAAAAAATTACATTTGCAAATAATTTTAATAATAATTGTGCCAGCGATTGCAGACAATTGTTATAATAAAATTGATTACAATCAGTTTATTCGACTACTCTGTTTCTGCAAAGCGTCCTTAAACAAAAATTCGTGTTTTCTCTTTATCTCTCTCGATACGCGGAAATGTATACATACATATGCAGATTTATATGAACCCACACAATGTATGTATAAACGCACACATACACATACACAAAACTGCCTGGACGCGCGAACTAAATTATATATGTACACATTATGTAAATCAACTCACATGTGCGTGCGTCGGTGTTCTGTGTTCATACATAAATTGTGTATGCCCACACACGCCCAGCCGCACCCACGCGACACACAAATCCATATATATATATATATATATATATATATATAGTTCCGCAGATTAAGAGAGATAGAGAGAAAACAACAATCTTATTCTACGGACGGTTTACAGAAACAAAGCACAAAGCAGTCTATATGACTGGTTGACGCAATCGTAAGACGTCGCGTTTCACGGTGAAGTTATATAGTTATATTATTAGAGCATACGCATTGTTCTAGAACTATTATTTTTATCGAGAGATTTTATTGCATAATGTAGTGAATATTTTATTTACTACGTTGTATTTTATAATAAATGTGGATATAATATTATGTTATAAAAATATCAAATC
Source organism: Dyspetes luteomarginatus (assembly GCA_963669185.1). Lineage (NCBI taxonomy): Eukaryota > Metazoa > Arthropoda > Insecta > Hymenoptera > Ichneumonidae > Dyspetes > Dyspetes luteomarginatus. The sequence goes on from OY769904.1 coordinate 16,074,121, forward strand.
TGGACAAATGTATATGACGGTAGAATGCAATAAGGTTATTCTTTTCTCGATGAAGGTCCAGTAAGAACTGCTCGACTTCCCTGTGGAGTCTTTTGACTCCTCTCGTCTGTTTAGTCTATTCTGAAGAGTCCAGCGTCGCTGGATCCGAGGTATACACAGCGTGGCATAAACAGCCTCGGGAGCCTATGGGAGTCTGTTATCGCTGATACCCAGGCGTAGATGAAAATGTTTCTCTCAATAAATAGATTGTTGATATCATATCTATCACCTGTCATATCTCTATCTCTCTCTCCGCATCTCTCTACATGTTTGTGTCTTTCTTTTTCTCTGAAACATCTGAGTCTTTTTCTGTATGATCTTTCTCCCATTTTCTCTGTATTTCTCGGTCTCTCTTACACGCCGCTCTTCCTATCATGTCTGAATTCTACCGCTCCCTTCCTCACTCTTTCTCGTGATACTCCTTTTTCTCTATCTTGTCTCAATTTTTCTCCATCATCTTTCTCCCTCCCACCCAGTCTTTCTGTTTCTTTCTAACGGCTCTGTCTTTTTCTGCATCATCTAGCTCGCATTGTCTCTATCACTCTTTGGGCGGGTCGTTCCACCTCTAGGTAAAGTTTATCTGCCAGATACCTCGTACATTTTATATGCGGTAACTCGCAGGTAATCTTACCTAAGAGTTGGAACAACCGGCCCTTTGTCTGTATCACGCTCTTCTTTCTTACTATCATGTCTATTTTTTTCTACTTTTTTAAATTTATTATTCCCAAATAAACTAAATTTAAAAAAAATCTAAGTCTGATTGCCCGATGTACACGAAATCAATTTGCAATCTCATATCTTTCTTTACAATATATATTTCTGGGAAGTCAGAAACATTGTAAAGAAAAATAAAAGTCGATGATCGCTAATGGTTTGTCTGTCAAATCGCCGATGGCGTATAGTGCCATCTGTCGGTGGCGCGCGCCGCACAGATGGTAATTCGTTGCGCGTGCCCCGTTCACTACTATGCCGACGATATCGGAGTTCGCCAAAACCTTTCACATCCTCGAAAGCTCTTCTTTACCATCGCAGTATGCCTAAATTTTCGAACAAATGCCATTGCAAAACTATCAAACTAAATAAATGGAAAATTTAGTATATAATCCAGTTAATAGTGTTCTATCCGGTGACGCTCGTAGAATTTTGAAAATCAAAAAAAAAAATTACAGTTCGCATTACCACCAGTTATCTGTAAAATAAAAATGGATTTACTGACCTTCAAAGCTAGTTATTCAAAAAATCCTTAGCGTCATCTTATGCAGCAATAAAAAATGTACACACTGAGTACTTGTACATTGTTGTAGGTGCAAAACTTCGGAAATGGCATTTGTTCGAAAAATTTCGTGGTAAGATTACCTAAATACAAGCCGCGGCCGATGAATGTAGCCAAATTTTGGTTCACGAAAATTCCGCTACCGAAGTTTATACTTGAGCGCTAGCAGCGTTTTCTTCGTGACGTATTATATAGTAATGGGGGGAAGAGCCAAGTGTTTCCGTCGCCCAGGCCTTTTGCCGCAGAGCAAAAGAGAGAGAGTGAGCGCGTGAGAGTGAGGGAGGAAGGGAGGGAGAGAGAGAGAGAGAGAGAGACCGCCGCAGTAGGCCATATCTCTGTCATTTTTATTTGATATGTAAAGTAAAGGTGTTTTAGGTGTCCACGAAAATGCATCCTCTGGATATACTTTACATATACCTTCCCCACACCTATCGAGCACCTGAAGCTCATCGTTAGACTTTTTTTCGTGCTTTGCATGAATTACGAAAAGCCCAAGATAATTGTATAATTATCGCCGATCAAATATTTTGAAATCATAGATTATTTATTTTACAAAGATAATAATGATAATATGGATATATTGTAGATTGTCTTATTTCTAAGAATAACGATAATACTTTTTATTTCGATATCAGCAAAAGTGGCTAAGATAATGTAAATCTTAAATTATAAAATTAATTTTGTTTATATTGAATAATAGATAAATATTATATGAATAATTTATCGACTAAAAATATCGACTAAATGAATCATAATATCGATGGGAATTTGTTTAAAATTAAAAATTTCAGCCTAAAACTCGATTTATCACATCTATCGTTAAAACTCGATTTATCGTATTTATAATTTTAACGAGATTTTATCGTTCGATCAAAGCCCTGTCGAGCTTAATTGGTAGTCAAAGTTACTTCCGCCGATATTGAATCATAATATTGATGGGGAATTTGTTTGAAAAAAAAAATTTCACCATAAAACTCGATTTATCGTAAGTATAATTTTTAACGAGATTTTATCGTTCGATCAAGCCCCTATCGGTCTCAATCCGGTGGATGTAACTTTTTAACCGATATTAAATTATAATATTGATGGGAATTTGTTTAAAATTAAAAATTTCAGCCTAAAACTCGATTTATCACATCTATCGTTAAAACTCGATTTATCGTATTTATAATTTTAACGAGATTTTATCGTTCGATCAAAGCCCTGTCGAGCTTAATTGGTAGTCAAAGTTACTTCCACCGATATTGAATCATAATATTGATGGGGAATTTGTTTGAAAAAAAAAATTTCACCATAAAACTCGATTTATCGTAAGTATAATTTTTAACGAGATTTTATCGTTCGATCAAGCCCCTATCGGTCTCAATCCGGTGGAAGTAACTTTTTAACCGATATTAAATTATAATATTGATGGGAATTCGTTTAAAATTAAAAATTTCACCCTAAAACTCGATTTATCGTATCCATCATTAAAACTCGATTTATCGTATCTATAATTTTAACGATATTTTATCGTTCGATTAAACCCCTATCGAGCTTAATTGGTGGTCAAAGTTACTTCCACCGATATTAGATGATAATATTGATGGGGAATTTGGTAAAAATAAAAAATTTCACCTTAAAACTCGATTTATCGTATCTATAATTTTTAACGATATTTTATCGTTCGATCAAAGCCCTGTCGAGCTTAATTAGTAGTCAAAGTTACTTCCACCGATATTAGATGATAATATTGATGGGGAATTTGTTAAAAATAAAAAATTTTACCTTAAAACTCGATTTATGGTATCTATAATTTTCAACGACATTTTATCTTTCGATCAAGCCTCTATCGATCTTAATCCGGTGGAAGTAACTTTTTAACCGATATTAAATTATAATATTGATGGGAATTTGTTTAAAATTAATAATTTCACACTAAAACTCGATTTATCGGATTCATCATTAAAACTCGATTTATCGTATCTATAATTTTAACGAGATTTTATCGTTCGATCAAACCCCTATCGAGCTTAATTGGTAGTCAAAGTTACTTTCACCGATATTAAATAATAATATTGATGGGGAATTTGTTAAAAATAAAAAATTTCATCTTAAAACTCAATTGATCGTATCTATTGTTTTTAATGACATATTATAGTTCGATTGACACTCTATCGAGGTTCATTTCGATGGAGCTTTTGGCCAAGATAAGGGGTTATTCGTCTTCAGCGGGAAATTTTCAATCTCATAGGATCATTGAGGGAAAAAAAAAATTTTACATCTTTTTTCATCGAAAATCGAAAATTTACAAAAATGTAGAGTTTTCAAGTTCCGATAACTTTGTCATCGTTTGGCCGATTGAGCTATATAAGGGGGGTTTTGAAAACGTCTCGAGTAGACTTAGAGAATGGCGTTTCATCCAGATATGCCAATTATTTCTATTCCATAAGGCACTTTCAAAATCCGCGTGTGCGCGCGTATGTCGCCTAAATATTTTATGTCCTAAATAAAATAGTTTCAAAAAAAATCTAAGCCCGATATACACGAAACAAATTTGCGATCTCATATCTTTCTTCACAATATATATTTCTGGAAGTCAGAAACATTGTAAAGAAAAATAAAAGTCAAAGATCGCTAATGATTTGTATGTCGAATCGCCGGTGTCGTATAGTGCCATCTGTCGGTGGCGCGCGCCGCACAGATGGTAATTCGTTGCGCGTGCCCCGTTCACCACTATGCCGACGCCATCGGAGTTCGCCAAAACCTTTCACATCCTCTTAACTTTGTCCGTCAGTGAATCAGCTGCTCAGTGCTCCGTGGCTCAGTCAAGTGTCAATGGTCAAGTTGGTCAGTTAATTGGCGATCGCGGCATGCGTGGGACAGCCAGCTATTCCGCTTAGTCATGGAAGAATTGACGGAGAGTGATTTTATCGTGCCTACGCCAAAGTACGAGTGTAAGTATAATTCTGTAACAAAAGTCTTATCAATTTTTGCTAACGGACAAAACGTTCGAGCTCAGAGACGGGCACGCAAAAGAGCAAGTAATTCAAACGAACCCCTCGAATCACTGATACATATGTAAATAAACTCAGTGCGTTGGAGGAACGAGCACATGGCCATTTGGCGGGAATAACGTCGTTGCCAGTGCCGTGCAAACAAATTGTTTTTTCTGTCGCATTGTACGCTAAGAAATGATTTATCACCCGATATACTTTTTCCCTCGTTTGTTTTGCAGATTTGGACCACACGGCGGATGTTCAGTAAGTCAGCTCATATTTCTCTATTCAGTGCATCGCAATTGTTTTCTAGGTTAAGCGACAAGGTTGATATGCAATAGAGATGGCATTAGTAGCGCTTACGGCAGAACAGAGTTTGTTGGACATAGCGTTAACCTCAAAACACGACAAATTGCCGATAATTCGTTGACAAAATAAAATTTTCAATATCGTACATGGGATCTTTTTTTTTCCCTTGAATTATGCCAATATTTCCGTTCAACAGACTGCATGCATGGGGTGAAACAATGGAAGAAGCTTTCGAGCAATGCGCAATGGCCATGTTTGGCTATATGACGGAGCTGGACAAGGTCGAGATGACACAGTTGCACGAGATCGAGGCTGTAGCCGAAGATTTGCCAGGTCTCCTGTTTCATTTTCTCGACGAACTGCTCTTTATGTTTTGTGCCGAGCCTTATCTCGTCGCTCGCGTAAGTAAACTACATCTTGTTCCTATGGCATGAAAAAAAAGGTTGAACATATGTTCTGTAAACATAAAATATTTTTATATTAATGTTTTCATCGTTCTTTGTTTTCTTTTTTTTCTGAGATGATTTTACAGAAAGTGAAAATCAAGGAATTTGATTGTGAGAATTTCAAGATCAAGGCAATAGCGATAGGTGAAGAATTCAGGATAGGTAAGCATCCGCAAGGTGCTGAAGTCAAAGCCATCACTTATTCAGCAATGCAGATTCATGATTATCCAGAGGTTGAACGTCCCGAGGTTTTTGTCATCATCGACATATAATTGGCAATGATGCCGCCACAACTGCAGATTGTCCCAAAGGTTTGTCAAGTGCTTTCTTTCTTTCTCTCTGTTACCGTGCACAAAATTAGAGAGATTGTGAGAGTGCAACATTTTTTGCTTGGAAAATATTTTACTACAAATTTCAAATTGGGGAGATGTTTTCCATGAGTCATGGACAGTAGAGGTGGAAAAAACGGCTTCCAGTTCCCAAGCAATTCTCAATGAAGGAGAGACCCAAGCTGACCACTGACCCTACATACTGGCTTCTCCCTTTTCCACATAAAACTTGTGACACAGGGATCAAATAAAATATGTGACGAAAGAAACATCAGGCCCTTTACGCCCTCCTTTAACCTTCTTCAATCGTCAGTCCCATGATGCTCGACTCATGGACCCCGTACTCTCTCCTTTTTCAAGATGCACGAACACAAAACAAAAGAAAGGTTTTTAATTTGGGGCCTTTTGGTACGTTCTGCATCTATTAATCAAGGGGAACAATTTTTTAAGCGAGTTTTGATTCATTGGCATTGTAAGTGCTGCACAGATTTGATGAAACAATCATCAATATATATATTGTAATTCGATTCAACAACAATGGCGATGAAATATACATATAATGTGTATGTACAGTATAACACCAAATATGTTATATTAATTAGTAAATACGATTATAAAATTTTATACCGTAAACAAATAGAATTTTATAGAATAAAGCTTTATTTATACGTATTTTTATATATAACTGATGCTAAAAAGCGGAGTGTCACCAGCATACGCTCTCTTACTCGAATAGCTTGTCTCATCCATGTATCTTTTTTTGCAATAGTCGGACCGACTAATTCTACCAATTCTTCTAATCGAACTGCAGCCATTTGGATGAAATTTCGAAATTGACACGCGTCCTCTATTTTCAATTCGCCCACGAGATTATTAGTGACACCGAGTTGCAGTCTCCGTGATACCAACGGTTTAACCCAGCAACTGCTTTTATTTATTTTTTTAAATTTCGAACGCAACTATCATCGCTGCTACGACTCGTTGTTTAAGAGAAGCCATCTCAGAAAGTACTGATGCGACGCATAGCTCGCGAGTTGCAAACACTCTCCAGTGGACATGATCTAGAGAGTAATTGGCGACAGTTACTCGCCAGCTACTGTCTGAACTACCCACGAGAGTTAAACTTGCGAGAAAATACTCACGTGGAAATAGTCGTGAGAGTACTCTCGAGAGCAGCTCTCAGAATTTACTCTCATGTGGACTGGCACCTTTATGTGAAACATTCTTCATCAATCACACGGATTTTTTTTTTAACTTTGCCAATTTGTAGTACTAATAGACAAGACTTCCGGCGAATTATTTTACACGTTTTGCTCAACCGTTAACGAGATACTCTTCTTTAAAGTAATTATGCGGCGAATAATACAAGTCGTAGTCTATTAGTCTATCAACTTTTCAGTAAAATTTTTGTAATGATTGTCGACTTCATAAAAGTGTTTTTTTTTTCCTAAAAACGATAACAAATATTTTTTTCTTGAAGAAGATATTTTGCTGCATTCTCTATATGTGCAGATCGAGTGAAAAAGTCATTAGAGTGACACCAATTAGGGTTCAGAAAAAAAAACTTCCGGACAAAGCAGCAACACACCGACCTTTATTTTGGTAAACAACTGAACACGTAAAACTATACCATTATTTTGCCTTTGCACATAATGTAAACATTTTTTCCCCAAAGCTTTTGTAATTTTGGGAGCAGAATACTAGTGTTTCTTGATTCAAAAAAGTGTTATTCAAAATATTTTTTTGGAAATAATTAACTTTGTGAGGTCGACAAAATTATGCTAAAATAATTCACAGAAAGACATTTGAATTAATGTCACAAAATAGTCCAAGTTTTAAAATATCGGACGGGTTTGCGAGAAAAAAAGTAGCTGGATTTGTGGAGAATGCTGCATATATACATGAGGAACACAGGCCACAGGAGGAAGTCAGAGCACAGACCTGATGATGATCGATTTCATCAAACTCCAGGATATGTTCATGGTTATCTGTTTAATATTTTTAGAACTACCCACTCAACTCTGATAATTTCATGATACATAATTTAATTAAATGATAAAAACATTGGTATTATAGATAGTCACGTTAAGAACTCTTACGTGCCGAATAAAAATAATTCTATTCAAATTTAACAAAGCCCCGAAAACCTTAAGCAATGAGGATTTTTTTTTTTTTTTAGTGTATCCAAGCGATGGTCCGTTTTGTATTTTTTCGTTACTTTTTTGATGTTCTATCAGTTTTTTCTCAACCAATTTCTGTTTAACGAAGTCGACTTTAATATACACCATTCTCTTATAAAAAAATGAAGATTTATTTATAAGGAAGCTGTCCTATGGACATATAAAAAAACATTTCACGTTATGAAAAGAATGTAGTCAACGTTTGCACCCCAGAGTATCGCATGAAGGCAAAAGAATCACAAAAAAATTTTAAAAAAATAAAAAAATTGAATAATTAAAACAAGTTCGACGAACATAACCTCCCCAGAGTGACAGCTCAATTCATATTTTACTACTGTATGAAAAAATTGACAATAAAGGCTCAACAAATCATAAAACAATTAGCCCTTCATCGTTTTTAATTCCTCTACCCTTATTTTGAATTGCACATTCTCATTTTTTGAAAAATAAAATGATTAAGCCGAGCTTGGCAAACATAACCTGTAACGACTGACAGCTCAATTTAAATTGTATTAAACCAAAATTTTCGAGAATAGAGTACTGTACAAAAAAGTTCCTTATGGCACATACATTTAATTATTATTGATTGATCACAAACTGCAATAGAAGTAGTGCGGCGGCCAAGTGTGCGTTCACTTGTAATTAATTAATTATTTTTTATTTGAAACTTTTTTCGAATATACAGTCAGTACGACGGTATATTTAAAAATTTTGTTTCAAGTCTTTAGAGTACTTGAAACAAAACTTTGGTGAAAAAAAATATTTTTATTGATAAAATTATGAAATGAAAGATGCCACAAAACAATCCGTACAAAAATTCAATAAATTTATTTCATTAAAAAAAAATCACCATTCATATCTATTTCCATAAATTTCTCAACAGTACCGTCGTTAACACTTTCCACAATTTCTTCTGATGAACTATAATGCATCTTCCGAATCTAGTTCAGCAGCAATGTTCATGAACGGATCGAGACTGCTCGGAGACGTAGTTAACGTCTCCGAGTAGTCTCGATTAAAGTCTTGAGATCTTTTGTTCGCACATTGACGAGCTTGTCGGTCTTGTTACGTAATAGTTTATTAGTAATATTGCATGTAGAAGTATAATCCATCATGGCCACGAAGCTGAAACAAGAATGAACTCCAATCATAAACTACGACGATCAGGATCTATTGTCATTGAAATGAGTGAAAACTCGATTCATTTCAATGACATTTAAACGCTTGTAACTTTTAAATAGGGGTGTGCGAATAATTCGAAACGTCGAATAATTCGAAGCGAAGTTCGAATCGAATAATTCGATGATTTGTGTCCATATTACAAACGAGCGATTGTTAAAAATACTTTTACGACTATATAATAAGATTGGAATTCAAACGAAACAAATATTTAAAAAATGGAACTCACAATTTTTTGTACGCCGATCTGATGTTTTCTACATGGCCAGGAAAGCATCCGAACAATCTGACGTTTGGAATTAATGGATACAGTATTCCAGTATCGAAAATATCTCGAAAATGATCAATTTTTCCAAGAAAATAGTTAGGAGAAAAATTGTAGTTTATAAAATTCTAAACAAAAAAGGCCCCTAGACTTTTTTTTTCGTAGAATCAATCGTTTTAAAGATATCGACTGAATTATGTCTGAAAAGAAATTGCACACACCACTGTAATATTATACATGATTTTAAGTATATAAAAATTATATTAGAATTATTTTACTGCTGAAATATTGTCTAAAAGTATCTACTGAAGAACTAAACATTACAGATTATAATATTTATCGTGTTTGAACCGTCATGGGACCTTGACGATTTGGAGCTTGACGTATTCTAGACGTGTTATCAGGTTTAGGTTTAACAGCTTCATATTTCGATACGTCGAAGTACTGTCGAAGTTTCGACAGTTTATCATCCTCAGCCGTTTATTTAGCCACGAAAAACTAGTTCTTCAATTGTAATTCAAATGATTATTCCATCTAAAGCGATCGCACCAGAACAACCAATTCAGAAAAAGACAAAAATGCCAAGTGCCAGGTAATGATCTTGAATTACAAGCTTGGATTTAAAAAACGCGCCCAGTATTCTACCCCCACGGTGGTGTCGAAAAAGAGTACGTATTTAAAAAAAAAAGCGGAAGTTGCAACGTTACCGCACCTGTTATTTGAAAACGATTGATTCTACGAAAAAATCCTAGGGGCCTTTTTTCGCGTAAAATTTTATAAACTACAATTCCCTTTCATCCCCCTAAAAAAACCCGGGTTTCAAATTAAGGGTAGTTTTCAGGATATGGTTAGGACATCAAAATAAAGGTCTCCACAAAAATCCAGCTACGTCGGATTTTTTTCGAATTTTGCCCTTTTTGTGTCTAATGATACTGAGCTATAGCGTGGTCGACGACGCAACAAAATGCCTTCATAGACTCTGATGCCTTAAAAATATGGAGGGACAGAGAGGATGACATCGACTCTCTCAATCGCACTCATTCTGCTTATGCCTTTTGGCGATCGCGCCTGCGCACTACGCACGCCAACCATAACGCTGCATCGCTCTCTGTGTCAGTGGTGCTTCGACAGACGGAGAACCTTTCGTCAACCCCGAACATTCAGATCTTTTTTACGCGTTTTTTTTTAAACATACGGGGCTGGACTTGATATAACTTTTTATGTATTTTTTTTATTCTGAACAAGTTTTGTTTGAAACATTTTTCAATCGCGATATTAGTTTTTGAGGTACGGCGATTCTCGAGTTTTTAACCCTGCTTTCGAAAGATTCCCGGGGGGTGGGGACAAAAAAATTATAAGGATATCTTTTAATATTCAATTTGCTAGCTTCAGTTAAAAAAGTGGATCTTCACCGCACGGTTCTGACGTATGGCCTCTTTTACTGGACTAGTACTTCTTAGCCCATGGCTCTCGTGTTTTTGCGGTACATCACTGGATTACGATCAGGCATCCCTACCCTGTGCCCAAAGGAATAAGCCGAGAGGTCCCGCTCGCGGTAGTTTTGGCCAAGGCAGGCCAAGGAACGAAAGTAAACGGGGAAGCCGCGAGGGAGAGTTGTAGTTACAGAGGAACGTGGGTCACAAATTATCTTGAGATACTTTCGCCTCTCTTTGTACGAAGCGCAACGAATAAAAAAACAAGCCGTGCACAATTTCAGAGAAATTACATAATATCGTGATGGTCGCGTGACGATGCGATAACAACGAAATCCTCTGATCGCGGGCTCCATTTTTTTCTTCATCTCCCCTCTCTTTCCCACGGGATACGTATATTTGTAAAAACCTGATGCCGGGTGGTGCACAAACGTCAAGATGCGGGAGTCACAATTTTCGCGCGCATTTTTCGACTATAAGGCGACGATAGTTTACGAGTGATAAGTAATTTAAAAACAATTGTTTTTTAAAATGGGATAAAACAGTGAAATGTGTGAAAAAGGTGAGATCGAATGAATATAGAGGACGCTAGTGACAAAGAATATGAAAAATTAAAACATTTTTTGATCGAGTTATAACAGCGTCAACAACAACGTGACATCTCAGCATGGTAAATAAAGCCGCGAATGATTCTTCTTTCATGTCTATCTATTTCGCCCGATATGTTTCCGCGTTTGACAATTTCACCTGGTGTTTTTATTCATCACTAGTCTGAGAGGTTGGTAGCGCGCATTGCGGGAAATACGAGCTGGCATTTTGGCGCGCTATCACTTGCATTACGACCGGCAGATGGCCATATGCCGGCACATATACGTGTGGAACACGAGCACTCTACACCCATTTGCCACTGATCGTGAGCCAATATATATATATATATATATATATATATATATATATATATATATATATATATATATATATACATACATACATACATGTGCATATAGACACACACACACACGTGTGCGCGCGCGCTTCTTGCCCAAGTGTGTCCCTACGTCTATCTGGACTCCTTGGCTGCAAGAGAGCCAGTTGTGTCAGCGCGCCAGCCCGTCCAACGAGCCTCACGAGCCGGCCTCGTGCTTCGTCATAAGAATTAAAAAAAAAGAATCAGCATCAAAGAGAGCTAGAGACATAGAGAGAGAGAGAGAGAGAGAGAGGAAATGAGCGAAAAAAAAAAAAATACCCTCTGACGAACGCAAACGAGAATGCTTGAGAGGCAAAGTTATTGAAGCACCGGGCCGTCCCCGTTCACGACATATTCGTCTAAACGAAAACGCGACTGTCGCACACGATTGTGAGAGCAAGAGAGGCTCTAGACCCACGATGAACGTATGCGCGATCGTCGTCCTCGTCGCCGCCACCACCACCAGAAAATGGATACCGCACGAAGCACGGTAGAGAACTCGACCGTGTAAAAGAGAGTAGTAACGACAGAACAAGAGAATCGAAACAAAACTATTCGACAGTTTGAGCAATTTAACAATACATCATACAAGCTCGCCTGAAAATTGTCAAGAATATACCAACAGGCAGAATTAAAACGCACGATTCAGTCCGGGGGGGTGTGAGAGAGTGGACACAAAAAAAACGGTCAAGTGAGATAGGACCGTACTCTCTGTATACACGCACGCACTAACACACAGATACACGTATACAAGCTTGCGAGAGAGCGAGCCACGAAGTACTCGCTCAAAGTGCCTCGATCGTCGATTGCCAGGTCGTTCCATCGATTTGTCATAAAACCTGGTGCATTCCCACTTTTCTGGAGAAAGCCAATTTTCGACCGAAAGCATCGTAACGTAACGCTGAGTGGAAAAAAAAAGAAAAAAAAATCACTGACTAGAGGAATAATTTTGTCACAAAAAGTAAAGAGGTCTCCCTATGGCAGGCTAATGGCTCGGGCTACGAGCCTCTAACAAATTTGAGCCAGCCGACGAAAGAGCCCGATTAGATAGTTATAAAAAAAAACGAACACAGACGAAACGAGTGACGAGATTCCCCGGAAGAGAGCGTGGGCAACATCTCAAAGTACTACTGCATAAGACCGAGAAGGCAAGTAAGTGAAAACAATAGGTATGCAACAATTGCAGTGTAACAATTTTTTTCTCACGGTTTTGTTTGTATCGTTGGTTTTACGAAAAATTAGCTTTAGAAGTGTGTGTGTGTGTATGTTTTTTTTGTTCTGCTCTATCATATTTCTTTTTTCGATTATTGAAAATCTCGAGCCCTTCGAGGCTCAGAGAGGGCGACTGAATCGCGTGGTTTTCCAGCCCAGCACCCAGCAGCTCCTCCAAGAAGAAACAACTTTCTCGTGAAGATTCACGAAACGAAAGACTGAAATATCCCTAGGATATGTCCGAATATAGCCTAATTTGTAAGAACTTTCTGAAATTACACAATCAAAGAAAGAAGAACGAAATATGAGGAAACGAAATGAATTTTGGATTTGATAATTCTCGTTAGTGTAGGGCGGTGTGTGTCACGCGTTCTTCTGCCTGCTGGATGCGTTCTACGGTACAAATACACTAGTGCAAAACACTCGATTTCCTCCTAGTGGTGGTGATATGCTGCTCGATGTTCCGCTGCTGCTGTTGGCTCGATCGTGTTTGTATGGTAGTGATGGCTGGTGGCGGTCGTTATATATATATATATATAGGTGCGTGTGTCCGTTGCCTCTGCTGTGTGTGCGCGCGCGCTTCTGTTGGGCCGTCTCTTGCTTTTCGAACGGAACTCGGACCAACTACCGCATCGGCGTAGAAACCCCCATCGTGGTCCTTACGTGTGCTTCCATTGCGATGCTCTATCTTTCTCTCTCACTCTCTCGCCCTCCGCGCATGGCTCTCGTACGTGCATATATATATATATATGTGTGTGTGTGTGTGTGTGCGCGCGTGGATATGCATGCATATCCACATTTATGTGCGACGGAGAGCCTGATTAGCTATGTAGTTGCGTACGTAGTCGCGACTTGTACGATTGTGGCTGCTGTTTGCGGCTATTTACTAGTGCTCATAAAACGACACAGTTTTGAGCCAGCTATTTCTCGTGTTAGAGCTACGATATAAAAAAAAAAACAAAATGTTTGGCTGCAGGTGCGCGTTAATGGAAACACCGCTTTGTCTTTTAACAAGGAGAAACAGCATATACGATACAAATGGTGAGCGAGAGAGAGAAAGATGCACAGAGCGGATCCCCAGAGCAATACTTGGCCGTTGAAATGTTCTCAAAGTTTCGTGCCGGCACAACCGAACTCCTATCTGTCTTTCTGTTTCTATCTGCGAATGACGATCCTTCCCATCTTTTTATTTCTGTCCATGGAGCCTAGATGCTCGACGTTTCTAACGTTCATGCTACTGTGTGGTGTGGGCCCCGTGCGTTCTCTTACACGTATACATTTTTACTACACAACGAAGGGACTTCTGTATTATATCATCAGCGTGTGGCTTTAAACGCACCGTTTTATACACGATATCTTACATGTGGAGACCTCGTGTGCGTTGCTGTGTATGATACATATCTCCTCTCTCCTCTTTCCCGGCGACTTTTCCGCTGCCTCGATTCTTCCGTTTTCTCAGCCTCTTCGCTGTATACCCGCGCTCTTGTACGTGTGCATCCGTTTTATTCGTTTTCTTCCTCCTTTTATACATCTTACAATTATAAACAAGAGTTCGTACTCATGGACAGAGGCCGACCGAAAAGCGGCAGAGGGGTTGTGCCAAGAGCTGCAAGAGAAGGAACAAGCGCGTGTGGGTGCAGTAGGCAGTAGCACCGCGCGAAGCGCACGTGCGAGGGTGTGTGAACTCTCGGGACTGGCGTGTCGCGATATTTACACGTTCAAAGTTTTATATAGCGTCTCCTATACAACAAAAAAACTTTTCAGTGTATCCAGGGTACGTGGGATAAGAAAGCCCCCGCTAGTCGTATTGCCAAACAGATTTGAAGACCATTAGTTTATTTTTTTCACGTCGTTGTGTCGCTTTTATTTCGTGACTTGTCTATCAGTCTCAATTTGCCATCTTTGTGTGTGTGTGTGTGTGTGTGTGTATGTGTGCGCGCGCGTGTGCGTGTACAAAGTCTGTAGCTAAATCTCGTGCTGTTCCTCGCGCCGGTTGCCCGCGGTCGATACTACGTGTGCTTTTATCATTGTCAACAGCTGATCGAGTGAGAGCACGTTATAACCACCGCGCCCCGTAAGTCGTACACGTCATCTAAGGTCGCTAGGACTAGGTTAATAACATATTGCAGATCTTAAAAAATTTCGTATACGATTTTTTTTTTGTACACACATTTTCAACTGTTCAGTGTCGTAAATTGTGCCTTTAATAAATAAAATCTTCATTGTGAGTGAAATTCTTGCAAAATAAATTATCTTCAAGTGTCTCGAAGTTGGTTTTTGTGCAGGTTTCATACTTAGTGTCGCCAAAATATTTATTTTCAAGGTTTATGCCCGCTTTAATACATATATATATATATATATATATATATATATATATATATATATATATAGATACATATACATACACATCAGATATAACCGGTGTGGGCAAAGCTCGTCCGGCGCTCACGGAACCGGGTAATGATCTTACTCCTATCCGCCAGCAAGTATTTCCTATTTCTCGTCTAAAACGTATAGACGTTTCTTCACTTGACTTATGCATCTCTTCGTTGCTATATCCCACTAATTTTGCAACAGACTTTAGATTTTATATCTTTTTTTAATTGATTCAATGAGGGGACTGCTCAACACCATCGAAGATTCATCGTGTACGCCCCGGTGTGATGCTAGTGGCGGCGTTATCGGTGATGGACGACTCTCGTATTACAAAAGAGAACGCTCGTCTTCCCCTGCGCCTATGGATACATTTTTTCCGACATGAGAGATAGAAAAAGAGAAAAATACAGATTTTTGTTTAAATGCTTTAGGGCGGGTTGTTCCACCTCTAGGTAAAGTTTATCTGCCAGATACCTCGTACATTTTATATGCGGTAACTCGCACGTAATTTTACCTAAGAGTTGGAACAACCGGCCCGTATTCAATCATTTGAGCTGCTCTAATGATTTTGACAAATATAAACATATTTATGCGCGTGCATATGTACCAGAAATATAAACACATCTATATATGTTGGTACAGTTTAAACGTCCTGTGTCGGAGGGTTTTTTAACCGAACCGCTTTGAGCAGCTGCTTGGTGCCTGGTATCGCCTCTTTAAAGCAAGTCCTGTCACGCCTCGTGTGCTCTCCGGGAATGCTTGATCGTTTTTTCGGGAAAAAAAAAAACCCCATCCTCAACCGGTATATATATATATATATGTGTGTGTGTGTGTGCGTGTCCGTGCGTGCGCGCAGGGTATCCCATTTTAAACGTACTAGTCAAACATCTCGGAAACGAGAAGAGCTACGGAAAAAAGTTTCATGGTAGAGAGGGCGACAATTAAGGGCAGCATTAGAAACATCAGATGGCGCCACTTTTGAATTATTAACCGTAACACAATTTTTTAAAAATGGAAATCGATTTTTTTTATAAGACCAAAATTGTAACCGGCCTCAAACCGAATTCAATAATATTTTTTCAATTTTATTTCCATTTTTTTTCAGCTTTTTCGAATTTATATTTTGTCTCAATTTTTTATAATTATTTCATCGGGCTAATAAACAATGTCATCCGATTTGTTTTTGTGGGGTTCCATAACAAATATCGAGTGTTCGAGCGCAAACCTTTGACGCGCGCAGACATGAACATTGATGCCTGCCGAAGCATTCCCAGAAATCTACTTCTATGTACTGTTGGACATTTTCACCGTACGGTTCAACAATGCCTTGCCACAAGGGAGAGGCTTTTGGACATCTCTGGGGTTAGCCCGAGAGTATTACATCGTTTATTAGTCCGATGAAAGAGAGAATTTTGTTTTTTTTTTTAAATTAAAAAATTGAAAAGAGCTGAAAAAAATGAAATAAAAATTGAAAAAAATATGATTGAATTCCGATTGAGGTTAGCTAGAATTTTGGTCTTATAATGAAAATTAACTTCCATTTTAAAAAATTGTGTTACAGTTGACCGTAACACAATATTAAAAAAAAAAATTATCATAGATGACGCCACTTTTGGATTATCAATAATTCAAAAGTGGCGCCTTTTATGATGTTTCAATACTGCCCTCAATAGTTCCCCTCGATACCATAAAACTTTTGTATGAAACTTTTTTTCGTACTTTTCGTTTCCGAGATATTTTCCTGGTACGTTTAAAATGGGACACCCTGTACATATATACCATATATACACACACACACACACAACTCTCGTCTTCCTTATACTTTACATGGAGTCTCCTCTGCTCCTCATTCCATCGCTTTTGCCCTCGCATTTTTCGTTGCGTATTTTCTCCCTCGTTGGGCCAAGCACACTTTCCTCATTCTTCCTTCTCTCTAATTCTCTCTCGCATGCCGAGCCGGTCCGATAGAGGAGGAGAATACTACACGACGTTAGGGAGCCCTTGCCCTGTTGGTATCTGGAGCGTCCAAACGTCTTGATATACCGGGAAAATCTTTGTCGAACAAAATTTATATGCGAATTCTACGAAAAATATACAATACAAAAAGGCCGCAAAATATATATTTCGAATATATTTTTCATATGTATGTACCCATTATATACATTTAGGGTGACAATATTTTTGACCCTTATGATCGATGTATACATATTTTGTCTCTGGCCAGACCTTTTACGAAAATTTTTATTTATCTTTTTCATGAAAAGGAATAAATTTGTTGTAGGAATAAATACATGGGAAAGATACGCTGGTAAGTATTGTTGTACGCGAGTTTTCTCTTTCGCGTAATTTTCCCCCTGCTCGCAATAATGCCCGCTTAATTATTCCATAATGTTAAAAATCATTCCAATTATCATCTACCATTATATTATTATCAGTAATGCATAGTTGTTGCGCGTCTACTGCTAGGCAATTATATCGATCTGACCCGTATTACCCTTTAGTTATTTACTTTATTGATCGGTTTTTAGGCCGTCACAGACGAATTGAACTCTCAAAGTATCCTGACTGGCCGGGGGCAGCGCCCGCTCTGGTGCGTTCGCGTGTATACAATACTTATGGATTATGAATACCTGTACGACAATATTCGATGTAAATTTGAGTCTACTCTCGACTGCTCGTCGGCGAGTAATAATTTAGTAATTTTTTACCCCCTGGCCTTCCCGAGGCGGCTGAGCAGCGAAAAACACCCTTCATGGCAGCTGACGACTCTTGCCCCAGCTCGGTGGCTGATACTCCTGCCCCACAGCACCGTGGCTGATTACTCTTGCCCCGAAGGTCTAGTTCCCTCCTTTTGTTTTTGATGTGGCTTGTCCAGGTTAGTCATCGATCGAGGTGCATGCCCAGCTATTTCACCTCGCTAACGACTGGAAGGGACTGACCAGACAACACTACTGCCGGGCAGTCTTTTTTTTTCATCGTGAAGGTGTAATGGACAGATTTTGTGTCACTGGCCTTAATTCTTCCTCTCTCTAGTCAATTCTGGACGTCGTTCAGTTTCCTTTGGAGCATTCTCGAGGCTGTGTCCGGATCTTCGTGGATGGATATGATGGCTGTGTCGTCAGCAAATGTGGCTACGGTAGTGTTATGGCCCACAGGGAGGTCGGCTGTGAAGAGAGTGTAGAGGGCCCAGTCCTCTACACTCTCTTCACAGCACTTCTTCTAGGACACTTTCTTCAGGCACACCCGATCTTATTGGGAAGAATTCAGATTGTCCCGTTCCGTATCTCCCCTGAAATTGCAGGTTGTTTAAATATGATATTAGGAGCAGGTAATATGTTGCGGTATAAGTGACTTGATTTTGTAGAGCAAGCCTGGGTGCCACATTTTATAAAAATCTTGTTGGATATCCAGAAATACCGCTGAACAATTATTTTTTTCATCAAGTGAGTTGGATATCGCATTGAAGACCCTGTTGATCTGTTCCACCGTTGAGTGTTTAGATCTCAATCCAAAGATTACACCTCGTTCGTTAATCGGCTCCTTCATTGCTACCAGTAGCAGTTTTTCGATGAGTTTGCATATTATAGCTAGCAGACTTATAGTCCTATAGGAGGTAATGGCATTTGGGGTTTACCCGGTTTTTTGATCATTATAATTTGTTCAACTTTCCATTGACTGGGTATGTAGGAACTTGATAAAATTGATTGGAATATTTTGTAAACTTTTGTAAATCGTGCTACCATTAATGTATTCGAGATCCCAAATAAAATAAACTGGTGGATATTTGTAAATATAACGAAAAATTATAATTGATAACAAAAATATTATATTGTAAGCAACAAAAAATAAAGTAAATAATATTCCACAGGAAATGATCCATTGAAGCGGGCGCGCACCGCCCGCAATGTTGCTTGTTATCATTAATGTATCGTACGGTACACATAACAAAATTTCGATCGAGTTTTTGGGAAATAATATAATTGATTTGTTTTTAAAATCGTTTTGAAGAATTTTCCAGACCATTTCCGATGCTTTGAGTGTAAGCGCACCGTGGCGCCACGTAAAGAGTGCATGGCGGATCGTTGCGCCTCAATCTCCTACACGAACATGAGAATATATATGTCATCGTCCCTTGCAAGCGCGCCAAAAAAGCGCCGACACTAAAACCCCTCGCACATACTTTTGCATAGTGCGTAATCTATAGTGCATAATCCACTCGACCAATCATAACCCCCCCTTTTCATAGTACGTAGGTTCATAAGTACAAAGAACGAATTCAGACGCACTATAAAAGCTTATTCCCTGTCCCTGACTTGAATATGAGAATTCGAGTGATCCAGTTCAGTAATGTGCCCAGCTGCAAGAGGCGCTGTAGTCCCGGTAAGAATGTGTTGCTCACGGATCCAACCCAGACTTGCGCGTGGTCCTGTAAATTGTAAATCGGTTCCCGCCTCATATCAGCAGAAATGAAACGAGCTAGTCACGGCCAAGCACATGCTATCATTTTCCTGCTCATTATTTCTTTCAATCCATCTATCTCTCTCCCGGCTCGAAACACGCGTGCTTTTAAAAAGTTTAGTTCATTGTTCGAGCAGTACAATTTTTTAATATGCAACTAGAGAATTTTCGCGGCTTTATCCAGATTTCTAAATAAGAGAACGGCGGTTATTTGCAAATAAACCAATACAAATCCCAAGCTTGGTACAAAAAAAAAAAGAACCCAAATAAACCCATACGAATCATAAGCACCGCTCACAATTTATTTATGACAAGTCTTGCTCTAGTTACAAAATGTCGAAAATAGCCGAGGTGGCTAAATTATCCTGATTGATGGTCCGTACTGTTCCATATTCGAGCCGCATATTTTTTTATTTTTTTCTTAGGCTAAAAATAAAATCAAAACAGATCATCTTTAAGGGTAATAAAAAACTTTTCGCACGAAATGTTGTACAACATAATTAATCAACAGCATGCGTGAGTTAAAATAACTCAATTACAAACCACCTGAACATGGTGAGCGTTTTCCAGCTTCTGATAGTTTGAATAGTTAAATGAATGTTTTAATGATTGAATTAGGAAATGGATACGATCCATTCCCTGATAATAGCTTTGCCATTGGCCATTTTGTGATATTTTTCGTGTACACTTTTTTTTTTCTTTTTTTCCCCCTCCTTTTCAGCCTCGATATCGAGTGAAAAATGAATGTTTTAATGATTGATTTAGGGAATGGATACGATCCCTTCCCTGATAATAACTTGACAAATACCGTGGCGCCATCTAGCGACAGTTTCACTCCCTGAAAGTTTGTCTTCAAGTCAGTGATAGAGAATAAACTTCTATAGGCGTCTGAATTCGTTGGAACAAAGTGGAGATGAAAAGGTGGGTTCTGATTGGTCGAGAAGACTTATGTAACATCGATTACGCACTGTGTAAAAGTCTGTGCCAAGGACTTAACCCAGCGACATTGCCAACAGAGTTTAGTTAGTTACTCTCGCCCTCCCTCTAATTACTAATAACAAAGAAAACGATGGTCGACCCAACATATGCCACGAGCATGTTCGCACAATGTTCGTACAATACATTTTCACGAAAGAAAAAAGTATATATACACCGTATTTATGACCCCATGAGAAAGTGCCGATTTTTCTGAAGACACAATTACCTCCCCCCACAATTTCGTTAGAGACACCGGACGACGGAAAAAATCCCATGGGCGATTGTCCACCTTTAGTTATTTTTTCTTCTCGTTCGCCCGATTCCTCCAACGTGGTTGAAACCTGGATAAATTTTTTAAACATAGTTTCGAGATAGGGTAACCAAGTTTAAGCTCCGATCAACGTCGGTGGCAACGGGCGTTTGTCGTTCCCTTTCCCTCTCCAGGCCCATTATATGCTTCGAACTCGTACACACTCGCAAGGGTGCTAAGACCAGATGTTAGTTTTGGACAAAAGGCTGAACCAGCACGGCTGTGTGTGTGTGTGTGGATACTCTCGAGAAAAATTACGCGGGACATTTTTGTATTTTATTAGCATTTTTTACTAGTTTTTCCCGCCCTTTTACTCTCTCACAGCATAATTGAGAATTCATCGCTAAAATTCACTGTTTCCCGAGGGATAAATTCCGTTGTGGCATTTGTGCTTGTGTATTCAAGAATATTACTTCAAAAAGAAAAAGTGTGGATTTTTAAGGTTGCTCAATTTTCATTCGACTTCTTACGACTGTATTACTAAAATTTTGAAGATCTATTTTTTTTTTTATTGACATATACGAAGCATTCTCTACCAATCCAGTTACTTTTCCGGTGATCGCGCCGTTCATAAACTTTGCCAGTTTGTAGTACTATCTGAAAAGATTTTCCGATTATTTCACATTTTTAAATCCAACCGTTCAGGAAATGCTCTATTTTTTTCAAGCTTCAAGTGAAATTTGGGTACATAAGGCAAACAGCCCTGTAGCTGGACACACGCCATGTTAGTCTATACCTATCGTATATATTTTTCACCAATGCTTCAGCATAGAACGTCCAGCTGCTGGTTCGCGTCCGGTTATCGGGATGTTTATCATTAAAGTTGTATTTTTTTGTCAACTTTTTAATGACATTTTTCGCATAATTTTGCCGACTTCGTAACGTTGATTCATCCCTAAAAAATGTTATAAATATTTTTGAACATCAACAAAGACTCATTTTTAGCTGACAAAATTAGAGAATCTTTTGGCATATGTGTAGGTTTAATTTTGAAATCGTGAGAATTTGAGGGCTATTGAGGATCCGGAATTTAAAAAAAATCTCGACCAAAAGGATGAAATGGGCTTTTATCATGCTCAAAAAATTATTACTCAGAAAAATACCGAAAAGCTCATGTATATAATGTTTACTCTTGCAATTTTCCATTAATAAATCTATATATATATATGCCCAAAAATCCAATGTTTTGGCAGCAAAACAAGTTCTTTTTATATAAAAAAATACTTGTAACATTTTTTAGAGAAAATAACGTTATGAGGTCGATAAAATGATGACATAAATGTTCAATTATGACAGGAAAATACCACTTTTACGTTCCGATATTTTTTTAATGTACGAGCTCTCTATGTCCAACATGGGATAAAATCTGAAATATATTACATAGGTCTTTCCAACTAGTGCTACAAACTGACAAAGTCGTTAAATATTCCGCCGGGTTACGAAAAAAGTGGCAGGATTCCTGGAGAATATCTTCTGCTACGTAATCCTTCACCACTTGTCGTTTAAAAAGCAAAAATAACGAAGTTGAAAGAAATTCGTTTCACCAGCACTTGTGTTCAAAAACCCCAGTGGGGTTCTCTCAGCCCCAGTATCGCAAATGTGTAAAAAAAATAACAAGTGTGGTAAGTTAGTTTTACAGCTAGTGTTTAAGAATATCTTTTGCCAGTTTTGTTCCTTGAAACAGCCTCCGTGAAATTGATGAATCGACTTTTTCATATTTTTTTTTTAATAAGTAATACAACTGGTTTTGCAAAACTGATCATAACATCGCTTTCGTAAACAAATAACTGTAATTTTTTTTTTATTATACCTAAATATTGTAAAAAATGCCGCTCGGCGATATATTGAAGTTTATAAACCAAGCGATCT
The DNA here is from genome assembly GCA_963669185.1 of Dyspetes luteomarginatus. Lineage (NCBI taxonomy): Eukaryota > Metazoa > Arthropoda > Insecta > Hymenoptera > Ichneumonidae > Dyspetes > Dyspetes luteomarginatus. The sequence continues at coordinate 16,096,722 of OY769904.1, forward strand.
AAAATAAATGGCAGTTGGACAAATATATTGTTTAAACTTTGAAAAAGCTGTTGAAATGTACGTTTTTTTTCTTCATTAAAATATTAAAACTAGAATACCGCCCATGCATTTTTTACTTCCTCATCGGGAAAGCTTTGTTTGACGTGAATTGTTTTTTTTTTTATCGAGATTGCGACGGTCCAGCATTCCATAAAAATAAACGACTCGAAATAAAAGAACTAATAAGATGGCCATTGAACTAATAAGATGCACAGTGGTTAGCGCACTTGCTTAGCAATCCGCGACAGTCCCGGGCTTGAATCCCGGGCGGCGCACTTCTTTTCTCTCGTCGTCTCTGGGCCGTTTCCTACCGTACCGACCTTCGTTCCTCCGTCACATGATGAAGTCGGAGTACTATACCAGTCAATAGACCACAAATCGTAATGCAAAAATTCTACCAAGCTTTTTTTGTTATGCAATCGTTTTATTTACAGATAAAAAGCTTAACTTCAAAAGTCTGCGCCTCCCCCCAGCGTCAGTCGCCATCTTGAAAAACGTGTTTTATATCATATCTCGAAAACGCCTGACTTTAGGATCAAAAACATGTAGACTTTTTTGTAGATAATTAGATTCCTCATCTTTTTTACGTCAACCTTTTTTTAATTCAACTCACCGTTTTTTAATTACAGCTTGTTTAGTGTCGCAAATCTTTTTTTTTTCCTCTGAAACTCTCTTCATCTGTCAATAAAACGATTCCAACAATAAAAAAAACTTGATAGAATTTTTGCTTTACGACCCTATAAATTCAACCTCTATTGACTGGACTATACCTAAAAAGTGTCAACAAGTAGAAAAATCATTTATAGTATAAACATGTCTACGTGCGTGCGTGCGTGCGTGCGTGCTCTGCTGTCTCGCTCTCTCCCTCTCACTCTCATATATCTATCTCTCTGTCTCCTATCTATCTATCTTCAATAATTATATCGTATTAATGATAAAAACCGTAGAAGTGGTTAAAAATTCAAAGTAGGGACTGAAAATAATCGTTCAAATTTTTCTTAATTTTTTTTTGCCTATACGGTCCTAATTGTAGCAAGAATGAAGAAGTTCATAAGAAATATTATTGTTTATCAACAATTATTAACAACAAGAAACAAACAAATAAAACTAACAGGTAACGGAAATAAAATTTTGAAAACAATACTATGTGTTAAAGCCAAAAAAAAAAAAACGATTGAGGATTGTTATTTTTATTTTTTTTTTAAACAATTTGGACAACAATTAACCGAATAATTTAACTTTTGTCAACGAATAATTTAAAAAAAAATTGTTTTGTAAATATGGTCCGTTTCCCTAAAAATATTGAGAATATTCATCAACTATAATTATTGAGATCTAAATGTCTATAACAATAAACAAATTAAAGAGATGCAAAAATTGAATAAAATGTGTAAGGCTTCCTTTCATATGCTTGTTTAAATTCATATTTAATGTTTTCAATAATTTCATGGCAATTTTTTGTTTATTTGTATATTTTGGGAAAACGGTTCGACATACGAAGGAAAATGAAGGGATTTACGAATATTTTACGAACAAAAATTTCTTACAGATATTTTTTCATGATCCTTCGATTGTTAGTTTCAGAAATGCAATAGATTAAAATTTCGAGAAAAAAAAAATGTGAAACCCTTGTCAAAATTCGAAAAATGAGTAACAACAATTTTGACAAGCGTCAACAGCTTACCGATCAGGTTTCATTGACTCATTAATTTTTTGTATTTTTTTATTTAACGCTAACTAGTTGATACTAAATTTACAACTAATTGGAGCCCCTGGCGACTTCACCAATCGAGGATTTTCTCGGCGCACAACTATGACGCTCTCCCAGGCGTAAACTATTAACGATAGCTATATGCCCTTGTGAACTTTTTTTATACAGAATTCAATTTCCTACCAAATTTTCTATATGAAATTTTGCTGTATTTTGCGTCGTTTGGGCACCGTTCGCGCCGTCAAAGAAATGCCCCAATTTTGCATTGTTAATTTTTGTTACAAATATGCGCGGGGGATTCACTGGGACATTTTGATAAGTGATTATGAGGACTATTCGTAATGGAATGGCGCTAATTTGGAGAAGCTACGAATTAGTCAAATTTAAGCCCAAAATATCCGTAGTGGCTGGTGGTGACTAGTGACTTTCAGAAATCTATTTTTGCTCCAACTTTCGTAATTTTTCCCCCATCGAGTTAAAACTTGGCACACAAAATTGGGTACAGAAAAATAATACCTGAAATTGAGTTTGACAAGAATCAATCTGGGAGTTCAGATTTTATGGAATTTTTATTTCGATTCAAACTGAGTTACATTTGAAATGAAGCGCTTTCCATAATATGCGCACGCACATTCACAACCAAAAGCTTTCTCTATGGTTGCCATAATTGAGAAAGCCCATAGAGATGTGAATATGTGGGTGGAAAAAAATCACGAGGCAGCAATTTGCAAATTTTCAATTTCCTCGCTTTTTTTATTCAGTGCATTTGTAGTTTTTCCAGCCTATTTGGTTTTTTTGGGCTCTTTTCCAAAGCCCGTAAATTTGTGAATGTTTTTTTTTCATATCACTTTTCTTTAATACCCCAGTCAAAGTTTGCCGTTTCAATTTCACTATTCACGAGTAAAAAAATACCCATTACAGATAGAATATCACGGAAATTTCTTGGCTGAGCCAAATAGACTAATAATTATTCTATTTGATCAATTTATCACCGTTGAATAATGTTGAAAAATTTCCGAACACGTTATTGAAGCAAACACACAGTATAATGACTTTAACGTATTTTTGAAGATTTTCGATTTCTGTTTTGTTTGTTATTTAACACTGATTTGACTAGATCCAATAATGGCCATGTCTATTCAACAAACTTGTAATCAATGCTTCGATTAATGGCAGAGAAATGGTGGCATAAGCAGGTTTTTATATATTGTTTCAAAACGATCATTGTCATAATGAACGAACGCTTAAAAGACACTTTTTAACAAACATATTTGGACCATACGTATTTGGGAGAATGCCCAACAAGTTGATCACGTGTTTTATTAAAATCTGATTTGAACAATTCCTACTTTGATTTTCTTCGTAGTTCCGCTGCAAAAGGTCGACCATAATTCCCATCCTGTTGTAAAGTTTCTACTGAGAATCACCAAAAAATAGCTAAAAATGTGGTTAGCCCGGATGGGGGGGGGGGGGGGGGCAAGCGATTATAGAAGAAATTCTCCCCGCATGACAAAACGACCAATCCCACCCTTTCTCTCTCTCTCTCTCTCTCTCTCTCTCTCTCTCTTAATCTCCACTGGCCAAGCAAATGCCAACTGTTTTTGTTGTCAGCCTTATCAACAGAAACTATAGAATTGATTTTTTTTTTCGTTCGTTGCTGATAAATATTAAGAAAACTGTATGTTAACCGTATTTTTGAGTGTCACGTTGTATAAGAAAAAATCTTTACCACTTTTAATTCTGTATAAACAATGAGTTATTTGTAAGGCTCGTGGATTATTTTTGAGCTATTTTGACGTTTCAAGCAAATGGAAAAAGAAATAACATTGTAATTGATATATGAATTTTTCTTGTTCTTCTCAGATCCTGAAAACAGTAAAAATGCCACGAGTAAGCAGACAAGTTATACTGGATGACCCTTCGAGGCCAGTCACACCGGACATGGTGCAAACAAAATTAGGTAAATTGATTGATCGAAGTGATTAGAAGGAGGAAGATATATAAAGAGGAGAATGTTCGAGGTGGAAAATGATGGGAAATTCATTGATTGCGTTGGCCTTCAGTAAAAACAGAATTCAACGAGGATGGATCGTTGGACGAACTCCAAGCGCAGAAAATTGCCGAGGAAACGCCAAGTCCTCATTTACAGGATCATCAGTACGGACAGACGCCCTGTTATCAAGTGACCCGGAGACCTACACAGCAACAACCCAGGGCAGAGGTAAAGCATAAAAATATTCGCTCCTGATGGGAAAAAAATTTATTCCAAAAACATCACATTGCTTACTCGTAACTATTTTCCTTCATTCATGAAGTTCCTTCTTTGAAAAAAATGGTTGCTGAATTTTTGATTTCTCTCAGGAGAAGTTAAAAGTAGGCAAAAATTACGAAGATTACGAAGAAGCAATGTTCAAATTTCAATTTTACCTTTGTCCCTGAGCGCCTCCTGAGCACATTTTGGGCCTGAGCATTTCACTAAATCAGGATAACTTTACTGACCTCCTACTCTCAACTATATAAAAGAATTACTTTATTTATGAACAAAAGTCTTGTCTTAATGCCTCAAAGGTAATGTAAAATGCTTGGAATTAATTGTTCGAAACATGAAAAATAGGCAAAATTGAAATTGACATATTTATTGTTTCCTGACTGCTTTCCCTTCATTCACAAAGCACCCTCTGTGAGCAAGTGGATTTCTCAATTTCAGCTTCCTCACAAGAGAAGCTTTGTGACTGGAACGGTAAGCAATGAGGAAGCAATATGTACATTTTTAAAAATCACTATTTTTTACGCCCCGGCTGCCTGCAGGGCAAAAAGACGGGAGTATGCGTCTCACTGTGGCCTTGTAACGTTAAAAATTTTCGTATTGTCTTGATGATTGCCGAAACGGCTGAATATATCTTAATATAATTTTGCAGAATGATTCTGTCGGTGAGTGACAGTGTTTGGTGGTAGTTTATTATTAAAATTGGGTGTGTACTCACATCGATATATTTTCCCACAACATTGTTTCAATGCCCACGTGTACATATCGAAAAAATGACAAAATATATCTTAACGCAACATTCATACTTTTGAGTCGTCGCATCCTTCAGACTTCGCGGTCCCCTCTCTTATGAGAGCTTATTGGTTTGCCCACATTCATGAAGCAGGCAATGCGTATTAAGTGACAAGCTAATAAGAAGTCCCCGATTTCCGACTGGCCAAGCTTGCCTTTGCGAACTGAGGCGTAGAAAAAAATAGAGAATTGATATTTATTATTTTTATGTCCGCAATGTATCTGTGTGCGTAATTTATAGATATTTAGTGTAATGATTATGAATTGTCGATTTTTATCCGTGTCCTCGTGGAGATGAACACATTTTTGAGTGAAAATGTTTTTTTTTTTTTTGCAAATGACCTTTTACGATTTTTTTTTAACATGTCATTTTATTTCTTATATTATCAACATTTGCTACATATTCTAGAATTTCAAAGTATGTTCCATAATTTTTTGAAACCATTTGAAACTCAGCTGGGTAAATTTCACTCATTGTCAGAGTGACCAATATGGAATTCTTCGGAAGTGTGATCACGAAGGGTTAATACAGTTTGGAGACCCATCTTATTCTTCTTCTTCTTCTTACTGAGAAATCTTATTGAGTGATTGAATTTTTGATGAGTAGTATTGCACCCCGGAGTTAATAAAAAAAGTATAATTTCTTTTATGGACTAGATATTCTGAGATTTGCTTAAATGTGATTGTTGTCCAAAATTTTCAAAAACATTATATTTTCATATAACGAAAATCTCTTGGTTGCTACTCGTCAAATTGAGAAAAACCATCTACAAACGCCACTTTACTTAACGTTAATTTAAGACAAAGGGTGAGTCAGGTTTTTAAAAAATTCAAAGTTTAATAAAATGCAAATGCTTTGAACGATTCTTGTCAAACGCAATAACGAAACATTCTTTTTCTCTAGCCTGTTTGTGTTGACAGTTACCGCTCGACAGCTGACGACAGATTTTTTTGATAAATTTAATATTAAGTCAAATCTAAAACAGCTAAGTGTTTGGAACAAAAATAGTAACAAACAATGATTGCACTCCAACTTGTGTGCAAAGTTTGTGCTCGATCGGTGGAGCCTTTTCGAGATACAGCTATAAAAAAATCGAGGCTCACACACACACGCGCGCGCATGTAATTTTCTGACTTTTACTCATCCCTCTATACATAAGAAATGGAAAATTAGAATACCATGACTATAACAAGATTGACCAATAGCTTCGACTTCCCACTGAGCTCAAACCTTTAAGGAATTTTGAGGAAAAACTGCAGTCAAGCGAAGTGCTTGCGTTGTTTTAGTCGTGTTAGGTTCGTACACGATTGCTTTAGTTTTTATGAAGATTTTGGGATTATTTAAATTTTACAAGGCCAAAACACACAAATAGGCGAACTCATCAGGACATTTTTCGAAATATTATTAATGCATTTTTCGAGGATTTTACACATGTTTTATGCATACAGTCCCAACCGAAAGTTCAATTCGACGAGAATTTAAGTACACGTCGCAATATTTTTTTTAAAGAATCAAACATTATATCAAAGCACATTGATTCTAAATAACAGTCCGGAAAGTGATGAACAAAACAGGTGAAAAAAAATTGTTTGCCAAATTTTCAAAAAAAAATGTATGGTTATTGTTGCTCAGAAGAGTTATCTATTTTCAAAATATTTCTTCTCTTTTTCAAAAATACCTCTCTGCAGAAAAATTTCAAAATTGATAATTTTCAATCAAACTTGATTGAATCTACCTTTTGAATGAGAATGAATAAGGAGTACAGATGTGTGCATGTGTGAAGTGGAATGTGATGTGAGAGAAATGAATGCAATTATCTTGGACAACTTTTCAATACAAATAATTAACTCATTAGACAACAAAAAAATCTTATGATAGCTCATGAACTAGGTTTCTCGTAATTCTTTAATTTTGCTCAAAAACATTATTACTTCCTTCGAATAGGTTTCCAAAATGATTTCGAGATTGACCTTTTAAATCTCTTACAGTATACTGGAAAATAAATGTAACAAAAAACATGTTCAACTCTATATATACAGTTTCTCCTCTATGATGAAAGAAAAGAAAAAAAAATCAGCCATCCAAAGATTCAACCTCATTAGCTTGATCTGCCTCTTCTCCTTTTTTTGTTAATTATTTACTGTTGAAATGTTCGCAGCAGGTATCTGTCCAGGCGGTAAAGAGAAGATTAAATCTAGAAGTTGCGACAACGGGTACGAGTCAAACACCGTTTAAAGCGCCACGTGGGAAACGTCGAAGATCGGGCTCGAATTCGTTGTCGGGTCATACACCGACAAAAAGCAAAACCGTAGAGAGAACACGTTATGACACATCACTTAGTCTGTTGACGAAGAAATTTATAAATCTCGTTGAGAGCAGTAATGACGGCGTGGTCGACCTGAATGTTGCCTCGGAAAAGCTCGAGGTACAAAAACGGCGTATATACGACATAACAAATGTACTTGAGGGTATTGGAATATTGGAGAAGAAGAGCAAAAACAACATACAGTGGAAGTGAGTCGAATAAGTTAATCAAAGATATTTTTACTTTAATTATCTTTTTAGGTATACTTGTTATTATATTTCATTTTTTGTCATTTATTCAAGCCCGACATTAATGTTATTTTTTTCTACCAGTACTTATGTGACGATGTTTTTCATTTTAATCACAATTAAATGGAAACCCGCAAATTGAAATTTGCACGTTTCTCATTCGTAATTTTCGCAGGCCTATAACTTTTGGGTCTTTCATCGAGAAAGCTTTGCAAATGGGTGAAATTTACGAGGAAGAAATACCCAAGTTTTATCGCCTTGAAAAGTTCGCGAGCTACAGAACGAACACATTTTTCAAAATTTTTATAATATATAAATCATAAGTACCAAAAGATTACTTCAGATATGAGCAGAAGTTCGAGTCGTTCTCGAGGTTATAGACATTTTTATTTTTTTTATAACGTTTATAACACACATACACACACACACATCTGGATGTTTTTTTTAACGGTTTTGTGACGTTTTGGAGAATTTTAAACACGCATCAAAAATACGATTTTTTCCCCACGAAAACTCTCTTTGAGGAAGCAATACTCTATAGTAAAGTTTAACATCGGCAAACGATTATTTTTTATTGTTTTTTCAGAGGTGGCCAATTACCCGGTGAGAGAAACGACATTCTCGATCTACGACGAGAAGTCGCGGATCTCGAGGCGAAAGAAAATACCCTTGATCGATTGATACACGGTGCGGAGAAAAATCTCAGAGAATTATGCCACGACAGGCATTACGCTTACGTGACGTATCACGATTTGCGTTCTGTGGAGGCCTACCGCGATCAAGCGATTATGGCGGTAAAAGCACCACCAGAAGCGACCCTTCACGTTCCAAAGCCCATGAGTACTTTTGGCCAACCAAAGGTATTGAAAAAAAATTCCTCACCAATCACGAAATACTAAAAAATGTATCCTTTGCTCGTAAAAATTCATGGCCTCTAACCATTTTTTTAGCTCCAAATTCACATGAGATCGTCGCATGGTGAAATAGAGGTTTTCCTTTGTCCGGATGATCCTGGACTTCGAAATGGTCAGAGTCCGTCGACAGTAAAGAGCCAACAAACGTCCCAACATCAACAGTCACAATCTTCGTTATCGTCGTCGTCGTTGTCGTCATCGTCGTCGTCGTCGTCATCGTCGTCATCGTCGTCCTCGTCGTCATCATCATCATCATCATCATCATCATCATCATCATCATCATCATCATCATCATCATCATCATCATCATCAACAACAACAACAACAACAACAACAACAACAACATCATCATCATCATCATCATCATCATCATCATCATCATCATTATCATCATCATCGTCGTCCTCGTCTCACGTTACGTTCAAAACGCCGGAAGCTCCGAGTCTCCCACCGGAACTGTTGGTCAACGGTTGTAGAAATGCACGCATCGAGAGTCCACCGACTAATAATTCGGAAACTACAAAAAATGAGCATACGACCATTAAGCTCGAATTGACCGACACAATGTCATTGCTCTCGACGACAGGCATGAGGGACGCGCTGCTTTGCGAATCTGACGATTATGGGCCAATGGGAGGCGGAAGATTCCAACTGCAAACAGATGACCAAAATTCATCATCAGGTAAGAAAATTTTTTGGAAAAGAAACTGTTTTTTTTTTTTTTTTTTTTTTTTTTTTTTTTTTTTTTTTTTTTTTTTTAATCTTTTTCTGCACTCTGGAATTGGAAATTTACTGGCCATTACCTAGTGGAGCTCCGACTGTGACTTGTGTAATGTATTCAATGTCACATCACAGGCTGAGTTCTAGTTAGGTGGCGGTCATTTTATGCCTGCAATCAATCACGGACACGACAAGTCTACGAGACAATCAACGATGATACGAGAAGCAAGGTGAATGCGACGATTTCAACGAAATTGTATTTTACAGGGTCAATACATTTATGGCTGACAACGAGGCTATCATTGGTAAAAAAAAGTACTTTTAGCAAAATTAAGACAAAACCCGTCATTACTCGTGCTATGAGCCTACTTTAGTTTGGCTGCTATTGTCATTCGTTACTTAAATTCTAGCGAAAAATTAATAATTTTGTGGCCACTAAAATAACTCGAAGTATGACCGATCTGGCTCCGTATCGCCGTTCTGGTTGTCACTAACACATTCGCGGGCTCACTTGCGTGTCCACTTTAGCTAAAAAGGTCTTTCTGTCAAACTCGCCCATTTTTTTTAGTTGTTTTTACCCATAATCACATTTGAAAGCATTTGACGAATTATTTGCTGAGCTATCTTGGTATTAAGAAAAAAAATACAAATTTGAACAAAAATCTTTGCACATTATTTTCTTCTTCTTATCTTTGAGGCTATTTTGCGTTACCATCCGGGAGATTACGCCGAAATTGGATACAGATGTTTACAAACACACATATTATCTACACATCTTCTTGCCGGGTTTCTCATATTCAGCAAGGTGCACAAATGGTTCGCGTTTTAAGTTTCAAGATCAAAGAAAAAATTATTTACGTATTAACGTAAAAAATATATTTGTAGATAAAATATCGAAGGTCCTCATGATGCCGATTGCGAGGAATTTTTTTAAAACTTAACATTTTTTTTCTTCCCTAATTCTCTCAGCGAATAATTAATGAAGTACTCTGAAACTTACAAAGATTTCAAGTGAAATTAAGTGAAAACTAAAGCGCAAGTTTAATGGAACGGGCTTGACGTGGATAGAGTGTCCAAACTGCAGTATAGTCTCTTTTAACCCTGCAGTGCCCCTCGTTGCCATATGGCAACATTCACTTTGGACGTTTATCAGATACAACGGATCAGAAAAGTAGGGACCTTTTTAGTATAGTAAGATTCGATGAAACTAAATGGACAGATGCCGGTAGAACTTGATAAATAACACGTATTTCGTCGAAAAACTTATTATGACGCTGTATGACGCGTATAATTTTAAATTAACAAATTCTTGGCTTGGGCACTAAAGGGTTAAATATAAGAACGGTCAGGGATAGTCAGTGATCGAGTTTGGGCTGGTCTGTGAATAACGCGTTTACTTTAACTTGGTGCGATAACGTATAAAATTATCTCTTCACCTTATGAAAACTGAATTCTAATCGTCAAGAACTATTACTCAACATTTGTGATGATTATTAGTGGCCAGTGTAATTGTTACTGTTGAAATTTTTTTTTTTTTGTTTTCATCGACAACGCACAGAATTTTCGTCAAAATAAATTTAAACATTCAAATTACAAAACACAAAAAATGGACATAACTGAGTTACTGGTACTGTAAAACAATATTTGGTACAGAATATGTCACTGTGGAGTGGTATTCCGAAGAGCAGCGCCGCGTAAATTTTGTAATTTTCACACTCTATACTGTTGAAAAATGACTCTAAAATTGTGATAAAGTAGATGTCCAATTCTGGTAAATATCTGGTCACCGTATTCTCCGGTACACGTAATATCGACTTGAGAATTGTTCATATTGATATGGGCATCACAACATGAAAATGTGGGTCGGCATGGGAGGCAAACAAAACCGGTTATCTATAGTTATTTCTAATGTCAAAGAAATCTTATAAAAACTGTATGCATATTTTTCGTTCACATTCCGAGCGACACATTAGATTTACATTGCAAGTATCTATATTAGATGCGATTTACGTTATTTTCATTGCGTGTGTCTTGGAAACAAGAAAGCTAATCCTTTTGAATCTTGTGTCATTGACGATGATCGTTGCACGTGCCGATAACATCAAAAATTTTCAGATCTGTGAATTGAGTTGTCCCTAATAGCCGTGTACTTTTTGTTTAAGGGGTGACAATAGTGACTTTCGGACTCTTTACCCATGTTAATACGGGTACGTGTTTGACGGAAAAGACCCGAGCCTTTTCACGAAAGTCATGCACATTCCGTTTAAGCTGTTTTTACATAAAAACTCTGTAAATTTTAATGCATTTGATGGATTATTTCCTGAGATATACGAGTATGAAGCATAAATGGCAGAAAAAAGCGTTTGCGCGCTCGTTTTTGAAGGATCGAGCTGAAAATTTAAAGAACTTTACAAACCCATCATCTAGAATTGTACTAACCGATTTTTATGAATTCAGCGATGTACCAAGACGTAATTGATGTTGAACAATTGAGAATAAATAATTTTCATTAAAATTTTTACATTAATAAAATATTTCTAGGCAGCATTTTGAAAAATGGGTAAGAGGAATTTTAGATGAAAGTTCAAACTAAGCTGTTCTAGTCCAGTAATTCATGATAGAGTGCAAACGTATATATTTGTATCATGCCTCTTCTTTTGCTTCATGCCTAATTCACTTAACGAATAATCTAGGAAATGCTCCGAAACTTCCAGGGACTTCAAGTGAAAACAATGCTAAAAGAAATATGGCAGTTTGTGTATGAGGCTTCGCATGCGTAGAAAGTTCAAAAGTCACTGTAGTTTTCCCCTAAATCTGATTGCCATAAATTCCCAAAGACATTTATGATATTCGGGTAATTGACCTCATCCGTTTCTGTGACCATGTAAGAGACCAATCATGATAATTTCGTGTTTCAGACATGGCAATGCTAGACTTTGGAGAGACTTTACTGTCGCTGGAACCACCATTGTCCGAGAGCGACTACTCGTTCACCCTTGGCACCGAGGAAGGACTCTCAGATCTCTTCGACTTCAAGTTCTAAGATTTTTACGCCTCGCATAGTGCAAGCATAAAGTTTCGTGATTTTGTTTTCTTTTTTTTTTTTTTTTTTTTTTTTTTTTTATAACTATCGCTTACACTGAGTTCGTCTCCTTGGATAAATCGAATTTTGAATTGGTGTGTAATAGCTTTGACCATCTTATCTTTCATTATCTTCGAGAAGCAACCCCGTACTTGCATGAATCTAGTACGGGTTCGAAGACGCGGAAAAAATTCCGTCGATATTGCTTCTTCGGTATAGCAAAGACTTGTCGAGGTTCGAGCACGCTGATCCGTCAACAAAAGAAAAAAAAAAAGAAACTTTTCTTCATGTTTTGAGCTACTTACTCGTCCCCGTGTACGAACAGCGTTTCCGAAATCGGTACTGTTGCATAAATTACTGGCCTCGTCTCGAGGCACAGGAAAAAAAACATATCAATCGACGTGTCAATCGGGGCTGTTTCATTTTTTTTTTTCTTTTCTTTTTTTTTTTTTAGGTTGAATCGTATCGCGAAAGTATTTGACAATTCGCAATTCTCGCATGGCTAATCCATCGATTCAAATTCGCGATCAGACGCGAGGTCACCTCTCGTGCAATTCTTATTCGTTAATTAAGTTAATAGAGAAACGGTCGCGACTAGAAAAAAGAAATGAAAAAGAAAAGAGTTAGCCAAATACAAAGGGGGGTTGAGTGATCGAGAGAGCCGAATGAAGAAGAAAAATAAATAGAACGATTCACCAACATTACAACTCGACGCGCTACGTTTTTTTTTTTTTGTAACGCGTCGAAAAGTCTAATAGTGTTGTTAGCAGCCGCTAATCAATTATAAATGCTAAATTATTAATTTTGAAATAAGAGAATTTCAGTGTACCGCTGAGGAAATTGAGCACCGAGCACTCATTTTGCCTTCGGACTCATCAAAAAGCAAAAGACAAAATAGAATCGACAAAAACTCTTGAAGGTCGTGGGAATAGCGACCAAGATAGATCAGAAGTACGGTGTACATTATGAGTAACGATCGCGCGTGCGGTTCTTTTATTCTTTTTTTGTTTGTTTTTTTTTTTTATGATCTTCTTCAGTACTATTATTTTATTTAAATTTCTTCAGTTTCGTGTCAGCATTTGGCAGTTTCGTTGCAATGTTCTTTGCGCTTTATACACGTTGCTTTGCAAAAGTATCCCGTGCTCTCACGACAATAAAACATAATCCGGAACCTCAATCGGGCATGTCTGAGCGATATACGAAGAAAAGAAAAAAGGCGATCTAAATGAAGGGAAAAGAAAACAAAAACTATTAACGAGCGTACATGGAGACGAACTCAAACCCCGTACGAGACATGAAATCACAATATTTACGAATTAACAAAAAGAAACAAAGGAAAAAAGGTGAAGAAAAGTAGAAGAAGAAATCCTAGGCTATTGTCTTGTGTAAGCGCATATTTAATATTATTTTAATAATGGTCTAATATAACTTTCAGGCTACCAATTTGGACCTGTTTTAAGTGGCTCGCGAAGACATTCGCGCGAAAAATAAGTAAAAAAAAAAGAATGAATCGAGCAAAGAGAACATTATTATTCACTCGTCAACTTTGTGAATAATTCATCTTGGCACGTTTCATCTTCGTCGGGAGCCCTTTGAGGATGTACTCTAACATATAACTTAGTGTACGTCCAAAGCCATAGTGCCTACACCATTATGACCACACAGACACACACACATAAACACTTTTGCACTTGTAAATACTTTATACGTACGTAAACTGAATGGAGAGAAAAACACAAATGGTGAAGATGAAAAAAAAAAAAGAAAAGAACGAATACATATGTAAGCCAGTATGGGACGAACTGAAAAATACATAGTAAGAAAGAGAGAGAAAGAAATTGAGCATACTCTAAAGAAGGTGAGGGCAGATGCCGCTGACTCCACATTACGGTTATTCATAGGTTATCTATTAATTAGTTATTTTTAATTATTAATATTATTATCGAAATCATTAAACGAAAAAATGGTGGTTTACATATATATATGTATGTTTGCACATATAATCGAGCTACCATGCAGAGGGATGATGTCTTGTTGGATACAATCCGCGTTGTACAAATGAAAGCCAATTTAAGACTATGACGATGTGAGAAGTGAGATTTTTTGCGAATTCCAACGACCCTGTAATAAAATTTGCTCATCGATAATTTAAAAAATATTAAAAAAAAAAATCGATTTTGTGAGAGCGGTCGACCTAGTCGTTTACTCGAGACGTGCATCCCTCCGCACGCCGATTGTTATACCTTTATCAGCGATGAAGAGGGAAAAGAAAACAAACAAAAACAAGAAGAAATTGCGTTAATTATATTTTACTTTCATCTATGAGGTTAACCGAGGTTAACGTGTCTAATTCTTATTTTCAATCAGTAAATGCGCGGTATGAGGAGCGTGAGAAAGCGAGAGAGAGAGAGAGTGAGAGAGAGAGAGACAGAATGCACGAGGGGAAAAACTGAAGTTTTACGATTTTTTTTCCAATTAAAAAAGTCAGTTTACTCCCTCGTAAAGTTTGAGATATTGTAATATTTTTTAATCGAGAGTTACGAGCGCATTTTTGTAACCTTGGCAAAGATCTCTCACAGGCTGTGCGATCCCCGCGGAGTCGTCTTGACCGATGAAGAAAAAAAAGACGAAGAAGAAAAAGCCGTATATTCGAATAGTCTTTCGAGGAATCGTCCTGTCGCAAAAACTTTGATACGATTTTTTGTAGAATCACACACACACACACACACAGATACAGACGAGCGCGCCCTCGCGGTTTTAAGTGCGCAGAACCGCGGCGGGTGCAATTGAGGGAAAAAATTGAAAAATGAAGGGAAAGAAAGCAACTCTTCGCGAGATAAGAGAATAGAGAAAAACGGGCGAAATATTTATATATACACGCCATTTATACAGTGATGAAACACGTGGCGTACAAACAAAATCGCCTAATTTGTTTGATAGACTCGAGAATGAACGCGTGCATAGGGGATAATATTAACGAGGGACTTTATCAACATTAAGATGAATTTGTTGACCCTCATTTTCTCTGATCCCACGTGTACGCTAATAGTCACGTCGAATGAGGGATCTTTGGTCCTGTATCCCTGGAGGTTGGGAACGGAAAAAAAAACAAAAAAATAGGACAAATCTAGAGACAAAACAAGAGGAAGAAGTTATAAAAGAAAAAAAAATATAATCTTGTGTAACGTGAAAACCGAAATGGTGGGCTCATCTTCAATTATGAAATCTTATTCCTTTGTCACATTCCTTTCACTTATTTCTATGTATGGTTTAAACAAACAAAAAAGAAATTAACGACCTTGTCGCCGAAGTCTATGTATTTACTTTCTAGGATGAGAAAAAAATCAGACTCCGAAGGACGAGCTCGAGATTACCTCCGATGAAAAAATAGATGGAAAGTAAGCGAAAATTTGTATATTTTAAGTTTTTAGGGATAATTCACCTAATTACAATATGCTAATTTTGAATTGGCGCCAATAAACGCGCGCATCCTATTTCGCATCCCTCACTCTGCGTCGGATCAATGGCGCATGCGCCAAACAACGACTCGTAAGCGTGATGGTGAGAATATCGCGAAACCGCGAGTTGGAGAGAGACGGTGGAAAAAACATGTCGGCAGTTGGCATCGGCAGTTTATAGCCGAGAGCAGAGTTTGCGAACTCTGGGCCACGGTAATTGCGGTGCATCGTAGCACGCGAATAACGCAAATGCCGGTGAATTCGCATCGCGTGTAAACGTCCCGCTGTACATAATTGTGAACAGTGTATTTAAGGTATTACATTAACATATATATATGTGTATCGTATAGTTTTTAAACGGAAGAGTAAAACAAACGACAAAAAAAACACGGTGGTGCGTCGGTCAAATTTATCGGTGACAAAGGTTTGCGGTAATTCCTTGCCAAACGTATCGACTATCAAAACATACAACGTAAATGCTAACTATGACCTTAAAACGCAAATCAGATATATTGAATCTCGGAAAAATCTTGGCAACCGATAAAATTCAAGATTCGTTGAGCTCAATAATAATCGAAAATTCGCGCTAGTTCCATCATTTTCTCTCTCCCTCTCTTTCTCTCTTGTTTGATCATCTCAGCCGGTCGTGTCCCTTGAAGGCTGAGAGTCGACCGAGATAAGTCAGAGGACACGAGTCGTAGCAAATAAATAATTCTTCCAATTCTGAACTGAATAAGTAAAATCCATTTGCTCAATATTGAATTTCATTTTTTTAACCTCAGCCTCGCTAAAATCGCGATCTCTCGGATACGTAAATATATAAAAGATTGTACAAAAATTCGGGGAAAAATTAGTCAAAAGCGTTTGGCGTGTAGAATATAAAGAAGAGAAGAAATATTGGGGTAGAGAGAAAGGTGCAGTTTTGCTGGAAAATACAAAGATCGTTGTGTGTGGGTTTGTGTATGTGTGTATGTGTGCGAGAGAGAGAAATACATTGTGTCAGTGCGTGCTCGACAGCCCGGTGCGGTGTACCACGACGACCGGTCCCACATACTTTTATATATATATACTCACACGCACACATTCATATACTCACCGGGTGGCGGCAGAGGAGAGCAGTGTCCCTTTGTCCGCGCAAAAGAGAATCGCGCGCACCGTTTTACCGAGTCCTCGACGCGCGCGCCATCTTTCACACACACACACACACATACACGCTCTTGCTCTTTGCGTGCACGCACTCTAGTGTGCGAGCTCATCGTCAGTGTCGCGCTTGGGCGGTCGGCGTACGTGAGCTCTTGCCTGCGTCGTGTGTGCCTACGTGTGTGCGTATTGTCAAAAATCCGCCAGTAGCGGCGGCAGCGGCGCGCCGGATTAAGCTGCCATTGCTCTTTGCTCATCGGAGTGGCGTTTGCTCGCGCATTTCCAACGTTTGCCAATTTTTTTTCTAGCTCGCGGTTTACGTCCAAACACCCCCGTAGCGTGATTGCGTACTTTTTCCCCCCTCCCCCCAACACCCCATCATGTTTTCTTATTTCATACGAAAATAAATAAAGTTTGACAATTTTTTAGCAATTATCATCAACGAGCGACAACACAAAGTGTCATCGAGCTTCGTGAAAGATCATTTCAAGCGTACTGTGCGACGATATATATATATATATAACAATAATAATAATAATATCGGAGCGCTCACAAGCGTGTCTGTGCGAGAATGTAGTGAACCTGAGAGGACCCATTTACAGTGGCTTAAAAAAATAAAAATAAAAACTTGAGTCAACGATTGAAACAAACTGCTATAGTTACGACTCTATCCGGATGCCGGTAGTATCGACAAGATTATAACATTGAACAACGTTTTGATTCTAATTCTCATTTTCTCTCGGTCCTTCGCATTTTTTTTTTTACGTCCCCATCTCCCGTCTCGTGTACACGCTGTTTTCTCTCTTTCTCGGCAACCTTCTCGGTCTTCTTCTTTCCCCTCCTTCGCTTCCTAACCCCGCGCGCGCTACAGTCGTCGAGGAGGGCCAGCATTACACACAATACACACACAGACACAACCAAGAGAGACAAACGTGGAAAAAAATAAAAAAGAATTTACGGGTATAAAAAAGTAATAAATAAAATTTAAAAAATACGTACGGAGAGAGAAAAGTGTTGTGCAGTTTTGACAGAACGATGAAGTGGCTTGGTGCGGGAAGCGGCGGCGGTGGCGAGCCGGCACCTCCTATGCAGTTGCACTATCCCTCTGCAAATGGTCACATACCCACCGTACGTATACATATATATACATATGTGTATGTGTATATGGATATAAACCATCCACGGCATATTCACGCGCATATATATGTATATTTACGTATTACCAATGAAAAATATAATATAAAACGCAGTCTTTTTTTTCTCACTTTCCCTCGTATAACCTGTCCCTGCCCCTCTCTCTTTCTCCCTCTGTCCCCCCTCTCCTTTCCTTCCCCCTCTCTTTTTTAATAGCTTTGCGAAAGTGTAAATTGATTGAAGGAGGATATTTTGCTCTCGCGCTGGCTCTGGTAGAATTTTTCATTTGCTACAGTACATTAAAATTCGTAAATACAATGTTTGCTCATGTGCAGCTACGACAAGAACGATAATATGTGCTAGGAAGATTGTCCAAATCATTATTCGCTGATTCAATTGTCAGATAACAGTGAAATTATGATTATGAAAGTTTCGAGAGGTTATGTACGTTTTTTTCGTTTATCAGCCAATACATCGCATCTTTCTTTGTTTTCTGTTTTTGTTTTGAGATAAAGAGGAGAAAGAGAATCGACGAATGTTTTGGTGTTAGAGCAGGCGAGAGAGAGAGAGAGAGAGAGAGAATTATTATTATTTTTGTTTCTATTTATATTGACGCAGGATAGCGAACAGTGCACTCAGGTTATGGCAGGAGGTGACGGTGTTCGTATACAACAGGGACAGACACACCAGATCGGCATCGGTAGAGCCCAGGAAGATACGATGGTTGGTTATGTTTTCCAGCGCCCCACTGAGCAAGATTACAATCCTCAGGCAACAACGTTTCAAACAAAACAAGCCCCAAGAGCTTGGGCCCTTGCTGATGATGCCATTATCGACAATGTAAGTATGGCAGGAGCATCCGGTGGTTCAGGAGGTGATGCTACCAATGGCTATTTGACACCTGGATTACAAAATCATGAAAAATGGAAGTATCCAATGAACAAGCTGGGTGTGCCACAGCAAAGTCAGACTCAGCAAATTGGCATACAAGCCATGAACAATGTTCATCTACCTTACGAGATACATCCAATGCAACTCAAGGTAAATATTGTTTCTGCAAAAATAACAATAAGCTTTTCATTTTTTTTCTCTGTCGAATAATGTTGTCATCAAAATTGAGTTTTCAATTTTTGCACATTCAACTAATGGAGATTATGGGTGAGGGGTTGAATCATGAGGGTCTGGTATTCTTTTTGTAGCCGAAAATTCAGCAAATTGGGTGCAATGCTTGAAAAATTTGGCAACTTAAATATATGACAAATACACGATTTAAAAAATAAATGGGAAGGGAATTGATGTTTGGCAATTAACGAATCTTGATTCTTCTAAATGGTTAATGTCGATTATGTAGTCTTAAAAGCCATTTCACTGATTAAATATTATCTTTTGCAAACTGACTATTTGCCTCTTGTTATTTCCAGAGTGGAGCCCCAGGAACTGAGCATCTAGTTTATTTAAACAATCAGATGACGGCACAGCAACAAGTTGCTCTTTTCCATCATCAACAGCAGCAGCAACAACAGCAACAGCAACAGCAGCAGCAGCAACAACAGCAGCAGCACCAACAACAACAGCAACAACAACAGCAGCAGCAACAATTTCGCAATGGACAGGTGAGTTCAACTTTTTTGTCCTCAAAACAAGAAATTCTTTTATTTTTTTCTGTTTTGTTTTTGTTTAATTATGAATTATCATTGAACGGGGCATACCGAATTGACGTCGGCGTTAACCCAAGCTTAACAAACGAAAAGAAAATGTAACTAATCTCCATTTTTGTCTCCTAACTCTCAATATTAATCTTTGCTAACTGTAACTCGCTTTTCTTTGTGTATGTCCAAAGAAAAAAAATAATAATAATCCCCGCGAAAACGGTGTCGCGAGATGTTTGCCTTTGTGCTGCTTTCGTATTTTTCGGGCTGATATGAGATTGTTCACCGAAAATAACACTGCCCATATCCTCGCTCCCATGTTTCAATGTCTTCTGGCTGTAGTTGGCATAGTTCGGGACACATCTCTCGCTAACTCAATCTTGGCATTTATCTAGGCATATTTTCAGTCATTATATTGGCCTTTTAGCTACTACCAATTTTATTCTCCCAATAAGAGAAAGATCAATGTTTCTCTTGGTGATGATTGAGGGTTCAAATAATTTCTACAGATGCATCTACAATTTTACATGTTACGAATATCGTTACAGGGAAATTACTTACCTCGGGCTGTTGTACGAGTGGTTTAGGGCATTATTAATTAGACTTCGGTTTAGGGTATTTAGGCGACTTCTCGGTTCATTTGATTTCCCCTTTTTTTTCAATTTGGATTAAGAGATTAGCGTATCGTTGTGATGGTCAAATTACAAATGATTAAGGAGTTCAATTAACAATTCTACAAATTATCGAAAGCATTACGAAGACATTAACTAGCGAGGTTTTTGAGCGAGTGGTGCAAAGACAGGATTTTTACTTGGCTTAATTTCCATTTTGCCTCCTTGTACAGGAAACTGTTTTCATGAAAACCTTTAATGTTTCTCGAGGTGTGTGTGTGTGTGTGTGTGTGTGTGTGTGTGTGTGTGTGTGTGTGTGTGTGTGTGTGTGTGTGCGTGTGTGTGTGCGCGTGTGCGTGTGTGTGTGTGTGTGTGCGTGTGTGTGTGTGTGTGTGTGTGTGTGTGTGTGCGCGTGCGCATGCGTGTGTGTGTGTGTGTGTGTGCGTGTGTGTGTGTGTGTGCGTGCGTGCGCGCGCGTGTGTGTGTGTGTGTGGCACTCTCGCACGCGTGTACTTACAAATTTTGAACCTTTATAAATTGAGAGCGGCTTCAGGTATAAAGCTGAACTTGTGGACCCCTTAGATACGGCAACACACCTTCGATATCTGCGAGTTTCGCTGCAATTGGTACAGGAATTAAGATTTCATGGAATTTTTAAAATTATGAAAAATGTTCGTTTGCGCTCCAACTTGAGTAATTTTCAAGCTACCGGGATAAAGCTATCTACAGAATTCAACTATCATTAAACAGTGTTTGGTATTGAGTTTTAAGAGAATCGATCGAAGCATTGAGATTTTATGACATTTTGAGTTTTTTGAAAAATTTATGTCAAGTTTTTACCTCAAATTATCTTCGAGAGATTGAGATAATTTTTTTTTTTTTCAATTTCAAACGAATAAAGCGATAGTTAAAATCCTTCCGGTAGTTAAAAGAGGTATTCCGTTTTATGCAATTGTTCACTCCTTGAAAAATGTGGACAACACTCGAAATCAACCAAATCTGTCTATCTAGATGAAACAGAAGAAAAAAGCCGTAAATTGGAAGTTGTACATTGCTTCCTCATAATTTCCATCCATTTACAAAGCTTCCTTCAATGAAGAACTCAGAATTGAAAACGGCATCTGCTCATAGTGGATACTTTGTGGGTAGGAGGAGGTTACGAGAAAGTAATGTGGAAAGTTTAATTTGTAGGTTTTTATTTTTCATTCAAGAAGAGAACAAAATATTTCTCATCTATAATCATGAACCCAAACAATCCTCTGATATTGACTGACATTTTTGCGAATTAACAATCGTGTTACATAGAAAATAGTTGAACGGGCTCCAAAGCAATTGCTCCCGGTATCAGCTTTGCCAAGCCCTTTGCCTGATGTCAATTTTTTATTTCTCACTGAAACAAATTCCTTATTTCACAGATTAAAGATAAGAAAATCTTTCTATACCAATTTACAAATCCACCAATTACTTATTTATAATTGACAATTTGTCCAAAACACTGTTACTTAATTGTCGCACATTGCTTTGTCCTACTTAGTTTTTTTCTATTCACAAAGGGCTTCCTCCTTTGACAAACTGTTCATATCTTGTCTCTCACTCAAAGTGAGAGCTTCGTGAACGAAGAAGAATTAAAAGTTCAATTTACATCAATTCGGTCGCCAGAGCCGTTTGTTTGTTCAAACACAAACAAAATTCTTAATATTAAAATTTTTGAAAAAATTTAAACGTCCTCAAGCGGCAGTTCATTTTTGTTCAATTATTTTCTTACTCTTAGTTCATTGTTTTCCTCAGTTATGTAACCTTTTTTTTTTGTTATCAAAATTTTATAGGATAAAAAAAATTAACCCTACACGACAGGACAGCCTTTTTTTGCCTTAGTTTTAAATTGGCTTGGGGCACATTTGTCCCCCAGTTATCCTTTCTAGAGTTAATTCCTAATAAATTCAATATCAATTTTTTTCGTTAAATGCTCTGTTGGTATTCGTATTATTATAACATTACAAAGCTTTTCACTATGGGCAGACAAACGTATCAACACCGTAAGCACACTAACGCATTAGCGTTGAGCTTGGCACAAAATCACAATGAAAAGTTCGTATAATAGAACTTAGACGAAACTGTAAGTTTGATATAGAACGAAGAAAAATGAATGAATGGACCAGCAGAGAGCCATGCCAGACTGAGCAAAACCTGCATGTCTTTTTTTAAATTGTTTTCTATATTAACTGTTCATATTGCGGCGGAAACTGCGCGCGTGCTCTCCCGTTTTTTTACATTTTTCATTGGCCCTTATTTCAGCTTGAATCGAATACTGAATTTGCGAGATAATATAGCAATGGATTTTTTGATAGCGAATAACACAAGAAGCCCTAAAAGAAAACAGAGAATAGCGCAGCAGAACGAACACTCGTTATGTTAGCGCGGATGTACTTGCCGCACGAAGCATTGTCCGCGTCCAATGCTTCTGCACTTTGGTGACCGCCAGAGCCACACGCCGACCGCGCACCTATCGCTGTCAGACTATAATAATATAATATTAATTATGCATTTAATCCATCAATTATATTAATAATACTAGTATCGCTGCGTGCGTGCTCTTCTGTCTTATAAACTTTTCATTGGCCTTTATTTGGGCTTCAATCGAATATCAAGCTGTCGAGATATCTCGTTACAATGCATTTTTTAAGAGGGGAATATGTATGTAATGAATATTACACAGTCGTCCTATACGTATGTACATAGGATATGAGAAATTCTACCCCAAAACATTCTACGTCTAACCGTACCTTTTCACATGCGGCCGCAATTTTTTTTGCAAACTGCTATTCGATAACGATGTTCTCCAAACTAATTTTCGAGGTAATAAAAAGCTGGCCCGAATCGTTAAACCAAGAAAATTCTCAAAAATGCTGCGTATGTCAGATATCAAAAATTTAAGGTACAGTCCAGAGTTAGTCCGAGCAACCCTTTATATTTGTTAAATAAAAAATGAAAAATCGTACAGACCTTAAGTCGAAGTTAACCAACTTTGTTGCTCAAAAATGCTCAACCTGTGAGACAGGCCTTTGGTGACTCAAGCTCGAACTTGGATACAAGCTAGGGAGCAGTTTTCCCTTTGTTTGCTTCAATCGTCCGAATAGCTCACGTCATTTGAATTTCATTGAATTGTTAATTTTTTATACTAATAAGGAAAAGGGACGGACCGAGAAATTGACTTTAGGACTAGACTTCATGTGGCGATGGTTCACCCTTAAGGTGTTACTATATTAAAATATTAGCGCGCACTACCCAGTCAATTAAAAAAAAGCCCCACCCAGTTTTTATAACAAGTTATATACTAAAAAGTTTTTCATTCGCAATTGGTGGACTAAGGTGGTAGCGTTCCGGCTTCACGCACCTGTCGTCTCGGGTTCGATTCTCGATTCACGAACTTTTTTTTTTTTTTTACCTTTTTTTCCTTCTTTCTTCTTTTTTCCACCCGAATAATTATTCCATATGTTTTATTCAACAATGTATTTAAACAAAGGAAAAATAAAAAGACTCAAATTTTTTTTTGCGGAACTGATTTTTTACGCGAAAGTTTAACGTAGCATTTTCCACTTGTAATCGAACAATATGTATGGGATATAATGTTAAATATTAAAAAAGTTTCGCGAAAAAAAATCTTTTTCAGAAAAAAAATGTTAAGACATTTAATTTTTCCTTTGTTTAAATAAATTGATGAATAAAATGGTTGAAAAATGATTCAGGTGGAAAAAAGAATCGAATCGACAAGCTTGTGAAGCCGGAACGCTACAACCTTAAGGGCATGGGATACCCGCCATGACAGTTTTTTCGAGACGAGAAAAAGCGAGGATTCCGCGTTTGTAGATTAATAAGACATATTAGCATTTTTTCATAATCTACAAAACGCAAAATTATCTATCAATCCTCAGAACTGCGTCTCTGGTGAATAAACAAACACATTCACTTATAATAATTTTAAACAAACATAACAAATCGCCAATCGTGACAGACGGATTTTCCGGCAATCAAAGCCTACGTGATAAAATTAATTATTACACCGTTTTAACGAACTGGTGCACTGTTAAGGATGTAGTCTGGTGTTCAGGCCCCTTTCGGAAACTGAGTTCAGGATTTTTTTTTTACAACAAAATAAAATTACAGCAATCACAGATTACGACAGCTACAGAATTCAGACAAGATCATAGGAGGTACAAGTGGCGTGCCACACGTTCACGCGACTCAGTTAAGCTTACTTTAGAGTTTTTCCATAGAGGGTACATCAATCAATTACTTATCCTTGTCATGCCCTTGGTCCTGGCATTCACTATCCTGAATGCAGTCTACCGTGTCGACCGGCAAGCAAATGCCGGATCGTAAATGTAGTGACAGCCTGCACGGTATCCAGCATCCCCGGCAGGGCGCCCGCTGCATCGTGCTACGTCCAGTAAGCTCCACTCAACGCTTGTTAAATGAATGGCGGCTGGTTTCCAAGATGGTGCGTGAACTGTTGCCATGCCTGCACGGCAGGCTGCATGCAGGATACTGAATACCGTCCCATCCGACCGGTTGCGAGTGAAAAACACTTTTTGTACGTCACTCTGTAGCAAATTTCACATCATCGTTGTTCCAGCTTCTTTCTCGTAATTTATGAAATTATTACGAACACCGGCCACCCTGCACCTCCTTCGCATGCTTTGAAAAGTCCACCGATTTCAAACGGAGTAGGACAAAAAGTATCCTGTGCATCACGGGCGGAAGGCGATTTTGACGAGTATACTATTTTAACGTATAAGTTGGTATGAAAAGTTTGAGGCGTTTTCTTTCGAAACTGGGCGGCCAGGGCGCGCTAGTATTTTAATATAGGGCACACTATCACCACACAGTCCCGAAGTCAATTTCCTAGATCGTGCCGACTATATCGTGCGATACTATACAATCAAATAAATATGTAATAATAGTGTCATTCCATAGCTTCAAAATGGTTTTTGGATTAAGTCTCTAGAATGAATATAACCAAAGATATGACCGTTTGAAGGGGAGTGTTTTCGATTTTTGGCTGTTTTTCCTTAATTTTACCCCCGTGTAACGTGGAAAATAAGGGCGATTTTTTTTTTCTTTTAATTATTTGGGTTTGGGTTTGGGTTCCATAGAACCCTTTAAAAAAGTTATAGCAAAATCGGAAACATCAAGGTCAATTTTTGATTTATACTGTCCGGTTTGACGTGGAATGACTCACATACACATACACGGGCGATACTGCTGTGGCAATAGACGCATTTGTGTCCATATGCGTGCACATAGATTTTGGCAGATGTATATATTGAGTTATAACATATAAATCCTTCGGTTGAAGTAGGGCGTTATTCTCCTTATAACCGAAGTTAATTCTGTTACAATCCAATATATACATTAGGGCGGTTCTTATTTGGGGGTTGGTGGAATTTGGATCACTGTGCTCCCGTAATCGACCACAAATAATTGAAAAAAAATCCTTGTAAAATTGTAGCCCTTAATTTTAATATTAAAGCATACCTCTGAAGGTTTATTTATTTCTATCTAAATAATGATATTTTTTTTTTGCGGCACTAAAAATCTTTTAAAAAATCTACCAACCTTTGGAAGTTATCGTACGTCGATGCTTCTCATTGCAAAAACATGCGTAAAAGAAAATCTATTAACGTCCATTATTAATTAGAAATTTTAACTAACGGAATATCAAAATTAAATATACACGGTTTTTCATTTTATTCGAGTATTATTCATTCTCGTGTACATTTGTGTAGATTTCATATCGAAAAATCGATATTTATGTATGAAACAGCGGTACGGAAGCGGTGTGTGCGTTTCTAAATCTTACGTTTATTTTACTTATGAATTTTCCCTATAAATGTTTCATTCCTGCTTCTTTGTTGGCATTTGGAAATTTCTAGCGGTGGTCTTTAACGATCTGCAAAATATACTGCTCCTGATATTCATCTCTCGTCAGAATTTCATTGTAATCTTCAAATAAACAAGCAGCTTTTCCGCGATGTCGTTAACAACATTCAGTTTTTCTACAATTTTCAAACCTTTTTGAAAACTTCTATTATCAAACCAAAGAGATGCATCGATTTTCAAAAAATCTTGATCAATTATAAGTCAAACGAAAAAGTTCCGAGTTTGCGACGTTACAAAATGATCGATTCCTTTTACACAAAACGAGACACGGAGACACACGACATACTTGTGCCGAAGAAAACGTGCCATTGAACGGACATATTACGCAAAAGTCAAACGAGCACCACAGGCCGTGTTATATTTCATTAAATAAAATAATTTAATAACTAAATAAATTTTGCAAATTTACTTTATAAAAAATTTATAATAAAAAAAAAAAACGTTATTTTGAGGAAAAAATGCATGATAAACTTTTCGAACCAAAATAAAACAAATAATAAGAAAAAATCATGAAAATATAAGTGTATTGAAAAATATATTATTTTGATATTTTGTTTGTTAAAATAGCTAATTATTATGTATAATTGACGTTAATAGATTTTGGGGTTTTACGCATGTTTTTGAAATGAGAAGCATCGGCGTACGATTACTTCCAAAGGTTGGTAGATTTTTTAAAAGATTTTTAGTGCCGCAAAAAAAAATTACATTATTTAAATAGCGATAAATAAACCTTCAGAGGTATGCTTTAATATTAAAATTAAGGACTACAATTTTACAAGGATTTTTTTCAATTATTTTTGGTCGATTACGGGAACACGGCGATCCAAATTCCGCCAACCCTCAAATAATAACCACCCTAATATACATCCAACAGCTAAAATCTGACGATTCACGACTTGAGTGACATTAGCGCCACACTTACACGCGTGACGTTTTCACAAAACCAATTAGCCGTACAACCGATTTCTCTACGACGTCGAGACATGTATCATACGTATTATAACGCATTACACCCGTTATCTCCAACGTTAATCTTTGGTTACCCAAAACTAGATTTAAAAAAATCAATCCAGGTTTGAACCACGTCGGTGGAAGCGGGCGTTATAGTCGGCCGGTGCATGAATTACTGACATGCATAGATAAGAGAGGTAGAGAAGAACAAACAAAGAGAGAGCGAGAGAGCGACCGTGACAGTCACAACGGACACATTGCGTTGACCGCGCTTTAAAAACATAAATGATTAATAAACTTACCCGAAGGCCGGCTGTTGCCATTTAAAAACAAACATCACTCGACATGATTTATATCTCATATGCCACGTTCAAATCGATCTCGTGTTTTGACATAGTATGACTCGAAAATTGCATGTCGGAACTATTGTTATGGCCCATTTCTGCAGATTTTTAACGATGTTCTCGTCAAAAAGTATCGATTTTACTATCGATAAAAATACATTTTGTCGTTTCCATTATCGGTGAATTAGTATTCATGCAAAAATTCAAAGAATATTAATTTTATTTATTGGTATTTTATACAATGACTTGAAATCATTTACTTGTTTACTTGGCCTTCTCTCATTCGGTGTATATATATTTTACACGAACGTGAATTAAATTAATAATCGCATTTCGAAGTGTTGATAAACAGGCGCGTCGTTCTAATGAGAGCTTGAGAGAGAGAGAGAGAGTAAAAAAAACTTCTTGTGTTCATAGCGTGACCGATCACCTCCGCCGATGAATCATAACTTGCGCGGCAGGAGAAGCAGTGATCGCACTCGTCGAAATTCTCAAATGCCGAAAACAAATAAAATTCAATCTAGCAATGAACATAAAACTACGAAATTCATTTTTTATTATTTGATCGCATAATGAAGTATCGAGGTGGTCCTCGGCCCAGCAGGGCCAAAATTCTCTTACTTTGGACCATATTTACTGGACTAACAGTCAGTTGAATCGTCGTAATTTTACATAACAAACAGAGCGAACGAACACAAATGAGGCTGAAAAGCAATTAGTCGTAGTTTTGCCGGCAGCTCGATGCGACTATATTGGAGCGTCGAGCGGCCCGCAGTGAGAAGCAGTGGAGGAACCACCGGGACTGTCAAGAGAAGCTTTGTCTTTTGAGCGTTGTACGGCGCTACCATCGGGCGTCGTTCTTTATTTCGTTTCAGCGTGAGAGAGAGAGAGAGAGAGAGAGGGAGGGACACCACACCAGAGTTTCTCCCACGATCCACGGATCGAGGAGACAACTTGACGAAAATTCACGCACTATTGACTACCGCGTGTGAGAGCGAGAGAGAAGAGACACTTTGATTTCGGGTGCGTGTGTGTATGTGTGTGAGGCACAAGTTCGTGCGGCCTAAACGAGTGTCATCAACGAACTCAAAGAGTGTGGGTTATTATCGTTTACAAATCAAAGGACGAAGACGTGAGAAAGTGTACCGATGCGAACCAGGTCACGCAGAAGTTGTTGCGAGAAAGAGAAACAGCCCGAGAGCTCACCCACACACCCGCACACAGTGAAGGAGAGAAGCAAAATGATCGAGTATCGTTAGTGTGTGTAAGGGCAGACGCGAAAATGTATTGAAACAGGTTCAAAATGAGAGTGAGACGAAGAAACGACCTTATAAATTGGAAAAAAAAAGAAACTCCGAAAGGACGTTAAAACTGACAGAAACGAGCGACGGCGACCGCCGCCGGCGTAGCATTGGTGTGTGTGGGGGGGGGGGGGGTGGCAACACGCGCGTCGCTGGGCCCGGTCAGTAACTGGTGACGTCGCTGTCAAGCCTTTTGAAGGTAGACCGAGCGAACGAAAGAGAGAGAGAGAGAGAAAGCGGGTGACACTTTCAAAACCTGTCGAACAAGAGTCGTGGTAAGAAGCAACAGAAGAATTGACGTTTCTTATCGGTCGTCCTCTTGTTTCTACAATAATAGAGGTGCGCAGCCCGGGGTGAAAAAGTAAGCTATCTC
Source organism: Dyspetes luteomarginatus (assembly GCA_963669185.1). Lineage (NCBI taxonomy): Eukaryota > Metazoa > Arthropoda > Insecta > Hymenoptera > Ichneumonidae > Dyspetes > Dyspetes luteomarginatus. Next base: position 16,125,701 of record OY769904.1, read on the forward strand.
AACCAGTGAAGCTCACTAGTAAATTGTCGTTAACGCTTATTGTGTACGTGAACTCTGACTATATATATATAACAGAGAACATCGGAAAAATGAAAAAAAACGGTGAAAAAAAGAGACACGAAAAGAAAGAGTGGCGGGAAAAAGCTGTAAAAAGGAGCTGGGAAGAAACCAAATGAAGAAAACGTGCATGATTAGATGAGAACAGTGAGAGGAACGACGCTCTTGCAAGTCAGTTTCGGCTAACCCCTTATCCCTTCTCACCTCGCCGGTGTACGTTAAGAGACAGTCGCTCGCGTTTCCAGTCTTTTTTATTTTTTCACTCAATTCTTTATTCAAAAGTGGATGCTAGTACGTTATAAAGTTGACTTTTTGCTAATATATTGTGTAACCTATTTGATATTCGGTCAGGCCTCGGTCAGTACCTCGTGTACGATACGTGCGCGCGTTCTCTCGAATCCCCCCGGTCTTCTCCCTCCCTCACTCGTTCCTCGTTCTTCCCGGCCCCTCTGCCGTAGTGCTCCACCGGTTTTAGTATTATTATTGCTCGTCTCAGGTGCGCGGGCGCGCGCTCTGCGGCGGCAGCGACGGTTGCGGTGGAGGAAGAACAAGAGGTGAGCAGGCGCGTATACCAGTCGAAGTAGCGAAGGAGTTAGCGTGCTATTGTGTTGCTGAAGAAGTGAAAAAACAAACTGATAGAAACTTATATATATATATATAAATATATATGTATCGAGAAACGCTCGACATCCGTCGTTAACAACGAGCTCTACATACCTCCTCCTCGTGTGTTCCTCCACGTTTCGTTCGTGCGTGAGCCTGTTTCGCGTGTCAAGATTTTTTTCCCTTCGACTTTCGTCGTTTTTTCATGGATTGCCACGGATTTATTTCACCGTACTACGCGAGTCTGAGGCCTTTTTTAATTTTATTTCATTAAACTTTTTTTTTTTTTTAATAATAATAATATGAAAGCGCACACACGCGCGCATTAAGATACTCACATAGTTGGCAAAAAACACAAGGATATTTTCATGGCATTGGGAATTCAATGTTTTGGTTAGTGCGCGCGTTATCGTTTTATGCGCGAGTGCATTTGTTTAACTGTTCGAATTAAATTATTGTGTGTGTTTGTGTATGTGTATAAATGTATATCGCTAAAAAACGGTTACTCTCGTGACAACATTAATCGGCAACGAGCCCAGAGAGAAACAAAACGTTGGACTAATACCGAGTGGGATTATTATTATTATAATTACTCTACGTTAGTAACGAGTATTTACCGGGTGTTACGCGGCACGAGGCGCCACCTTCGAGACGGTGAAGAGTTTCGACATCGGATACGGCCAGGGCGCTAACACCGGCGATTCGATGAAACCCCCGGGAGAGCTTTTTCTCTATTGCGATACGAAGGACCTCGGTGCCGATATGGTATTTTAATTATTTTCCTCATTTTTTTTATTTCGCTTCCAACCGTGATTCGAAGGGAGAACTCATGGAGTACCAATACGTAAAAGATGTATAAACTGGATTTCAATGTCCAATTTAAATAGTTTTTTTTATAAATCTAAATTAGCGTGAGTGCACCATTGAATGGCTGCCTTAAGATTCAGCACCAGTGAATGACCTCTCGTGTTAAAATCACTATATATAGATATAGTTCGCGTGACGTGGTCATTTACTGGTGCACTAACCCTAATTTAATATTATTTTATATTGGGCTGCCTTACGGGCTGAGTAACTTACAATTAGTTCTTTAAGTGTGAGAAAGAGAGACGATCGTATATTTTGTCTTTATTCGAGTCACCTTTTCTATTGCTATACTTTCGTACCCCGTAACCCAGCCCATTATCAGATTCTATTTTTTGAATCTGCAAAATGTTCGTACCAGGACTGGCACAGTTTAAATAAACAATCATTCGTAACCACACTCACGAAATATTGACGAATAATTATCGCAGTGGAATAATAACATATAAATAACGGAAAAAACAATGAGTGTTCATGAGAATAAGAATTATCGTAAATTCGAGGGTGCGTGCACCTGCATACTATATGCAACTTCAACTCCCCTTTGACATGCCTCATGCGTTTTTTTGTTCTCGTTGGGCTATGTTTTCTGTTCGTTATACGCACTCTAGTCTCTTTTGTTTTTATTCCCTCGGCTCACTCTTTCTCGTACATAGAGTAGATGTACCAGTGAGCCAGCCAAGTCTAGTCCGTCGCCCTCTGCTCAAAGATTGGTGTAAAATATATATGGGTATGGATTAACATGACGTGGCCGATTACTACTTCATGGCCACCCACAGGTACGTCTACGCTATTAATTTCAAGAGGCTCGCGTTATATTCATCAAGAAGCGCGACGATAGAGGAGGAAACGTGAGTTGGACGTTCTGCGAGGTCACAACTCGCTCTGTACTCCCTATCCACTTTTTCATGATTCACTTATTTTTCTCTTACTGCCTTTTGTTCTTCAACTTTTTCTTCTTCCCCAACATTACCGAGCTTTTTCTCTTGGTTCTAGCATAATATACTAGCTAACTCGTTTTCCACACATATATGTTTATGTTCTCAGCATACAGCTAGAAAGTCTCGAGAGTGGTATCTCTCGCGAGTGTTTCATATCTTTCCACGAGCCTCGAGTAGAGTTCACTTTGATACCTGCAGCAAACCCCGGAGAATGATAATCGTTCGAGACTTGCAGCTGTTATTTTCTTGCAGAGTTCTAACGTCCCCAAGTGTTTTGGTATTCAATGCTATACTTGCGTCGTGAGTACGCGAAAATCTGTGCTGGAAATTGGCTTGGGATACATTTGAAAAATACGGGATTGCGGTAGGGTTAAGAAATTAATCACCGTTGAGTGCTCGATCCAGTGACTTTTCGTAAGCTCGGATTCGTTTTTTCAGAAAAAATTAATACATTTTCTTGAAAATAGGAATGGTTGGATCGTTAATTTATCTGTTGACCCGCGCGATGATCAATCTCTAACAGCAGGGGTGGGAGGATAAAAATACTTCTCGTATAAGTTGTGCGCGACGCCCTTTATTTATTTACGGGTTTATTGCTTTGATCAGGAAAGACAGACACATGGTGGGCGTCAAAAAGGCAAACGCCTAGGGAAAAAGAGGAAGAGACACTTCAGCCCCATGAATGATCACGTAAACAGACTCACTGCGCACCCATTCGCCACCCACGATAGGTATATAGTCGTTCCATATCGCGGGCTCGACAACGAACCAAAATGTCCCATAGTGTCATTGATTTCACGACGGACATTACAAGAATGTAAATTGACAAAAGTATAATAGACGTAGGGAATTTCTAATCGTATGAAAAATAATTTAATAGTATGTTATGCATCTAGTGAAGGAGGTAAGCGTTTTTTATCGAGCGCCGATGTTTTCAGAATGAGACGTAGGTTAAGCAGACCAAAGGCGCGAGAGATCGCAGACAAGTTCTGCAAACATTTCCTCCAAAACAACGTTATCAACAATGTGAGGAAAACCCCGTTTCATTTTAATCTATTGCATCCTCAAGGTAGAACGCTACCAAGGCCATGGCAGCGATAGACGAGCGGGTATGATTACCGTGGCCGTGACCAGTCAAGTAAGAGTTGGCAATTTCATGTTATGATATGAACATTCAATGTCTTAAGAACGGAACGGTCAAGCTCGATAAAATTTTTATAGAATGCATTTTATTCATTTCTAAACTTACCTACCAAATTTCATCAGAATCCCGCTTCTTTAATCTTATGAAACTAATTTTATACGTCAGCAAATTTGAATAGTCATTTTTTAAGACATTTTCCAACTTACCTACCAAATTTCATCAGAATCCCGCTTCTTTAATCTTATGAAACTAATTTTATACGTCAGCCGGGAATGTCTGTAAGGCTAAGTTAAATCTCTCAACTTTAATATTCAATATCTTATGAACAGAACGGTCCAACCCGATGAAATTTGAATAGTCATTTTTTAAGACATTTTCCAACTTATCTATCAAATTTTATGAAAATCCCGCTTTCTTCGATATGGTAATGTCCTAGCTTAAGAAGTAATTAAACTTTTTACCGTCCCCATGAACAAGATCGTTCCTCTGAATCCTTTGAGGTTCAAATCGTTAAACTTTTATTTTTCTATTCAGGCATCGTCTCATTCACAATTCCCCACCTCCTTATCCTTGAGCTTTTGAGTCCCAAACTTTCTAACTATATATGTATATTGTGTGTAGAAAGAGAATGAGAGAGAGATTCCGACATGGACTTGCGCAATATATGTACATCTGTATGCATAGTTATACTAATGCACACGATCCAAGAGCCCGCAGAGTTTCGCCTTCGTGTTTCTAACACACCTTTCTCTTCGCACCTATTACGAACCTCTGTTTCGTCTAGACGAATACTTTAGGACATCTCTTGCGATCTGAAAGTAATGATCTTGAATCGTCGGCTGCTGTCGTAGGTTTAATTTTTATTTTATTTTTATTTAATACTTTTGGTACAAGTAAAGATCTCGTGGCAGTATGACAGGTATTGGTAAGTTTGCGGCTTTTCCAGCTGGCGGCTGATCTTCGTCGGTCGCTCCGCCTTCGATGACATTGCGTTTCTGCCCAGTTTGTTTCTGGTCGTCTTCAGTTTCGTTCCCCAAATTCCCCATCAGGGGGATTATATTTCTTATTTCTCAATAGATCGCTACTGGTGAGCCTGGCAATGTATCGCCAAAAATTCTCGACAACTTGCTAGGAAATTGGTGCCACTAGAGAAAACGCCTCGTTCCGAGACAATATGGTGGGATTTCGATGATTCTGATTATGAAATACGCGCACGTGCGTCTTCTGAATGACCTTCGATATTTTTTTTTTACCGAGTAGGAGCCTTTGTACGTTACATGAAATTGGATTTCTAAAAAAAGATCTAGTGAACGAAACTCACCACTGCAGAGTATCAACAGAAAAAAAACCCAAATAACGAACACTGAAAAAATAAGATTTATGATAAACTAGGATAAAGGCACCTGTAGTCGGATAGACCCAGTAGTCGGCCACTTGTTTGTTTTCGCGTAATATACATATAGATATAATTCAACACTTTCTGTCTGACTTCTGGTACCGATTTTAACGTGTCCGACTACTGGTGCCTTTACAATAAAGACCTCAGGGTTCACCAGGGTTCACCAGGGTGTTTAATCAAACTCGCATGACCAAACCAATATGAAAGAAAATTTATAATTGATAATTTATTTTTCTTCATATATCAACTTGGACAATTTAAGACGTGATAATTTCTGAAAATACATTTTTTGTTGTCTGAATATATATAGCCAATAATACTTCAAAATTATAGTTGTATTGTTAAAAAGTCGCAAACTTGCCGCAAGTCGAGCACGTCCTTAATATTTTACGAGACACAGAAGAAATTTTCATTCAGTAAATAATACGGCCGAGCTCGTTCGTCTTCGACTGTCCTCTTTTGCAACGGTGACGCTCGGTGTGATATCGATACCCGCTACCGATTCACATACGATGCGTGATGCATGGAAGGCGGTAGGTATATATGGGGCATTCCATGCCAAATCGACCACTTTTGAACCTGACCCTTTTAGATTTTGCTGAAAATTTTCTGTCCTTTTCTACCCTATGAAAGATGTTTCTACAAATTTTTTCAAATTTTTTCACCCAACCCAAAAAAAGTAATGAATTTTTCAAGAAAATGGCTTTTTTATTTTCAAATAGCCATAACTTTTTTAGAAATTGACTTTTTGGGACCTTTTTTTTAAAAAAAATTTGTTTTTGAATGAACTTTTCGAAAAAATACACGAAAAAAATTTAACATGATCAATTATATAAAATAATCGGGTTTTTTGAGTAAAATCGTCATTTTTCCGAAGTTCGCCATTTTTTTTTTTTTTTTTTTTTTTTTTCTCAATAAGAACTTCAATGATTTTGACAGCTATCCCCGCTAATCTCGGAGTGGGCCGATTTTTTTTTCTATTTTTTTTATTTAATTAAAAAAAAAAATTTTTTAATTTTAAAAAATGAAATTTTTTTTTTCATAAATACTATTTATATAACAATAAAAATGTTATTCAATGGTTCTGAGGTATTATAATCTTTATTTATTATGTTAATTTTCTATTTTACTGACTAGGATTAATGATTAATAAAGTAAATTTTCAATGATTGAAAAATGATTCAACAATTTATTAATTACGTCTCTGGCGTTTAAATATTTTACAAATTTTGTGCTCGTTGGAATTTGAAAAGCTTTTAATGTACAAACAACCATTTTTGTCTGGAATTATACAGTGTAATTGTTGAGTTCCTGTGATCGGTTTCGTTTTTAAAAATCTTTCATTCAAATCATTTACTGCTGTATTATAATCCTCTTCTGGGGAAAACTTAATTATGATGTTTGGCAAGTTGTCCGGATCAGAAGTCCATTCAAAGAGTTCTTCGGGCCATACCCTAGTTTATCGATCCTATTGACGCATCAAAATTTGAATTTCAGTCATTATAATCGAAGATTAACATAATAAATAGAGATTATAATACCTCAGAACCATTAAATAACATTTTTATTGTTATATAAATAGTATTTATGAAAAAAAAAAAATCATTTTTTTCAATTAAATAAAAAAAATAGAAAAAAAAATCGGCCCACTCCGAGATTAGCGGGGATAGTTGTCAAATTAATTGAAGTTCTTATTGAGAAAAAAAAAAAAAAAAAAAAAAATGGCGAACTTCGGAAAAATGACGATTTTACTCAAAAAACCCGATTATTTTATATAATTGATCATGTTAAATTTTTTTCGTGTATTTTTTCGAAAAGTTCATTCAAAAACAAAAATTAAAAAAAAAAAAAGGTCCCAAAAAGTCAATTTCTAAAAAAGTTATGGCTATTTGAAAATAAAAAAGCCATTTTCTTGAAAAATTCATTACTTTTTTTGGGTTGGGTGAAAAAATTTGAAAAAATTTGTAGAAACATCTTTCATAGGGTAGAAAAGGACAGAAAATTTTCAGCAAAATCTAAAAGGGTCAGGTTCAAAAGTGGTCGATTTGGCATGGAATGCCCCATATACATAATGCAATCGAGTAGTTGAATGCGCGCCCGCGCCAATATCGATTCGTGTGAGTCACTCCATCTTCCCGGTGACTCGCTGGGCTGACCTTACGCGGCTGCTGCACTGCTGCTCATGTTTTGCTATTACTGCTTATACGACTTATACGACTCGTTGCATTTGACTTGATACTCAACGTCAACCGTGAGACTCTGCCATGATATGAATCGTCGTACTTGGGCCTGATGACACTATATGATTTTTTATTTAGTTCTCGACCTGTCACTATAAATTCATGTCTGAATTGTATATTTTCTAATTATTTCCAATTGTCAAAATCTCCATTTCTAAAGTTAAGCTTTAGAAAAATAACTACACCGATAAATACGTAAATTGAGCTTAAATTCATATTTCTCTCTTTAAAAAGTCATTGGCACCGAAACACGACGAACACGAGCATTCTCAAGGTCGTGTTTTGGTGTCAATGATTTTTTGAAAAATAACTTCTTTGGCTCACCATGTGAATATCATAAAAGAAATACATGAAATTCAAGAGAACCAGAGATTTTTCTCAAATGTTCTATTTTATGAATTTAAAAAAAAAATGTTTGGAACGATATGAATCTTTTGGATGTCTTGTTGAAATAATACATTTTGAATCTGTTGATAGCAATAATTAGTTCGAAGAAGTTAGTTTGTGATTTTTTCACAAACGATGTACAAAGACATAATAAAAATATTTATGTCATATAAGAAACACTTTTTGGTCGTATATGCATAAGTAGATAGGCGTGAGGCGTGGGACGTTCTCCCGGAAATTATTTTCGTGATTCTCGAGCGTGGAAGAGGCAGTCTGTGGCGTACAATCGTCATATGTAGTAGTAATATCGTAACGTCGTTTTGTCGATTGCGAAATTGAGTCTCGTTAGCGAATGAGTGTGGCGCACCTTTGCATCATTGCACAAGATGTAATTAGGCATTAGGCATACGACCCGCCCAAATTCTCCATCACATTTTTTCTTCACTTTTGCTGACTTTTCCCACCTTGCAGAATTTTTAAAAACTATGACAGTGTGTAGCACTACCTTGTTGGAAGGATTTTGTGTAAATTATTTAAAAAAAATTAATTTAACCTATTGAAAAATTGATCACTTTTATAACGTCGCCGGATCATTAAAAATATAGCTTGTTAAAAAAAAATGTTGGAACGAAAAAGTCCAACATTTCCTTCCTATAAATTTTGTAAAGCCTTTTTTTTTTATAACTTCATCGACCTCATAAAATTGATTTTTCTTAAAAAATGTGATTTTTTTTTTTCATTATTTTCCTTTTATATTTTCCTGCAAAAATTACTGAATTTTCAAAGTGGGACCAACCGATCTTCCGGAATAAAAAATAATATCTCGACAGAGAAGCGTAGAATCCGTTTTATGATACTTTTCCGAAATATTATTTTCCACGACTGCGTCTAATAATTTGTGTGCCTGATTACCAGGGCACCAAATTTATATGGCTGTATCGGTTTCGAAGCACGTGTCCGCCGACAGAGTCGAGCTCGCGACACTGCTCAGACCCAATCCTCGGACAGCCAACACTGTTATGTGCCGCGGCATAACCTCACTTTGAAATGGCCTGTTTTTGATTGTTTTTGCTCGCCAATAATCACCGTTTGACCATTAAAACAGAATAAATGAATTAACCTCAAAAATTTCGAGGCTAATCGTTTTCGAGTTAGACAACAAGAAAAAACCGAACGAGCCATCGTAAACATCGTAAAACATTGAAAACATCGTAACGCGTTTGAGAAAGTGGATAGAATTGCGTTCTGAAAGTGAGGTAATTGATGGAACTTAGTTTTTGCTTGTATCTAGAATAATATCCAAATAGTTTTCGCAAACGCGTTAAGATGTTTACACATAACTGTTGCGAGTACTAACAGGCTCGTTTGGTTTTTTTTTTTTTTTTTTTTCCTTTTTTCACATCTTCATCTTCGTTGTGTCTTCGGCATTTCAAAAAAAAAATATTTTCGATCGAAAAAATTTACTGAAGATCGGAAGGGACCTCAAATAAAGTATTCAAAAAAATGGAAATTTCAAGAGAACTGACAATTATTATTCGTTTATATTTTTGAAAAAAACTACCACTCTCTTTCTGTCTTTTCCTATACTGTATCTTTCGCTTTTTTCATTCATTTTGTAGTATTTTTTTGTTATTAGATATCTTCTGATGAGTAAAAAAATGACGCAAGGATTGAGTGATATTTTTCAAAAATCCCTCGGTAAATGAGAAATTCAAGAAAACTTGCTATTTATAGCGAACAAACGTTACCACTCTTTTTGCCCTGCGCTTTTCGCTCTAAAATATTCGCCTTTAAATTCCGTGACACTTCCGAGACTTGGGGAATAAACCTGAAAATTAATCAATATCTAGAATTCATGTGGTCAGCGATTTAAATAATGGCTAGTCTCTTTTTTTTTTCAATCTTTTTTTTTTTTCTATACTATCTACGTAACTTTCTCGGTTCACATGTTGCACAAGGGAAGAAGTTCGTGGCAATACTGAGAGACTTGAAAGAATATATTAATAACTTAGAAAAATCTGTAAAATTCTCTTGATTTCCATTATTCTCTTTGCCTCTCTTTAACCGTCCAAAATATCTATATTTGTAATTCCTTAATTCCTATTTTTTTCACGAAACAATTCTCTAACGTTTACCAGAGACCAGAGAGCAAACAGGCATTTAAATTCGAGATAATATGCAATTCTCTTCATTGCTGATGGAAAAAAATCTAACTCTTTCTGGCTCTTATTCGATTTACAATACTAATTTTATAGATTTTCCAGATTTCTCATTCCGTTTCTCGTAACTCAATCGCACGTGCAATCTCTCACCTCCCTCGTCCTCTTCGCTTTAGTATTATCGGTTTTTCCCCGCGCGGCTCAAACACACACACACACGGACCCGCACACGCACTTCTCATCTCTAACAATTTCCTCGGTGATGTTCTGTCTCATGGAGCAGACTAGCCGATCACCTTCAGCAACGACGTGTTTGCGGTGGAGAAAGAAGAAAGAAAAAGGGGCGAAGTGGTGGGGTGGGGGGAGCCCGCGAAAGGACATTGGCCGTGACCTGCGCGTGGGCTCTGCAGAGGGGTCGGCGGCCCCTTGGCTAGAGAGTTCCAGCACGCCGTGCGGCTCCGAGCTATGTCGACGTACATTCGTACATACAGTGGTTGTTGGTATGGCTGATTCCCAACAGCGCCTGTCACTAGTCACTACCGGCTGTGGTCTCACAGCTGTACGTGTTCAATGTAGAGCTATATAAATACACAATACATGGCAAAGGAACACAATCACACAATTCGCCGTCTGCTTGTTTCTGACGTACGATGACGATAAATGTGAAATTAGAACTTGTTAGAAGAAAAAGGAAAAACATGCGGTAAACAGGAAGCATACGAAAAGCTGAACAGAATCGCCTAGCATTCGGACAAAAAATCACAAACAATGTGATTATAACGAGATACTTCGAAAAAGGAATAAATATCAAATAGCAACTTACGAGCCTGTTAGTACTCGGAACAGTTATGTGTAAACATCTTAACGCATTTGCGAAAGTGGATAGGATTGCATTCTGACAGTGAGGTGATTGATAGAACTTACTTTTTGTTTGTTTTTCGAATAATATTCAAATAGCTTTATAAAAACTTTAGTCTTCTTGGAAATCCTTTTTCAATATTATCCAATATTGAAAGAGAGAAATTAATTTTTGTTAAACTGCCGACTGTCTAATATTAAATCACAAAATTGAGTGACAAGATGCCACTTTAAGAAGAGTGAAATGATTCATAGCATATCAAGAATAATGGTCCATTAATTATTATAATATTGGAGTGACAGAAGGGTTAGTAACTGCAACGCTTGGAGTGGGCCCAAGCAACTGACGCCATCTCTAGGCGGCACGGTCAACTCTGTTGAGCTCACACGGACACGCACTAATGTTGTTTACGCATTCCTCAGATTGCACCGAATTACTCCCAGCCGTAACAGCACCGGTAGGGCGTGCGATAAGATGTTTACACATCAAAAAAGTAATTACCAATTGAAACAAAAACATAATTCATATATCGTGCGGATAAAGTTCAGGAATTGGCATCATTCGAACCATGAACAATGATTTTATAGTGTAAGAATATTTTGTTCATTTTTTTATAAAACCAAACTTGCAATTAGTTCACCCTGAAATCATTGTTGATAGTTTTTAAATAGTTAATGCTGGTAGAACAAAAATTATGCTTAGAACACATCGTGAAAAATGCGGTGAAGTGAAGAAAAAAAAAGTGAGGCTGATTCTACCGAGCAGACAAGTATATAATTTTTGTTTGACACTAATCAGACTTGAACGCGATATTATTATTATTATTATTATTATTATCATTATCATGATCACGATTACCGGACCAACAGCATTTGAGAAGTTTCGAAGTGTGCATCAAACTACCCGAAAGGGAAAGCTGCTACTCACCCGCGCGCTTAATTGACGTTAAGCAAAAAATCGGACGAGGTCGATATTTATAACCTAAAAACGAAATTCTGAAGGTGCCATTTTAAGTCCAAACTTGCATAAACCTTCAAATACTTTTATGATTATTAGAATGGAATTCATTCTCCCATGTAAACATAAATAAACAAATATAACGTTTTTACATTAAAAGGTACGACGAGTCAGATAATGCAATCAACGACAATATATTGTACTTCATTTTCCATTAGTCGACGGACGAATTTAATTTTTCAATTACTTGCTATAATTCAAATTGAAGATAGGAATGAAGTATAATCGAAATGAAATTCGTCTTTCGGTCAATGGGAAAAGAAGTACAATGCATTGTTGTTCGCCTTGCGACGTGTCGAGGTGGGTGGGGAGTGGGGGGGGGTCCTGCAGGGCAGGGAGAGCAGGTATGGCGCAGGTTCCTCCGTTTTGGGTGAGTCATTTCGCAATGTTCTATATATGTGCACACCGTGGTATTCAATCAATCAATCTCTCCCCCCCCCCCCCCCTCTCCCTCTTTCTCTCTCCCATGATCTACTTACGGTTCCACATTTCTGGTAGTTCCTCTCGCCATACGTACTCGGCTAACTTCGATCCTCCAAATCCCCTTCTATTCATTGTCAAATACCACGAGAAGGGAGCACACGCAGAACTCGCGAAGGCCACACGCCGCCATCGGCGTCTCCCGACACGGTCGATAAGCATGCCCCCATCAAACCCTCGGGCCCCCTCCCTCTCTCGCCCTTTCTATTCATCATTTTCCGTTTTACTTATTTCCCTATCTATAAAAATGGCGAAGCAATATTTTCCATTCTCGCAATTTAAATGGAGCGTTTTAATAGGGATTTTTTTGATAATATTATTCAATTATATTTTTCTATTATTTTCTACCATGTCTATGTGTCTTTAAAAGGACACTGTTCGAATAAAAAACCAAATAAGTTGATGAATTCATTTGAATATAATTTTAAGCATTTTTTTTTTTTTTGCTTTGAAACAAAAAATTATATGATGAGAATTACATTTTTTAATTTTATGTTGGATAAATTTAAACAATTATTAGATCACAATGATTATCACTATTGTTATTAATAACCATTCATAATTGTTTTAAATTATTTTAATGATTTCTTTTATTCAAACTGTGCCCATCTCTAGTCTCCCTTATGATTTTCATGCAGCGGGCTCTTTTCTCGCCTCCTTTTTTTTTCACTGCTATTAATATCTCCCCTCGAACGATTCGTCTGATGATAGCACCCTCTCGCGAAAGTCACTTTGTATTCCTTGTGCAAATTATCCCTGTTTGGCTGTTAGTCTCAACCTTAACCTTTGCCTTACCGAACCTCAGGCAACTTCCTACCTAACCTACGACCATCAACATCATCAATCCGAGAACGAGCACCACCAACGTCAACGTCCCAAGAGCTTCTCTCCCGAGCTTTGGAGTCCCATCTCCTGTCCAAAATATCGCAAGGATCCTGCGGATGATAACCGTCTGAACAGAATGGGAATTACCGGGTCGCCCAGCTGGCCCGAGCACGTCTTTCTGGTATTATGTATAGACATATGTAATATTAAATAGCTCCGTCAGTTTTCAACGAAATGTAGACAGTAAAATGAAAATCGTAAAATTTCACTCATAAAGTTGAATCAGGAATGAAAAAAAGTAAAAAGAAAATACGTTTAATTTAAAAGCTTTATTATCGAAGCGAAGGCTGCTATGACTGTTTCGTTAATTGAACTTTTTTTTCCCGATACTTCGATAAATTTCTTACTATTTTAACGTCGGATGAGTTTTCAAATTTTACGCCTTTTATCTTTACTTCGTTGGTGGTAAAGTGATTGGCAGTTGAGTGAGTTAAAATTTTCATTGCAGCAACTGTCAATCATTGCAAGATGGCCAACGGTTACACTCATTTTACCTTATAAACGACTTAAACATTGTTGTTTTGCATTTACCCCGATGTTTTATATTTTCGCGCAGCCTATACTGATTATTGATTGAATCTTCGATATAATGGCGTTTTCAGGTGGTTGAGATTGCTCCGAAAATTGCTGCTGCGTTCTTTCTAACGTCGATACTGATTTCATCACCTTAAAATTATTCATCTTTACTGATGATTCAAACTTTGAAACTTTACAATTTTAATCATTCGTTAATAATGATTAATTCCATGAATATATATAGTTTTATTTTTCAAGCATTTTCGAATCTTCACACCAAAAGAAATTTATGTAGGGAATTTCAATGCATTAAACTTTGAGTGAAATTATAATCATCAAATTAAAAACACAGAGGTTATTACGTTCGAAACTATGCGATACAACTTGTTGTACAACTTAAGGTATTCGTTTCACACAGGGGTGGATTTTATGGGTCCTTGACTACTGCGCGGTATGCGGTCTGTGGGAACATTCCCGAGTGGTGTGAGAACTCCTTCACGAGTACGATGACGAGTAAACTTTTCCTTTGACTCGTAACATCGTAACAATTTATCAACAGTGTTCGGAACAAGGACGAACACGAGTACAAATATGAAGGAGTCCCGAGAACCCGGGTCCACACTACTCGCGAATGTCTCCCCGCGCGAATACTCGCGAGTAGTGTGGGACCGGCCGAAAGCAGGTTGTCCACCGGCCTGAAAAGTCATGAAAACTCTTAAATGTCATGAAATCTCACCTGACCTAGAAAAAGTTTTAAAATGTCATTAAAACAAACCCAAACCCAAACATTTTTTAATTCAACCCTCGGAATTCACTAATATATTTCCTATTCTACGTATTTTCCATTTTTTTTCGATTGTTTGCGGTTGACACTAAAAATTTACAATAGTTTCTCGTTAGATCAATGGGTGATTCTCTACTAATCTACTACTAGTCTACTAATTATAAAAATTCCAAATGTTTGGTTTTCAAATCATTGGAACGGACGCAATCGCTGCCCAAGCCGTATAGCATCCTTTTATGGTTAACGCTGTGGCGGTTCTACAAATCAATAAAATTACCTATAAAAATTTTAATAAATTAATAAATCAACGTTAAATAAATTAGCAAAATTTCGTTGGGGTACCAGACCAGAACGTTTCCTCAAAAAAAAAAAAAAAAAATCATGGACCTGAAATCACGCGGTAAAAAAAGGCTGGCTCCTTAACTAAATAAACTTCGTTTCAATCGAATATAACTTTTTTTTGTCAGCATCTGTGAGGGTTTTCTCGCATGTGCCCATAAATGAAACATTCATCTTTCATAAAATACTTAATAATGAATAATAACGCAGATCATAAGACAAATAACAGAATGATGAATTTAAATTGAAGATTCAAGAGATTCAATCTTCATTCTCTCGATCTGCATAGAGTTCACCATTAAATACAACACCGTTCTTCCACACAAATATATATAATACCATTGTAGTACTTACCTGACTTTATCATTGTATATAATATATATAATAGCGCGCTCGCGTGACTTTGGTCTAGCTATTAGCCGTGTAGGTTCAATGGCACGAAAGAGGTCACTTCAAAGTCTTCACTGCAGAGCCATTTTTTTTAAGGAAAACATACTCACCCTATTGATGTTACTTTTTTTTTTTAATGAAAAGAAAATGAAATTTTCTATCGATTGTTGTACATGATAAATAAGTCGCTCGTGAACCCTCAAATTTCGTGCTATAAGAGAATTAAATCGACGGATATATGACGTGAATAAATATGCGCAGTTTGTAACCCAAACTGATACGACGCTCGGTTGCCCCGGGTACTTTGGGCATGCGTGAAATTTCTCGCGATTAATTTTTTAATTAAATTTATTTATTTATTTGACGTTCAAAAAATTATGATTTTTTCTCTGTTTTCACTTTGAATATTGTAGAATCAACGTAAGTTTCTCAAAATCGTACATTTTGCTTGCAGGATAGCTGGCAGGATGCAGGACTGGTTTGTACTCACATAAGAATAATCGATAATTTTGCGATTATGCAAGTAGCCATGTGCCTTATATATGTATTATGCTATTAAAGCCATTCATTTATTTGAGTATACATATTTTCTATGTATATATGCGTTTATATTTCTGGTATCTGTATTGAGAGAAATTGTAGTAGTCGTAATGATTATCATCTGATAAAACCAAAATTTGTATTTTATGCAACTATTCTATAGTAAAAAAATGTAAATTTTTTACGGCAAAAATAGTTTCGCAATTTACAAATTTGTTGTCACTTAATAGTCGATTTATATAATGTATACATACGTATATACAAATGATATAAAACTATATATATTAGTGTGTTTCATTCAAGAATTTTTTTTTTTTTTTCGATTTCCACCATAAAAAAAAAAGTAAGGATTTACACTTTAAGGGAGGTTTTTACTTTTTTGGACCGTAAAGTTCTCAATTTTTTAGAATTTTTTAATATGAGAAAAATATTAAACATAGAATGCTGTTAAATTTGGCATATTCGCACTAGTGGTCTTTATTTTAATTTTAAACACAAAAAGTTTTTTAAAGGTTGATTTCACAGGGGGTGGGAGCCGAATTTTTACGAATATATTATGCTCTGCTTTATCAAATTACTAGTCTGCTTTGTCAAATTGTTATGATTTTATTCTTTTAATCACAATATATTTATAAAAAAAAACAAAATTCAGCCGCCACCCCCTGTAAAGTGAAGTTTTAATCTCAACAAATACCTCGTAAAAGCGAAGCTCTGGCAATTGATTCCAAGAGGTTCCGCATTTTTAGGTAATATAAATGACGAATGCGCCACCCCTTCCGTTTTTTGCCAGCGCTTTCCTTTCGCAAGGAAATTATTTAAGTGTAAATCTATACTTTTTTATGGTGGGAATCGGTAAAAAAAAAAAATCTGTAATGAAACGCCCTAATAATGCCCTGTATAATGGCAAGGGTGCAAAACTGTATTTGGAATTCACGAGAGTTTACCGAACTCGGACTCACTCTGATGTCTCGTCGACGGTTCACCAATCTCCCTCTCCTAGTATTCGACCTCGAGCATTTCCCACCCCTCTCCATAATATAGCATCCCCAATGACGTTCACGCCGCGGTGAACTTAGTACCCCTATACGTATGTTTCATATAGATTTTTCACATGTATGCTCATCGCCAGCTTTATAGATTTTTTTACTCCCACCTGCTGACGCTGCACCTTGTCAATCGCACACCTTCCCTTTTCTTGTGCTTTCTTGGTCCATTTTTCTTACAGAGAATTATTGAAGCCCCATTAGTTGATCCGAGTCGCGATAGGATTTAGGGCCGGTCGTTCCAACTTTTAGATAAAGGTATTTGCTAGATACAGCATACCAAAAGTACGAGATTTTCGACGGGTAACCTTTACCCGCAGGTTGAACAACTGGTCTTTAATACGGCAATCAATTGAAAAAATTCTTTCATTGGAGAAAATCGATACTTTTGACTCTGAGAATGGTTGAAAATTATTAAAAACTATTAAATTTTAAACGAACGAAATAGCAATCATTTTAAAATTAAATTTTTCAAAAAGCTTCAATGTTTGTAGTATCTTATTTCGTTTTCAATTAACGAAGTATTGAAATTCCTATTTGTAACGAAACCTTTTGGTCACAATTCTTATAATTTTCGAGAACTTTTAACAATTGATAAAGACGAGTGGGTTCGATCGAGTTAAATTATCCTTATGTGCTACAGGTTCTCGGTGAGTCCCTCTCGCTCCTCCATGAGCCCCCCCGATCGCGCTATCTCTCCCGCATCTGCGCAAACTCCAGCCTGTAGCACATCGCGTTAAAAAAAAAAAAAAAAAAAAGATTAAATCAACATGGGATAAAAGAATATTTTCACTGTAAATACGCGAATACGTACATGAAAATGTTGAATTTTGCGAGGAATTTCTTTATTCTGGATAACCGTTTTCCGGATGACCGTTGCGCGGATATTAAATTCATGACACTGACACCAAGTCGTTTGTAAATTGTCGATATTGCAGTTGAGCTTGTCGTTAAAGGTAGATAGGGCCTTCTTCTCTTGATCTCGCACGATCCGTATGGCGCTATCGCGATCCCACTCAAGTGCTCCTCTTCCGTATTGAGCTTCGCCTTGAGGGCTTGCAATGACGTCGATGCATAAAAGTCGAGTCTATACACCGAGTTCATATCACTTTTCTCAGCTGTTGGTATTCGCCCACGCACTATCAGTGACAATCCGCGAGATTTGCAACCCAGTTTTACACCCCGTTGGGTTTGGGGAAAAAAAAACCGCTTCGATTTTCCGAATCTCTCATTTCGTCCCCCGTCTCGTGACATCATCATCTCGTCGCAGTTCTATCCGATACACCGCAATGCGCGAGTAACACAATTTTACGTTTCGTATCACTAACAATAGGAACGGTTTAATACATAATTATATTTCGATCGCAATCCATTTTATAAAAAATTAGTTTGGAACATTCTTTTCTCTCGACCACGCAATCGAATGAAAACCCATTGAAATGTATTTTCGGATACTAGAATTATAAGTCAATCCTCGAATAAATTTCAATATTTATTATAAATGAATAATCATTCAAAATTAGTGTGTATTGATCGAAAAAGTTATAATTTATCGATTTAGATGCGTGCATGCATGCGTGCTTGCATGCGTGTGTACTCGTGTGCACCATTTGAAAGAAATACCATTCAAAATATTTTTTTTTATCTCAGTTATCAATAATTAATAGACAGCAAACAAATCAAAACTCATTACCAAAGAATTATTATTCTAAATGACTTTTGATTACTCGGCGGAAAGATTATAATTGATAAATTGAATAAGTTCAAGATACATTTAGACTGGAATACAGTATTCGAATTTAAAACGACGAAAAACAATTTTCTAACGATTTTACATCAAAATAATTGTTAGAAACAATGTGAATCTCCATTACGATATGATGAATTTATTCGAATTACGGTTAATTCATCGAAAAATATATAATTCTCATATTTGTGTCGTAATTATTAATATTTTGCGATACAATTATTTTGAATCATATTTGTTATTAGAAGGGTGATGAGCTCGCCCAGCACTTAGATATTCTTTGGATAATGGCAACACCCACTTCAAGGTCAAATAGATCGCCCTTATATTGCGGTGAGACTCGATTGCGGTATAAGCTTTTTCCTCGATAATTTCATTATATCGGAGCATGACAAGTTCCCGAGAGGATACTACGACGTCCCGGTAAATGCATTATTCAATAAATACCGCTGATAGATAATTGAAATAATTCCATGAGAGTGCTTTGCGAGAACCGTTGTTACTGTCAAACCTCGTCGAGCAAACTCGATATTGCCAAGAACGTATTTTCGATATATATATATAGAAATAGATCGGTCGCAAATTGGTGTGACCAAAGAGAGAAATCGAATGTGTTTATGAAACAAATCTTATTCGGTAAAACAAAGCTCGAAATAAACCTTCTTCCACTAAAAATTATTCGAAGATGTTGCAATGAAGTACAATCATTTTTTTTTTTTGTATATCAGACAAAGTTACACTAATCTCCACTACGTTTTACATCGTACGAAACGTCTTTATTAAATCATAAAGTTGTTGAATTTAACACACACACACAGCAGATGAAGTCATAGTTATGATTTTTTTCCGATACGGTCTCACCTCAAGTTAGAATAATGAAAAATATACTTATACATTTGCCAAATCTTGTTAAACGTCAGTGAAATCGAATAATCGTGGCTTACCACAAAGTTAAGTGCGAAAAAAACTAATTGGATTTGTAAATTAGCGCTATGCAAAGTCTCGTGACAACGTCCGACAGTCAGCTTCCCGATGCTTGGTATTGCCGCAAACATAAAGGTTATCTCGGTATAAGTGTTAAAATCTTGGAGCTGCGTTTGCAATTTCATACATGATCTCTTAATTTGATTGGATGGAACCAATTCCAACTCATTTCTAGAAGCTACATATGTTATGATTACAAGTACTGTGCAGATTTAGTTTGTTGAAACGCTTTAATTGGACTTTGTTGTGAGCAGCACTTCTGAACTGCACAGCTCAACTATCGCACTTTTCACGATTTGGATTCTATTAATATTAGAATGAGTATAAAAAATCGTTATTTATTTAAAAATAAAAAATAAAAAAAAGTGCTTGAAAAATAGATAATATTTGTATCATCCAAATATTCCGATATGATAATTGAAATATAAAGCTTTTATTGACTACCGTGGCATTGACCGAACCTCCTAAACCCTTTGCGTCATGATCCATCCACATCTCGTTCTCAGGTACTCATTTATTTAACTTCTTTTTTGATAACAAGTACTCGGTTTTTTGTTTCTACAGGTTCCCTAGAATGTTGATAAATGTAAAAAAAATATGAACAGTAATTAATTATCAATTTAAAAAATACCATAAATAAACAAGTAGTCGAAATTAGTACTTTCTCAAAGACAAATGCATTATCTACAAATTTATAATCAAGATCTGGACGGAAATTTTTCTCTGTACTCAGTATACCCGACAGAATTTTTCAGAACTGTTTAGAATATTCTGCCATGTTGTTATTGTTATAATATCTATTTTTATGGTAACAAATATATGTGAAATACAGTGATTTCCATACTGAATTCAAATTAACAAATGTATTTTCTTAAAACTTGCGTTCTAGCGATTTTTCGGGCTTTGGAATCCGAATATGTCGTGACAAATTGATAATTTCCGAAATTCAAGATGACGGTATCAATATGGCAGACAAGCATTCCCAAAAATAGTCTAATTTTTCTGGAACTCGTGTTCGTAGGGTTTTTTGAGTCGCTGAATAACAGAAGAGACAAGAAGATACAGTTCTGGTTAATCCAGCTCCACATCCGTAACCGGCCGCGGCACAGCCGCGTAACCGGCGCCATACACATTCTCCCCACACACATGGAGAATTTGTAAAAATATTATTTTCGAGTTTCTGAGATCGAATGCTATCCAAATTTGACCGAAAAGTACATTTAAAAATGTACGTCCGTACAAACCTCACGCAATCGGAAACAATATCTGACGAACTGGATTCACAGTAAAATCATGAAAACACATGATTTTAGTTGACGATACTGAAGTCAAGAAGACAAGTTATATTTTGAAGATAAGATTTGCATTTAGCAATCAAAAACCCCCCAGAAAACCAGTCTCAACGGTAATACATTTTTTTAACGAGGAGAGGCTGCCAGTTGACAACACCGTTTTGGAACCAGCTTTTGCAGAGTAATATCTGGGTATTATTCTGATGTAAACGCAAAATATTTGGTGTAAATACGCAATAGGTTCATGTGAAATTTTAATTTCAAAAATAGCTTATAAATTATATACTCCACGTATTACGTATGGCCAGCGGCGAGACGCGGAGGTACCTAGTGGCTCCGACTCGCGAAGTTCGCGCGGTCGAGCCCTACTCGTGATACTTTGTCTTTTTACCTCTTTCAACATTTCTCGATATATATTTACACTATAAAGGACATAATAAAATGTGATTGTGCAATGGTAATCATCTTATTTATTGTCAACGTATAGATATATTATTTAATATGATGAATAATATTCATTATAATGTCTCCGATTCTTCGCGACTGCAATAGTCGGGATGATTTTCATTACAATAACATCCAAAATATAAAAAGTATTGACATTAAGAGCATTGAATGAATTCTGGTTTGGATTCCTCGCAGCTGTGTATCCTTTTTTACATTTCCCCGTTCATTTTTACATGAGGTGTATTATTCATCATATTAAATAATATTTCTATACATTGACAATAAATAATATGATTACCATTGCACGATCGAATTTCAATATATTTGAGGAATGGTGAGAAAAAAAAGAAAACAGAATTACGCGTGGGGCTTTAAGGCGTGAACTCGAGACTGCCAGTTGGAGCCGTTAATCACTACGCCACGACTCGCAGCTGACCGTTGATAATATGTGGAGTATACAGGGTGGACCAGCTCAATCACCCCAGCGATTAAGCGAGATGCAAAAAAATATTTTGTACGAAATATTGAGAGTTCAGATGGAGAAAGAACATGACGGATTGGATTTTTGTGAGGGCAGGAGCCCCGCCCAGGTATTTTTTTTGGTATTTTTTTCCCCTGAATCTGGAAGCATCAAATTCTACAATAAGAAGTACCAGCGTTCATATGGCCTAAACTTAATGGTTAATGAGATACGAGCCGATAAAAGTGTAAAAAAAAATTGAATAAAAGATTTTTTTTTATCAAAACATTACCCCCCCCCCGAAAGTTTGAAAGGAATTTGAAAGTAGAAAGTTTGAAAGGATAACATTGGAGAAAAAATCGCGAGTGAGACGGAAACAATTAATCGCATTGTTTCACCCGAAATGGTTACGCTAGCAAGAGCTTCGAACTCTTATCGGGCATAAGCATACCGTAGCATATGCGTTAGCTCAGTTCTCAAAAGACTCAAGTAATTTGCGCCATTGATATTGTCGTCAAAAAAATATGGCAAACATGGCGAAAATTACTCTAGACGATGTGCTACTCCTCTGTCGGTATGAAAAACTGCGTACCAGAATTCTGCCAGAGGGTTGATCTTTCGGAGAAACGCAGAGAACCACGAATTGGGTATAATGATTGTGCAGTTCGTGGTTCGCGCATATTGTTACTGATTTCTTAAATGAAAATTATCGCCAATATCGACCCGAACGAAATGGCCACGTACACTAATCCGCAAGATCCCCAGCTTTGTTCAACAAACTAATAAAAAAATTGAAAAAAATAAGCTAAAAAAAATTGACTAAATAAATAAATATGAATAAAAAAATTGAAAAAATAAACATCCTCTACGTATCCGCAAGCTTGACGATGGTGTAGAGGCTTAAGCCCGATATAAGTTCGAAGTTCTTGTCAGCGTAACCATTTTGGGCGAACCAATGCGGTTAATTGTTTCCGTGTAACTCACGATTTTTTTTTTTTTTTTTTCCAAATGTAATCCTTTTAAATTTTCGATTTTTGGAACTGGCATACGCCAAAGTATTCGGGAGAAAACAATTTTGATATTATTTTATTTTTTATTTTTTCCCACCAATTTTTGCGGCTCGTATTTCATCACGCATTTTAAGTTTAGGCCGTATGACCGTTAGTACTTTTTATTGCAGAATTTAGAGCTTTTTCAAATTCAGAAAAAAAAATACCATTCCATTAAAAAAAAAAAAAAAAACAAGTTGACCTTCATCTGAACTAGGCAGCTTTTCTCACGAGAAACCCGATAACCGTCATGTTCTTTCCCCTTCTGCAAACTAAACATTTCGTATAAAACATTGTTTGCATCTCGCTTGAATTCAGAGATTTCGGCATTGCGCTGGCGCCGAGTTTATTTTTTATCGACTACCGGAAAATGCAAGAATTTTTGTGTAACAAATCGTTTGGAACCCGTAATTAATCCGACAAGTTCGATTAATCGTCCTGCGATTACGCCCCGACGACCAGCGCTATGACCATTTTTTTTCGTTTCATTCATTACGTAATTCGACCCCTGAAGGGTCGCCATACTGTAACAAATGGTTTGCCAAATTCTGTCACTATCTCCCGGCCTATTACTTTTCGTCTCGGAGATTTGTTCGATTTCCAGGTGCGAAAAGTACTTTGAGGCATGAATTATGCGTATGCACATATTATGATTAAATATCTCTATACAGGTGCCAGACGACTTTCCTATCAGACTGATTACCGGGGAATCTATGCGAAAACCAAAAAAAAATGTTTCATACAAAAGTTGCATATTTTCGAACGTATTTTCAGATGACGTGACCAAAAATTTCTTAAATTTTTTTTGAACTATATAATCAACATCGCTGTTCACATTTCAGGGAATCCGAGCTTCTTTGTAAGGACTTAAAATTGTGCAGAATCGCATTCCGCATTCAAATGTGTAGGATAAATCTTTTGGATCGCTCTTCACTGAAAGTAGCGGAGGAACTTGGAGATATCAAAATCGTGGGAATTAAATTTAGACGTAAAACAATATATATATATTATTAATATATATATATATAATATTTAATATATTAATAATTTATATATATATATATATATATATATATATATATATATATATATATATATATACATAATACGTACTAAATTACATAACATATGTTATAATTAAAAAATAACATAATATAATCTATGTTGATGTTGATGTAACGTGATGACTTATTTTTTAAGATGCAAAATATCACCGTGGCAGAAATTTTACATTATACGAGAAACAAAGTTCACAAAAAATAACAACCATATACATATGTATCGGCGTTAAATGATCTGAAGTGAAACGTAGGATTTTAGATTTTGTTCATTGTCCGTCTAGTTCTATTATTTTACGCTTCATTATATTCCGTTCATTATTCTATGTTTTTTTATACCCATTTAATATTATTCTATGGTGTTACCTCATTGATTTATATTCGGGAACGAGCGTGACTAACAAGATTACTTCGTACTTCTGAACGTGCCACCAGGAACAATGACTCAACTTATGCCACTCAACGTTTACGGATTGCGTATGTGAACAAATTTCGTTGAATATTTTACCGATATGGTTATTATATTCTAATATGACGTTAATCTTCATGCTAGAAATAATATTCGTCGTTTGCAATCACTCAACCATAATGAGTTTTCATCACTTCAATTTACTGATTTTTTTAAATATGTATGGCATAAAATTGGGTGTATAAAGAAGAAGCCATCAGCATTTATGACTCCCGTTGAATTCTCTTTTTAATCATACTTTCGACAAATGTGCTATACGCAGTGCTCCAGCGGTAATTACATATGCTTGGTGTAAGAAATCTTTGTGCTTTCAACATTTTTTCACCGAATATGATTATTGTAGTATGTATGGGCCGTAAGGCAAATCGTCTACGTGAAGCACGGAAGCCAACTAACTTACGTGCTGAAGAGGAAAAAACGGAAACGAAAAATGAACGCGACATCTATATCTAATCTTGTTAGTAATGCTCGTTCGCGAATATAAATCAATAAAATAGTACCATAGAATAATATTGAATTGGTATAAAAAAACAGAATAGTGAACGCAATATAATAAATCATAAAATAATAGCACGAGACTGACAATGAACATAATCTAAAATCCTATATTTCACTTCCGATCATTTAACGCTGATACATAAAAAAACATTCCACATTGATGTGGAATGTTTTTTTATGTATCAGCGTTAAATGATCGGAAAAAAAAAATAAGCTATAGTCATTTTTTTTTTTACATATTAGGGTATTTAAGTACAATCATTTTAGCGAGTGTATTAAAATCGATAATGCTTTATTCGTTGGAGTACACTGATTTGGTAATTTTTTCTGTAAATAGGTATATCCTAACAACGCTGCATCGTATTGGAAAATTATGAAGAACAAAAGTTTTTTTAATTTTGATAACCTACGATGAAAAAATATGTATAAATTTATTGCCGTGGCATATATATTATGTATTATGGATATATATATATATATATATATATATATATATATATATATATATAAATTTTTAATATATTAAATATTATGTATATATATTAATAATATATATTATATTTTACGTGTAAATTTAATTCCAAGTTCCTCTATGTACTTTCAGTGAAGAGTGGTCAGAAAAGATGTTTTTCCTACATATTTAAATGCGGAATGCGATTCTCCATATTTTAAGTCCTCACAAAGCAGCTCGAATTCACAAAAATAAGCATGTTGGGGTCGATTATGTGTAGTTAAGAAACAATGTTGTCAAATTTTCGATCATGTCATCTGAATGTACGTTTGAAAATATGCAACTTCTGTATGAAACATTTTTTTGGTTTTCGCATAGATTCCCCGGTAATTAGTCTGATAGGAAAATCGTCTAGAACCTGTATAAAATTTTTTAATATCCTAGAATAGAAAATGAGCCACTAATTTTCTGCGCATAATTCATGCCTCGAAGCACTCTTCTCACCTACATTAAAATCAGGTACAGGGGACTACCTTGGGTACTTTCTTTGTCAATAAACTTCATGAAAATCATTCTTATACCAGTCAGTTCGAAAATCAGTTAATGAAAAACATTGAAAATTTGGTCGATTTCATTTTATTATTATTTAAGCACTCTCGTTTTCTGCGGTGGAATGATTCTTGAAATTAATCACGCGAATCTTGTTATTTGATGCTTAAAAGATATCAATTTATTTTATTTGTATATAACAACCAACTCGCGAAAGTCTTTAACAAGCAAATAGTTACAAGCACATTGTCACCTTATCGCGACCCACATTATTTTTTCCACCCCATTTTTGTCACTCTTTCCCTCTATCAAATGACACAGCAACGACATTCCAGATATTAAATGGAAAAAAAATAATAGAACGCGATGGGTCGTTCAACCCTTGCAGATTATTCTGTACACATATAATAACGCAAAATAATAATATTAATAACTGTAATGATTTATAGAGTGTATACATATATATATATATATATATATATATATATATATATATATATATATATATATACATACATACATGTGTGTGCATGTCGTGTGATTGCGTGTGTTTGTTTTTTATAAACATCGAATTTACTTTTTACATTTTTATTCCGCTTCGTTACAGATCGCACCCTCGGCGAAAAAGCTCTGGGGCGTTGACGAGGGCGGCTCCAAGGATGAGGGGGGTGTAAAAGGGGGTGGGATACTTCATCTCGGCGACCACCAAATGTGGCGCGACTCGACCTGGAGTACACCAGGTATGTAATTCGTTATTACACTGTAATTTTAATCGCATCTTGTCTCGAGTTCATCATCGGGATTCGCGTTTCTTTACCCTCCAATTTCCATAAAAAGATTCATTTATCATTTGCGATATCACGCATCGCCGCGGTTCAACCTCGTAAAATTGCTTGACTGGCGAGTGTACAACAAATTGAACGTGACTGTTGTCTCCCCTGCGGACAATCAAGTATTTTCTACACCCTCTGCTCGATCAAAAATAGATACTTTGGTAAATCATTTTTTTATAGGATACTTACCATTAAATATTTCGCAAAACTAAATACTGATTATGAAAAACTTTTTATATCCTAATTTACTTATACAAATTAAATACAAATGAAGCAATTTCGTCCGATGAATAGTCTATCAGATATTAATTTTCGTTATATCGGAAACAAGTGTATCAATTTGTTATTTGTCGAGCGAACAAATACTTGTTTAAAATTATACTTAATTAGTTGTAATTCGTAATTCTATCGGACATTGACACTGTTAATAATAATTAGTCAATTTCAGTATTATCAACAAATCTTAGAAACATAATTTAATGCCATACATATTTTTATTTAATACCAAATTACATAATTGTATAAACAGAATTCATTCTGAATTATTCGAAAAAAGTTGTAATTTTTGTTTAGTCCCTCTAATTGCAATTATCTTCTTCCGAAATTGAAAGATAATTCGAATTTACCGCGAACAAATAAATTATCATAAATATTTTAAGATATATTAACCATACAAGTAATAAAAATGTATTTTAACTTATTTTAAGTAGCATTGTAACTGGTATAATGTTTGTAGAAAAATGTAAAGTCATTCGATGAATTACGTTCGTTATATCACAAGATAACATATTTTGTAACGGAATTGCAAAAGAATCCTTCAGTCGTAATAAATAGAATATCGCCAATAAATGTCGTGCACGATGACGAAGAAGGACAAAGTAACGCGAGACACGATAAATGTAATGAAGAACAACCATAAACGTGAATTTTCGGTAATCAGAGCCTACGCAATGTAGATGACGCAACAGCACTGACGAGAGTTGCAAAGTATTGCGTTTGCATGCCCAGCATCAGTGACGTTCGGTGATTTTTCGTCTTGAATTGATGAACGTCTCTGTTCTGTATCTCACTCTCTCTCTCTCCCACTCCATTCATTTAAGGCACACACGCATACATATGTATATATATGTATGCATAGTTATGCCCTTTATATAGTGGACCGCGTGCACCGATGAGCCGTAGCGAGGCTGTGTGTGCGTGTGCGTGTGTGTTGTGTGTGGCAGGCAGTTGGATAGTTTTTGCATGTGTGACTACGGCGATGGGTGCAACGCGGCTGTTGCCATGGCGATAGACGCCCGACATCAGCTACTAGGTGGGAAGAACGTCCCATCGCCAGGATCGTACCTCTGCTCATCAACCCTGGGGCTAACTTGAGTAACCCTTCGACTCATATTCCCCCACTTGATCGGGTTGATCTCGCCCGTTCCCCCTCCCGTTATCTAATTTCGCACCTATGCGATATCAAAGCAGTTATTGGCCACAAAGAAATAATATATAAGTTTGAAATATATATAGAAGTATATGGACGTATATATTTTTACTCATAAAGTCGAAGAGTTACATTATTAAAAATACTTCATACACAATGACGATAAATTTAAGTTCCATATGCACGAGTACGAGGGAAACTAGATATTAATGAAAATAGAAAATAAAAAATTTCAGCGAATGACCACGGACACATAAAATAATAGCTACACGAAAATTTTAGTTATGATGAATGAAATCTCATCCCTGAATATTCGAAACCAAAATTGAAGGAAAAATAACCTAATAAGTTGAAGGCAGAGAATGTCTGCGATCCAATTGGAATCGATCGTATCCTAATATCGATCAGATTTTCAATATTTTTGACAAAATGTGGTCGTTCAGCTGTGACCGGTCATTCACGTTTGGCACATATTTCGGAAAAGGGACATATTTTCGAGTGATTTTCGTCGACAAAAAAAAATGTATAATTAACAGAATGTAGGTATTCGCTATTAGCACTTGAACGATTTCAATTAAATCTGAAATATTCTCTCAAATCAACGATACAGTTGTTTTCACTTCGGTCTTGCTTTTTAACAATTAAAGACATTATCTTATGAGACCTATAGTGATTTTTAGGTTCAGCAGCCATCTTCGCCGCAAACCATTTTCTTGACACGCTAATCGAGGTTTTTATATTCCGTCAATGTGACAGGACTGCTGAGGAATGTAAATGTCAACGACTTTACCATTACTCAAACGTTTCGTGCACTTCATTATCATAATTACTTTTCGTTCGATGTGTCAATTTACTGGCAATTTTAACATATTGGACCTTTTTTAAATCATCATTGAAATATTTTTTCTTTCATTGAAATGTTCATGCATACGGAACTTGAGATCATGGCCATTGTGTATTTCTAAATAACCGGTTACTCGACCTTTTAAGTAAGAAAAATGTAATTCATATTAAGCAATTTCTTTGACCGGTCATTCACTAATGGTGTATTAACCCTAGTTATGTTATTCTTTTGTACGAGCATTCTGCAGACTATGATGCAATATTCGCCGGAAAAAATGGGCTTATTTTTGAAAATTTATTAATTTGAAGGTATGAAACGATTTTTTTTTTTCGCTTTGGCCACATGCCGTTTATAGTTCCAACAATATATTGTACACAAATTATCAAACCGGAAAAAAATTCCAACTAGACACTTTGCGTTTGTCTCAAAACTGTACTTGAGGCGAATAAAAAATTTAATAAACTCCCATCGATTGATTATTGCCAAAGTCAATAGCAGATGATATCTTTACCCCCAAGGCAGCTTGTGCAGCAAGTTTCAGGAAACATTCGGAAGTTTGGCTTTTTTCAAAAAAGTTAAAATTTCGTAAAATTCATAATTTCGTAAAATCCAGAGATCTCGATTGAATTAGGCCAGATTTAATTAGAGATATCCTTCCCCTAGTCAGTTTGTTCACATACATTCATGGGTCGATGAGTGCAAATTTGCGAAAGTTAAAACGAACAAGTCATTTTTTTTTTCAATTAAAAATTTAGTAACATTGAAAATTCCATAACATCTAAATCCTACCATCGATTCGTCCCAAACTGTATACAAAATACTCTTGTCCAATTGGCCAATTTTTGTAGCAAGTTTTCGTGAAAATTTAGGATATGGGACTAGAAATATATTTTTTTCATAAAGTACCGAAAATACAAAATTCCATAAAATCTGAACGCCTTAATATCTATTCTTGCCAAACTTAATCCTAAAAATCTTTGTCGCCAACCTATTTTTGTGAAAATTATAGAGATCATACCCTTTTTTCGAATAATTCAAACTTCCGTAAGATGAGACTCCCGTTGGCGATCTGGACACAAATTTCAGGAAACCAAGGTAGTCTGCGGTCCACCTTGTATTCAAAGTTTCAGCAAGATCGGTCAAGCGGTTCTCAAGATACATACAATAGCGATATTAATTTTTCAGGCTCGTCAAGCACGAAACACACACGCATCATGATCTCGGAATTTATTCTTTCATGAAAACACTGCTTCCTCTATGAAGAAGCAAAAAAGAAAAAAAATCTTACGTGAAGCAAGTCATATTTTTTTCCGATGTGCCATTATTTATTTTTATTTTCCGCCAGCAACGCGCGTTTTGATGGAGGACCTCTAGAATATGAGCTACAGCGCTGCCATATAAAAATATTTTCTGATTATTTTTGGACATGGTATTGTTCAAGCCATGAATTACCATGTGACCGAAAAAAAAAAACGATTCATTTCATACTGGCGAGTTTCTAGATTTTTTAAAACAAGCCCATTTTTCAAGCAGTCAGGGTCGTCAGACGTTTTAAACGAGATATCGAGTGAGATGACGAAAGGTTTTCGTTTTGTTCATCGATCCATGAATATTTGAAAATGGATATTGAATTCCATTCCCCGCGTTATCCATTTTCGAATGAATAATTGACAAAGTTAGAGTATAGAATTCCCTCTCAACGGATTGAAGAATTTATCCCAAATTTACACGTGTCTAACGAGCCTTTTTTAAAAATCTTTTTGAATTGTTCCAGATCATGCAGTTTCACAACCAATCTCGATGGGTACGGGAAGACGAGTTGGCGTTGGAACAGGATATCATCATCAAACTGCGGAGGTCGGTGCTGTTCTCAGTCCCAGAAGCAGGTTAGTGGCCAGTGGCCAAAATGGTATACATGAAGTATATTCGTAAATATATGATTTTTCGTCGTTGGGAGGGGGCGGGGGCTTCAGTCACTCAACTTTTTTTAAATTTACAGCATCGTAAATTCTATACGCTTTTTCGCCTTTTTTGACTCAGAGGTATTTTTTAATATTTTTTTAAATTTGGTACGTGCAGGAGGGAGCACCGAAATCGTGGCTCAAGAACAAAACAGGGTGTATGAACTGGGGCCGATTTACATATTTTCATTTGCATTTCATCCTGCTCAACGTACAAAATTCGATAAGATATAGGTTTTTTTTATTCAAATAATGTTGGCTCAAAAAACCGTGACCAATAAAAAGTTACGATGATAAGAATAAAATGCATTTTAGAAATATCATCCGCATGCAAAGTTATGCATTGTCTCGGTGATGCCACCTACTATAAATTTGACTATTTGGGATCCTGTTTAGAATACATATACGATATTGTTTGTACCCCAAAATAAAATAGTACTATCAATATTTTTTACGAATAACATTTATTTTTCTTGAGAGCACACATATTATTGACCAGTTTGTTCAATTTGTGAGAATTTTCGTTAATCTTCAAAATTTTAAAATTTTCCTTACAGCGAGACTGGTGGTCTCGGTGTAAAAATGGTCGAGTACGTGCTTGGTTCGAGTCCCACTACTCCCAAGGATTTAGAGCCCCGAATGGTGTCACTTCGACTGGTAAGTCGAAAAGAACAAAAAAAGTCCACTTCTGCTAATTTTTTTCCGTAAGTACTTCCACCTTGCCTCTTATTGATACACGCCCCCTTGTATTTGTGTATTACTTCAGAATCACGACGGTGATCAGAAGGAAAAGGATAAAGGTTCAGCGAGTCCATTCGATGGTTCGAAAGACGACAACGGACCTCAGGGCAACGGACTCGCTTCGCAAAATGGTCTTGACGATGACAAAGGATTCAAGTGAGTAATGTCGATTTGTCTTCGTAAAGAAGGCAAAAATTGAAAGAAACGAACACACAGACCCGTGGACATATGGTTTCTCAACGTGGCAAAGTTGTCATCGTTGCACCAATCCCTAAATACCTCGGAGAAACAAGATAATCGAGTAATGGTTTTATTGAAAATGATTAAAAATCTAGTTTCTCATCAATTCTGCAAATTGTGCGCTTAGAAAGATCGCAAAGGCTTTTACGACTTGTCGATTGATAAAAGAAGAAAAATTATCCGACCGTATAAGGGAGAATTGTATAAACGGCAGCTGGCAAAGGGGTGCAGGGCGCTCCACGCGGCTGATGACAGGAGCGGCGCTAACGACCTAAGTACCCCAAAATCCCTATATTTCTCCCCATCTCCTATATTTTCCCCCCATGTTTCTCAGCATTACCACCAGTTGGCGCCACCTGCTCATCACTTCTTTTTTGCAGTGAGTTTCTTTACCAGCAAGGATATTGACAGTTCTCTTTCATCGGCACTCCTTCTGACGATACAATAGAAAGCTTTCTTGCGTTTTCTTTCTCCTCAAAGGACTTGCAAATTCATCAGAACAATTCATTATTTTCTATGCGTTATTCTCGTGGAATATAGCACGATAGCCCACGACCAAAACCATATGTCCTCGCTGCCCGTTTGAAACGATGTAAAAGATTGGACACGACTCTGGACTTAACTATTGCGCCGTTTCTGCTATGGAAAAAAAGAGACGAAAAATTTATTACAATCCGTCTGATTTTGAAAAGGTGAATTGATCCGAGTTTGATTTGTTATTGGATTTTCAATATCAGACACTTTTGGCGTAGCATTTTTATGCTATGATAATGGGAACTTGTATAGAAATCGGACCTGATGAATTTATCGCTACGCGCTTGAAACCTTTTTACGATTATCCCTTTCCTAGATTACCGAATCAATCTTTTCAGACATTCTTAATGTTGCGTACAAGGGATATTGCATGCAATATCTGCCAGTGTCACCCGGCGAATCCCCAGGTTTATTGAATATAACCTTAATAAATTGCTAACATTTTTCTCGAAAACACTTTGAAGGAATAAAAAAACTAATAGTGGGGCTGTATGCGTAATTGATAGACGCAGACGGCCCCACTATTTCTGTTTGAACTTCATCAAATCGTTTTCGAGACAAATGTGTTACCAATTTTTCGAATGAATCTAATAAATATGCCTGTACCTGACCATCCGATACTCCACTGGTCGTAAAAAGTTGTCTGATTAGCTAGATGCTAACACTCAATCTTTCTGATACTAAAGTTTTTGACATCTGGGTAGCTCATTTCATCATATCGACCAAATTTCATAAAGATTATTGTAACTTAAGCACCTCCAAAATTCATACATTTTATAGTATATGCAGTCAGAAGACTCAAGACAACAGGACATATATCTGAAAATGTTTTTTTTTTTTGCCATCAACTGGCCCTAATTAACTTTATTAAATGATTTTCAGACAAATTATAATAATTTTTTTTTTTTTAAGGCGACTCAGTCGGCAAAACAGTTTTCGCGTAAGCGATTGTGAGTGCGAGAGAGAAAGAGCTGCTTTTACTCTGGTACCAAAATTCGTCTAAAGAGTTCATCTTTCGGACAAACAGAGAGAACCACGAACTGCAGATACGTTATACACAGTTCGCGGTTCTCTTCGTTTGTCCAAAAGATCAACTGTTTAGGAGAATTTTGGTACCCAGTTTTTGCTACTTACACAGGAGTAGCACATCGCCTTAATTAAACCATTTTATTTATTGCAAAATGGCCTACTGAGTACAAGTATTCGCTACCGCTGTCTGATATCCATGTTTTCGGTAGCTCAGGACTATAAATTAACAACATTCCGAATACTAAAGTATATATAGTTTCTATATATTTCTATATATTTTCTATAAATTTTTTGGGTCCTATTTTTTACAACTTAAAAAATTAGTTCACGAATGAAGCAACACTGAAAATTTCTGAAATTTTCGTTTTCGGGTAATAATCGGTAAGGGTAATTAACAAATTCTAAAAGGAATTTTTCAGACAGCGATATTAATCGTGGGCTCTCATACTAATAAACAAAGAGCCTAATAAGTGCTTTCGGTATTATTTCTATCCAAGTTTCGTTCGACGCTCCTTCCGAGTGGGTTACACAGTTACACAGTTCATTTCGACACTACAGTAATGTATTCACAGAAATTTTTCAATGCACAAATCTATATCTCCGAACCTGTTGATCGTAGGTGCTTATAGATTTTTTTGTTTGTTTTGTTTCATAAAGTTTGGGAAACACATTTCGGGAAATAAATAATATTGAAAATGAAAAAGTGGAACTGCTCTTACAATTTATAACTTTTTTTCCACCCCCGTTAATAATATTTAAAAGAAATTACGCTGAGGGATTTGCCAATACATACCTTTATTTACTAAAAAGGATACAATTTTTAAATCGTTCAATCCGGACAAAAAAAATCCTTCACGGGTGTTTCGATTTGCAATGTCAAATAGTGTAAAAAATGTATCACATTCACAGCATGAGTATATCACATAGCTCACAAGTGAGGTGAGCCGCTTCCAAATTGAATATCTTTGTAAACATATTAAACTGGGCAATGGTCAAAAGCAAAAAAGTTTCATGAGATATTTACATTTTATAATGAATCAAATATAAAAGCTCAATTTTTCGTAACACAATACAAGGGTTAATTTACATATATATATAAAATGCCCAGCCTAAACCCCTAGTCCTAGAAACATGAAATGTGGGGAGTATATTACTTCTATGACGTAGGCACCAGCTAAGAAAAGATTTTTCGAAATTCAACCCTTGAAGGGTAAAAATATTTTTACACCGATTCAACGCGTGCGAAGCCGCGGGTAGCAGCTAGGGATAGCCGCTATAGACCGGGAGATAGTGACAGAATTTGGCAAACCATTTGTTACAGTATGGCGACCCTTCAAGGGTCGAATTATGTAATGAATGAAACGAACAAAAATGGTCATAGCGCTGGTCGTCGGGGCGTAATCGCAGGACGATTAATCGAACTTGTCGGATTAATTACGGATTCCAAATGATTTGTTACACAAAAATTCTTGCATTTTCCGGTAGTGCGATTCGAATATATTCGAATATATTTATTTTTTATGATGTTACATGAATCTATAGAGTGAATGGCCGATCAAATGATTTTTGGAAAATAATTTAACATGTTGACTTGAAAAGTTAAACAATATGGTATTGAGAATAATTTTTACATGATCAGGATAAACTAAAGTTTCATGTGCACAGGCGCAAATCGAGGAAAACAAGTTTTCCATAAAGATAAGAAGAAAAAAAAATATAGTTTGGTACATAGAATGTATGGAACGTCTCAGCACTGGTTATGGTTTATATTTGAACTCTACAACACTTTTGCAAGATTTACCATTTAAAAACACGTTAAAAAATATTTAAAACCAAAATCAAAGCAAAAATAACTTTACCATTGAAGTCAGACAATATTTCAGATCCAACTGAAACTTTTTGTATGCTATCAGTGAAGAGATTCTATTGATTATCCATATTTTTTCATGAAAGGATCAGGGCCTGCATTTGTTGATGAATCTACCCGGTGGTCGTATTGTTGTAAAGAAATACAATGATAAATAAATAAATATACAAATAGTTACCAACAAAAATTTGCTTATACCACGTACGATTAACGCCCGACGGTGTGTTGCAGTTGAAGAGTTGTTAACGGTACGCTTATTGGTCACGCATGAATGATAATGCGATTGAGCGGCATGCTCGATTATTTTGTTGAGATCGTTAGTTATTGTTTTTTTTTTTTTTTTTTTCTTGTAACTGTTGTTTACGTCACGCGTGAGGCTAGAATTAAATATTCTTGATGATCAAATCTTCGATACTTTCATCGGCCGTTAGTTTTTCGTTATCTTTGTGCATTTTCTGTAGTTTTTTTTTTTTTTTCGTCTCCTCTCACCTCGACTCCGGTATGTCGATGAATTAATAGGCCCGATAATATCTGAAGATTTACACGCGGCGAATGAGGGCAATGCGCGAAAGATCCTACTCGCCAACGATGATATCTGACATTTGCGATTACATCATAGTGTTCTTCGCATGGAAATGGAATTAAATGTTTATAGTCAAGCGAGTTTGAGCCAACGAGGTGGTAAAACGATCGGTCGTTGAGACTAAAGAATTGATCGAACATCCTACAGTATTTCTCTTCTATCAAGGTCGTCCTGAAGTACATGTAATTTGATCTCCCTTACCTGAATTTTTTATGTGCTGCAATTTGCAACTCAGTTTTCTGTTGACAAAGTGCGCTTCGTATCATTGAAACGAAACCATTTTTGCTGAAAATTGTCTTTGTGTATCGTTCGAAAGAAACAATTACAATAGTGTAGGACCTGGTTATAACGAATTTCCCCTTCCGATGCTTTTCGAGCTCGCTCAGCGCGATCTCCTACCACAAACCAAGGTCAAATTTTGCACAACGTACTCGGTTATAACGACTTCCTACTAGTGATGTTTTAACCATGTATATGTAGCATTTTCCTCTAGTGTGAATCGACAACTGAACTGTAAACATGATCTAAGGGTCAAACTTGAGTTCAATAAATTCTTAGTGTAAATACCACGTGTAAATGCGGGTCTGGGGATTCGTTATAACAAGGTCGACGCGTTTTTACATACGCATTCATACATATTCCGAGCTCTGCCTCGATGCGCTGTAGTTGCGGAGCTAGATTTTACGACTTTTCCTGATATTCACTTTCTCTACAGCCACCAATGATCAGTTATAACCCGATCCTACTGTAGCGAATTCAATCCTTGTATTAATATGATACGTGTGTGTAAGTTCCACACCACCTTAAAACTTTTGCAGCTGGTAAAATCAACGAGTTTGAAACTCAAAAAAAAAAGAAAAAAAAAACTACTCGACTGCGGTTAACTGCACGCTTTAGGAAGGATAGGAGAGGAAATCGTTAGCCATAGCTCCAACGCTCCCTTACACGATAGAGCTAGCGGTGTTAGTTTCATGAGGGGGGAGAGAGAGAGAATTAAAATAACGGAAAATCATCGCCTGTTTCTCATGTATCAAGAGAAAAATGACGAAAAATGTTGAAATATATTTAACGTTCACAGTCGTACCCCGGGAAGCAGACAGCCGTCACCGGGTGAGGAAGAATTTCAAAAGAACGCTGCTGCGACATTGACGGTTAGTGCCGGTGGCGGTGGGGTCGTGTTACTGAAGCCGGGAGTGGACGTGGTCGGTAGCGAGGAACATTTCATGGCCGCTTTCGCGCCCGCGCCTCCTCACCATCTTCAGCATCATCAGGCCCCGCCGACCCATCATCTCCAGCATCCTCATTCGCACGCTGCGCAACTTTTCGGAGCTCAGGGTCAACCCCCTCCTCAGGGTCCACCACCCTCCCAACAACAGCAACAACAGCAGGGACCTCCTCAACCACAAGATACGACTCACTTTGACGTACAGGTAAGTGAACACGATGTTTTCCATTTCATTTTTTATAATTATTAAATTCACTTGATTCGCTCCCGAGATGCAAGGCGCCAATAAATCAACGAGTTTCCGAGATAACACGGATCCGGTAGACGTGAAAAAAAATATGAGGCAAAACAGGTGATTTCAATTCGCTCGCGCAATAACGAAAATCTAAGAATCACGTAAAGTAACTCTGGTTTAGAGAAGAATTCGAATTGAACGAAAAACCTGCGTTCGCACCCTCACGGAACACACAAAAAAAACGAACTTTGATAGAAATTCCCGTCGTAAAATGCGTGTTTTAGAAAAATTAAATGAAAGAAAAAGAACTATTTTATTCATCGATAAATTAAAAGATTTCCCAGCCTAAAGTCATTCGTGGCGGCTAAAAATTATGTGAGTGGGGAAGATTATGTCTAATGTAAACTTGCCCCAAGTATGGAAAAAATTGAATTTAAAAAACTCTGACAGGTCGAATATATTAAATTTTCCGCCTTATATGATCCTCTTTGTGAAAAAAAAAAGTATGTACATAATTGAATGAAAACAAGATGCTACTCGTTTACAAAACCGACAAAGTCGAAGGATCGATAAGTTTTCCATCGTAAAGAAAGAGACCCTAACTGAATACAAAAATTGCTGTTGAAAAAACAAAAATAAGCGCGTGGAACCCACATGCGACTGAAGTATAAGCTCTTAAGTTTTTTATGTCGGTAACTTTATATTGCATTACTAGATTATTTCAGTTATTGACCCAATAACTGAAAGTACACATTAAAAGCTGCACACATAACACACTTTAAATATTTACTTCGCTTCTTGAATAATTTCAATAGTAACAATTTACAAAGTAAGAACTCAACGGATTCTAATATTGTATGCCCGATACACTCAGCGAACAATAACTGAAAGGTGGTAGCGATACGATAACTGGAAGCTTACTGCGTCGCTGCACGTCATTTCCGCCCGCGCCCGCGAAGCAGCTGAATTTCGTCCCTCCCGTCCCGTCTGCCGCACTGGCCTATACACTCACAGCCTAAAACGGCGATGCTGAGTCTCATCCGTCCCCTGCCGTCGCCCGCACCGGCCAACCAACTCACAGCCTTTCACTTTTCGTGTCGCACTGTATATTTTTGGTGCCCGCTGCGCGGCTGTCTGCCTTCTCCCCCCCAAGATCTCCCGCTTCTCTTGCCCGATCGATATTTCCCCCTTTCCTCCCCCACCACTCAAATACCACGCTCCCCTCAAAACCTTTCACTTTTCGTGTCGATTGAAAATGTTCAGTACCCTCCCAAAAGAAGTTTCACTTAAAAAAAAGGATGGTTCAATTTTCTGACGAAACGTGAGGAGACCAAGGAATCGAAATAATTCCCTACTTTAAAGTGACCTCACTTCAGGGGAAAAAAATGGGAGTAGTGAAGGGGGTACATTTCTACGTCGAGATATACATGCTAGAGCCGCTAATTTGGCGGTCGAGCTATTTTTAAACAGAGCCACGAACGGTAACGAGCCATCCAGCCGCCAATGGTTGGCCACTTGACACTTTTTTTTTCTCGTCAACGAACTTCACGAGGCTTACTAGAACACGTTGGCTTGACTAGAAATATATACATTTCTTAGGGATGACGCGGATATCAGGCTACTTTCCGCCAGAACGAGAGATTTTCGCATTATCGACCTTGAACGGCTAGTTAGTTCCTTTTTTCCGTTATTATTTCTTCTATTTTTTTTACACATTCACCCATCGTGCTTTCGAGAGTAACGATATCGTTTCATCGTTATCTTTCTCCCGCTGGCCCTTTTCGGGCCACCGTCTTTACGTGTTTGGGAGGAGAATCGGGTCACCGGCTGATCGTTCGAATATTGTCGGATCTTAAAGTTTCTGTTTTTCTCTTCGGCGTGTACCCCTTCCCTACTGCCCTATATAATTGATAATTTATTCTCCTGTCAACCTAGCTTTACAAACAGTTTGAAGATAAATTAAAATCTTCGTAAGCTCATAATGGCCGAGTATATGTCGTTCCCTATTTAAACTTAATGTAATTCGATATATATATATATATATATATATATATATATATATATATAGTTGTAATTCAGATTAGTAGCACAAAAATTAATGTTTCATGAGTGTAATTGTAAAAATATAATTTACTTGACGAGCTTATATACAGATATTGTGCTCGCATAGTGACTAGTGAAGTAGCACGACTGCAATGGTTACTTTAACTTGATAAAATATTCAAGATTCTACCACTGACATTACCGAGATTATAACTACATAGATGAAATTTTATTAAGTGTAACTAGGAAACTACATGAATTTGGCAATTACGTCCTTTTGATGATTTGATTTATCTTGCAACTTTCTTGGAGGATAGATGGAACTACTTATGTAAATGTGCTTATTTCAATTTTTTGTAAATCATTTTTAGTGTTCCCGAGAAGGATAAAGCTACTTTTTACGAAATATTTTCTCCGGGTGCTTTCACAGCATGTTAAAATAACTTTCCGGAGCATTTGGGTTTTATCACATAATTCTTTTAGTGTTCAAATTGTCTTTAGTGAATTGTAGAGAAACGAAATTGTTAACATTAAGGGCCGCAGCGCAAATTATATGAACATAACATGTCTATTCACCATCCTCTTCGAGTTTCAGGATAACCCTAAGCACAGATGTGCATCCGTTATGTGCCCGTAATTCTTAATCAAACTCTCAATCTTTGATACGAAAATGAAATGTTTACAAGATCATCGTGCTCATGCTCTCACAATACTAAATGCACATTTCTATTACGGAATGACACGTGGTTTTGGAGGAATGAAAGTGTTACATAAGAGTAAATTCATGATCTCATCGACACATGTACACCCATAATTCGAGCCTGTTCACACTCTCAAAATTCTGGATATTAATTTTCATACTTTAACTACTCGTAGTTGTAAAAAAATTGAATTCTTTATCACAGGTAAATAACATTTTCAACTGGATCAACTTTTTCATAGTCTGAAAAGGCTGTATAACAATTTTCTTTTTTTTTCATATGCACGTGTACTATAGAACGCATGCTTACTTTTTCTTTCTCGTGATGATGTGCTAAAACACCATAGTGTCATGAAAATATGCCATGACGCCATAGTGTACGAAAATGATGACCACCACGTATCGTTCGTATGTATCAAATATTGCAAATACAAATTTACGGTATGCGGTAAAATTGGCTAATGTAAATTCGCGATGCTTCAGTGGATTAGGTCGATACCGTCGAGTAGGGAGAGTGGTCGATAATACCACTAGTCACACTTCTTCTCTAGACCCCACTCTCCGCTTTTTGATAACGGACTGAGTACGGAGAGTAATCACTGAAATATAACCTCACATTTATTTTTGCCGGTAGAATTACGCGCTAAAATTATTTTATTCGTCTTATTTTCCAGTTGTTGCGAAAATTGTTAACGCTCTTTAAAAGTATTTTAAGCAAAGCAGCAATAAACAAGAAATTAATAACCATATATGTCGCAAAGCGAGAAAAAGAGACGACGTGCGAGAATGGGTGGGGACATAAATTTGAAATACAAAAAAGCCTGGCGAATTTGAAAACTCGATTTTTTTTTCCAAATTATACATATGAAGGTTCCAATTAAGTCTTCAAGTCAGCCCCAGCTCATGGTAGTTCATGGTGCTGAGTTCGAGGAGTTTTTTTTAATCGAGATCTTTTTTTTAGCCTCTCCTAATTCTCTGAGCAGATAACGCATAGAATACTATTGAATTTTGAGAGATTTAAACTGAAAATTACGTAAAATCGATGTGCAAGTTTGGTAGATACGGTTGAACATTGGTTGAATGTCCAAAAACGAGTAATCTTCCGTTACAATTAGGCGTTCAAAACTGCTCTATAGTTTGTCCAGATCCTCGCGCTCTGTGTGGAAAAAAACATTATTTGCAAACACGTTATTTTAGTTATAATCTCGTAGCAAACTAGAGATGATCGTGATCGCGTTATTACGTAGGCCCTTGTGAGCCCTCTAGTGCATAAAGTGATTTTCCCCTTCGTAGTTTCCATTCTCCTTCCCTCCCTCTCTCATTCTCTCGTGCATATCCCCGATCCGTCGCTTCTTCGACCTCACGAGCATTACGGAGGAAAAGATTATGTACAAGAACTATGTTAATGTAGAGTTCGGATGGAAAAGAAGAAAGAAATAGTTTTATTTCTTTCGTCCCGGACGTGTGTGAAGGGCGCATGTGCATTGCGTATATACAGCGGTGACCGGAAACTATATATATTTATATATATATACACGTGTGTGTGTGCGTGTGCGTGTGCGCGTGTGTGCATATTTATCAAGCACAGCGAAGAGAGTTTGTTGACTCGCTGCCCATTCGGCATGAAGTGCAATGACTGCATGATGAAAATTTGCACAATAGTGGCTTATACTTTTTAGCCTTTCTACCTCATTATGGAAACGAAGAAATTCTGTCAGTACATTATTTTCGGCCAAGAAAATTTTACAGTGCGGTTCAGTAATTTTTTCATTGAATTTATCGTAGCATTGCATATTCTTGTATGCTCTCAAAAGTCGTGTGTGGCTATAAAAAATACCTTGCCTGTGTCTATTTTATAACCCATTTACTTCTCAGATTACATAATCGTTTTGACAATAAAGATAATAGTTAGATGAGATATTCCAAGCTAATACGTCACTTGCTGTGACCCTTCAATTTTTTTTTCCTTTCAGTATGATGCATAGGAATACAAAAAAAAAAAAAAAAATACTCCGCACGCATTTTCTGATATTTTGAACAATCGACATCGAAATTTTCAATAAAAATTAGTATATATTATTGGCTGACCTGAAATTTTCAAGCGAAATTTTCTGTCGAGAAACAACATTTTTGAGAGCCTTACGATATTGACACATGCAATTTAGTATAAGGTAAATGAAAACTGATTTAGTAAATGAAACTGATTTCTTAAAATAATGAAAACTAGAAAATAAACATTTTGTTTTTTATCAAAGAATTTATTACCCAAATTTCAGGAAACAATTGATGACACATGAAAAGGCATATGAGAAGTTTGAAATAACCTAACTATTGAGGTGAAATATTTTTATGTGTAGCCGTAAAAGGTATTAAAAGAAGAAACACATTTCTTATTAATTGCGAGAGTCACCTGCCGAATTTGTATAAAATACTGCATATACATGAAAATATACGTGGATGGCAAAAGTTGACCGCAAAATGTTACCTATACATATGTGCGTACATCTCGAGTGTTTTATAGTCCAATTTTCGAATGAGACGAGAACGACACCACGTATGTCGCTCGTCTCGGATGTACATTTCTAATGTAAGAAGTCGAACGCGGTTCATCGGAGAGGATGACTCTTCTCTTCTGTCAGATTGTGCCGTCTTTCCATTGGTCTCACTCTCGTTCTTTGCGAGGGAGGTCGAGTGCCTGTCACTCATCGGACGATATTTTTGGCTCAAGACTTGCGTAATCTTTCACATTTTCGTCTTGCTTCTGTCGTTTGCTACGACGACGACGACCACCACCACCAATAACAACACAACCACCACCACTCTCCTCGTTCTCTTTATTCAACTCAAAAAATTCAAACTGCAAGGCCCTTTATGGAACCTCAATTAACCCTCGAGAATTTCTATGCAAATTAACTATTTACTTGAACAAGTCGAAGAATATGTTATTGATAATACGTTATACGTGCCGGGGAAGTAATAAATTACTTTTGCACGCATGCACTAGCAATTAAACGAGGTAAAACACATTTTAATGCAGATATAAAAGAGAATAGTTGGGTATGTCAAAATCACCAATAAATTGACCACGAGCAGATACAAATGTAAGCTTTTCTTTATATTTGCACTCCGTAAGACTCTTGCGAGATTGGCTATTGAAAAACACCTTAATGATGTTGTGGAACCAATGATTCGCCGTAACACTGACATCCTACTTCATGCAGCATCGGATCTTAGAAACGAAAAAGAAAGAAGCAATAACTTCACTATTATAGTCAGAGAATATCTAAGATCCATTTGAGACTGTACTGCTACTACCGAAGATTTTATTGATTTTATTGATTATCAGTATTTATCATCAATATGGTCTCCCGTCATGAAATTTATGATTTTTGTATATGGGAAATCCAGCTTACTTGGCTGAAGGGTACATAAAATCAAGGATTGAACATAAAATTGTGGATGTTTGGGTTTGGGTTGGGTTGGAGTCTGGACGATTTGGGATGCAACGTTCCATATACATATATACTAGCAGATGATTATTGTGGCTCGTCAATTTCGCGGTTCCACATAGTGGTCAAAATCCAACCCAATCTAAACGCAAGCAAGCTGATCTAAGTACGCAGTGTAGGGTTGATCCTTACCCGTGGGTTTGCGCCGAGATGGGTGACAACCAACTTTGTCTTTTATATCAAAGATATGATTTTTTTTACAAAAAACCCAAAAAAATAATGATATTTGGTACTTCCGATAGCGAAGGTAGCGATCAAAGAGGGGAAATGCAAAACTGTGGCGAAGACCTCACAATGAGAAATGGTCATCCCACACCTGTGCGAATAGCGAAAGTGCGCTGCGGCGAAGAGATAAATGTATGCGTTCGCCTTTACGAGGTTGTCTAATGCGACGAACGTTGTGGGTTACCGTGTGCGCCTTGCTGGACTAGGCACATTTGTGACTAGGAAGGTCGACGTTGTGTCTTCACTTTACGAGGATCGTTTGTCGTGTCGGACCAGCAATCAATTTCGGTCAGCGGCAGAACCTCTCTCTCTCTCTCGCTCGCTGTCTTCACCGCGCGACTAAGTGATGAGCGAATGTACACGTATAAATATATCTATGTACCAATTTTCTGTTTAATCTGCCACTCCCAGTTATCGTTGACAATTCGCTCAATTATTTCGTTATTTATCGGCATAGGTACTCGAGGTGGTATCCTATCTAGTGATAGGTTTGATTCCAAGTTTCATGCGGAAGGTTTACGAAAAAAAGTAATTTCCGTCACTGCACCCTGAACTTAGTCGATCTGCTAATCCATCATCGTCTGTTGCTATTTATAAATGATAAAAATACATATCGGAATTTAATCGTTTGTTTGACATTTTTGTGTTTCATGGTCTTTTTGATTATCGATACGTCTTTCTTGGATTATCGAATATTATGCTGTTTTATTAACATACTTGATTGAGTAAACAAAACACAATGTTCTACCTGAGGAATTATATCGGAAAATTATTTCAAACTTTCGACACAAACTCTAGTAATAT
The DNA here is from genome assembly GCA_963669185.1 of Dyspetes luteomarginatus. NCBI lineage: Eukaryota > Metazoa > Arthropoda > Insecta > Hymenoptera > Ichneumonidae > Dyspetes > Dyspetes luteomarginatus. The sequence continues at coordinate 16,170,154 of OY769904.1, forward strand.
TTATCAGATTAATTTCATTGAATATGTACCAGAATATTTTTATTCCAATTTTACGCAAGAAGTATCCTAACGATATCGACATATCGTAGAAAAATATAAACTATGATGCTTTGAAAAGAATCTGAGAAAAATCAATAGTGGAAATAACAAAAAATAGGGAATAGGCTCGATGTATTTTTCAAGTGAATTTTAATTCACGTTTCACCATTTTTCCCCCAAACTAAATTCGATCTCTCGATTTCTCATGGGTCGCAAAATTGTTTATTGTTATTTTCATCCGCATGTAGGCATGATTGTTAGCCGCGCAGCTCAAAAGGTCAACTCTACTATTCTAATTCGTCGCTATCGGCAACCACTAATTCTCGAGAATTAGAGTGGCAGATTTTTCATTCGTTTATTTTATTCGAATAAGCTTTTAACATTTGTAAATTTTGCCGACATTTTTTCCTCATTCTTGCTCGGGTATAATTTTTTTTAGCAATTTCATTATCATAATAATAATATTTAAAAAAAAAAATTACTTAAAAAGTGCCATTAGAAAAAAAAATGAAATAATTCACAGCATATCAAGAATAATTATCCATTAATTATTATAATAATTTATTCATAATTCTCCCTAAAGTCGGCAGACGGTCACTGATCTCCAGTCACGTAGCCAATACTTAAACTGCGTTACTCAAACTTTCCGTGGACACGCATAGTTTTGTACAACTTCCCAATAACTTTATGTAAAAGTCTTGTTGAATGAATTTAAACGGATATTTTCATGTTCCAGGGACGTGTCCCGACTACAGTGAGAATTATGAATAAATAATTATAATAATTAATGGATGGAATGGAATTAATGGAATGGATGGATGAACTAATGGATGGAATGGTTCTTGATATACTATTAATTATTTCATTCTTTTTTAAAGACATTTTGTCATCCCACATTAGACAGTGGAGTTTTCAAGTATTTTTAATTTCATACTTTTTAAATTTTACAATTTCATTGTAGCGTAGAAAATTCGCTCCAATGAAATTGTATCGCGTAAAACACGACGAATTCTAAAACTCTCAATCACTGAACTCATAATCTATTCACGAAATAATTATAAATGTATAATTAAGGAATGATATAATTAATAATGATTAAGGAAACTAAATCTAATACTTCGAGCCAAAATTCACTTATATCTATATTTTCACCATTGCCACAGCAGATAATCCGGTTACCAATTTAATAATTCCATTTTAATTAAATTGGAACTTATGAAATATGACAAATTTGAAAACGCTCGATGACCGAACTCATAACCTACTTCCGCGAAAAAATGTAATTATGGAGGAGCAACACCGGCGATCACGTGAAGTAGCAGAGGGTCTATCGCTACCTCATGTCGATGATATTAATATGTACTGCGGTAAAAATGGCGCGTGTCTCATCAACTGCACAATGGATTGGAACAGACTACATCTAAGAACCAAGTTTGTTATTCATAAAACATTCGTCCAAAAATTCGTGAAGACATTATCAGCCGTTATCGAGAAACCAAAGGACAAGGAAATACCACTCTCTATCAGTTGTTGCAGTGAAACGCATAGGTAACTCCCGTCTTTTTAGCCTGCGGGCAGTTGGGAATTAGCCCTCTCTGGTCACCTGGGATCAAAACGACTCCATCTTTTTTTCTAAAATAGTGCATTTGGCACTTCGCAGATTTGGCTTGAAGTATGTTTTTCGATAACTAAAATTTGTCTTTTTAACTAAATCTAGCTGTGCGGCCTTAAAGTTCATTAAACTTGTTACCAAAAACGTCCTAATATTTTTTTCCAAAAAGAGTGCATATTTTTTGAAATATTTTGAGCCGAAAATCGCTTGGGGTCATTCTGATCCCCGTGTGACCAGCGTATTACAGCTAGGAGGTGTGACCAGGCAGGGTTAAGAATAACTGATCACTGAATCCATCACATTTAACCAAAAATCCTATAAACTCTTTCTCGAGTTTAGTTTCTCTTCCCTTCTCTCGCATAATTTGTACTTAATCTTTGTTTACGACCTCTTGCATTTATGTTGTTATGTGTCATATAATAAAGCCACAGCGATATTGCGTAATCGACGACAGCCAGGTTAAAAAAAAATCATTAGGCGAGACAGCTCGCAAGACTATATATATATATCTCAATCTCGATGCTTTAGCCGTGCTGCCGCAAGAGGCTCTAATTAAAACGCTAGTACGAGCTTCTCGCACAGCTTGAATCTAGGCTAAAGCAAAACCAGCATTGCAAGTTGCCCTCTGCGCTCCACCTTCACCTACAACACCACCCCCACCCCTCTCCTTATTTCAACAACCACCTTTTTTACCCTTATATTCCTCCCTTCTCGCCCCTCTCTCGTTTTCTTTTTCCCCTCTTGACTCTCTTTTGCTCTCCTTCAACTCTCTTGCATGGTCCACCCTTTTCGTCGTCCCTCTTGCCCGTCTCCAACCTCGGTGTCGTCAACCAACCCCCTGGAGGGCCTATATGACAGAAAACACAAAGCAAATGCTGAAATCGTGACCAAGTGCGAGGTCCGAGATTCGCGGTTCTCAAATCGGCGAGTTTTTGGTTCGCTCGTCACGATATCCTAGTGGAAAATGGTTTAAAATATTTAAAAACTAAAGGCTCAAACCCAAACCCAAAAAATCTGGACAATAGTATATTGTGCATCTAAGGAGAAAAGTAGGTTTTTGCTCACGAGGGCAGCAAGCTTCACCGAGGAAGCAAAAACTTCCTCCCGTGATACACACGATATTTTTTTTTTACACATGAATGGAAGGCCTATTTTGCCAATTATAGAGAGGAAGGAAGAAGAAGTTTTGCTTTCCTAGGTAGGAAAGCTTCCTTTTCCTCCCTCTATACGGGTAACAAAATAGGTCTTTCCATTCATGTGTGAAAAAAAAGCTATTGTTCGGTCTTTTTGAACAGTATTATAGATGTGTTGAAACAATTTTTTTTTCTCTTTGCACGTTCATTAATTATATTATGCATCGAGAATGTCGAGATTGCCGAACGCTGCGTACACACCATGTCGCTATGAACTTAACGTGTAACACGTGTATCTGTGTACAAACAGTGCACATGTTACGCTGTTGCTAAGCATTCCCCCCTCTCGTTCCTTCTCTTCGGTCGTCTCTTCTTCTTCATTCGGTCTCGTTTTGTTTCACAAAGGTTATTATTAATACATCGTTGTATGTTCGCCTATATGCATGTGTGTGTGGATGAGCTTATTTATTGCAGCCGCGGTGTGAGTCGAGCAGCCACGGGCGGGTGAGCACATACACACTCGGGGTGTATTTATATGCGGTCAGCGGTCGCGAATGCGCGGGCCGCTTATGTGGAAATTCTCTCTTTTTCTCTCTCTCTTCACTTATTATTATTATTATTATTATTATTATTATTATTATTATTATTGTTGTTGTTGTTGTTATAATAAGAAATTCTAGGGTGCGGGTATATAACGTTGCGGCTTGTACTCGTGGCGTGACTCACGAGGGGGTTGGCAAAGGAGCCGAGAGAAAGAGAAAAAGAGAGAGTGAGAGGTGCCGATGTGTAACACGCTACCTCGCGTGCTCGTCCATCCCTTGGAATCCGAGGGTTCTCATCCACTCGCAATTATTCTCGCCCCTTCCCCCGGATCATGCGGGGCTTCCAAGATCGAAATGCTTCAAACGAATGAGAGAAGATATAAAAAAATGGAAAGTCTTACTCGTTGAATTATTGACGTCAGTTATGCCGAAAAGTATCTTCGTATTCGCGAAAATAGTTTTTTCATCTTTATGTTCATGAGTGAAGAAATATTTTATTTTTACACTGAGTAAAATATAGCATACAAACAAATGAATTTCAATAAGACCAACTTTGAATCATTTGAATTAATTCATAAATACAGTTTGCCCATCATTGAATAATGCAATGAATAATTTAAAAAAAAAGGTGCAAATTGAAATTTGCACAATGCTTCCTCATAGAGGAAGCTTTGTTTATGCTCGAAAATTAGGACGAAGCAATGTGCTAGCTGTGTAATTTGTACCTTTTCCTTCCCTTTTCACTTGTCCCCTAGCTTATTTATGTATGGATTTTTAGCTTGATTGATGAAAATGTATGAAAGTTGGAACGATCTCACGCCAATCCTTCGAAAAATTAAAAATGTAAATTTCAAAATTTCATAAATCTGAACCCTTTGACCGATGTTTCTTAAACTCAGTACCAAACAAGCTTGTCACCAGCCTACTTGTGTAGGAAATTTTAGCTGGATAGCTGTAAATTTACGAAAGTTAGAGCGATCACGCTCTTTTTTCAAAAAGTTCAAAGTCCTAACAAATTAGGTAAAAAATGACAGGAAATCAAAATCGTTTTTGCCCTTTGCGTTTGTCCACAAAGTTTCAACATGATCGGCCAAGCCGTTCTCGAGATATGGTCATTTCAGTTTTTCAAGCTCATCACACGTACACACACACACATACATTTTTTGTAAATACGTTTTCTCGACGTTTTTAGAAATTTTAAACACTTTGGCATTTTTTTTTCACGAAAACAAAGCTTCCTCTATGGCGAAGCAAAATTACAATTTTCAGTTACAAGATTTTGTCAATTGTAAGCCGAGAATTGAGTAATCCGCAACTTCACCAAGAGAACGAAATCAACGATTTTTTTATATTTTTTTATGTCTAATCTTTTCGCGCGCCCTACCCGTACTGTTTCAGCTGGGAGTAATTCGGTTCAAACTGAGGAATGCGTAAACAACATTAGTGCGTGTCCGTGTGAGCTCAACAGAGTTGGCCGCGCCGCCTAGAGATGGCGTCAGTTGAGTTGGCCCACACCAAGCGTAGTATGACAGTTGCAGTTACTAACCCTTCTGTCAATCCAATAAATACACCAATAAAAACGAAAATAAATGTAGATAGAAAGGATCTCTTTGAGTAAATGTATATTATTGAATGTGTGTGGTTAAAAATGTAGCGTAGAAAATTTGGTTAAAGTGAAGAATTAGTCACAGAACAATAGTTTTCTGTAGTTTCAGTGAAATAATTAGGTTAGGGCATAGTGTTGTTATTTTACTGGGACCTTTCATTAACTCATCAACTCATTACGCGATAAGGTGTTTACACATAAATCTCGAGTTCACAAAGACTGGCTCGTTTAGGTTTTTTTTTTTTTTTTTTTTTTTTTTCCAAAGGAAATTGGGTACTCGAAATTATATTACATAAAAAATTGGCATCAATTGCGGAAGAATTTCATTAGTCGCGTCTGACGAGAGAATTTGTGTGAAGCTCAACGTCGGGCAATATAACGTAATAGGGCGTATGAACACGAAGATGGCGTAGGTAGAGGATGGAAAATAGTGGACATATATCTGGCTGTCGCTCGAGCTTGGTTGCTTCTTCTTGCATTCTATACGGTATCAGAGCACCGAGAGTTCCTGCCATGTAAATAATACAGTCCCTGTTTTTCACTCTCTTACTCAAGAGAGGGAGGGAGAAGAGAGACAAGAGCCTCGCTTCACTCGGAGCTTCCTTTTCACCCCCGTATATATCGGGTACGTGTTGAAACGGGGAAGGTTTCAGGGAGGGTACGAGGCTCTAAGGCTGCCTCTAGACAATAGAGCGTTGGCCACAGGCGACGACAATGCGCTGGCTTGTGAGAGAGGAGCCGAGAGTATCATCTAGCTTCGCTCTTCTCGTTGCTACTACAGCAGCTTTCTCTTTTCTGTAATATATATATATATATAACAGCCTCTCTTCACCCCTGACGTCTCCGTTACGTCCCTTCTCTTCCGCCGCTCTCCACCCGACTGTCAAGTATCCTGAAGGATCCTCGACGTGGCGCATGGCTCACGTTAAAATTAAGCCACGACCAATTAAAGTACAATTTTTATTTTTATTTTACCGCGACCTACGTGCAATTTTTTAAATTATAGACAAATTATGAAATATTTCACATGCTCGTTTGACAAGGCATTTTAATAAAGACGTTTTTAAAATTGTGCGTAATTCTGAATAGATAATAATTTTAACTTATGAAAATTTAATGAAGGATAGTTTTGTATGAAAACTCTTTACCATCTCGTCATTCAATTACTTAATTTTTAATATTACTTAATTCTTTATGTTTCCACGGCACAAAAAATAACTTGATACTTTAGGATCTTTTTTTTTTTTTTTAAGTGACAAATTATAAACGTAACCAAACCAATTGATTTATTGCCAAATCAAGTCTACAAAGTGTATACATTTTTTTCGAACATTCACCCTATTGGTCTAAATCCCTTGTCCTACGAGATATGTCCCGATGACCCATGCCACAATCGACAACAAGGTCGGTCACGCGTTGAGTTACCACTAGCCTACCACATGTTTATTATGTTGGTCCGAATTCGGTACCATGAGTCTCACACGTTTTTGTAGGTGAAAGGGTTAAATAGCTGGCTCAATTTGACGTAGGAAAAAAGAACATTTATTTTGCTACATTTCGATATTTTCAACGAAATTCTACTCGAGTTCGAGCGTCGAACCCGTTGAAATTTTTCTCTTTGATTACTTTTTCTCATCGGGAAAACCGTTTTTTAACTAACGTTTTTCTTTTGCTCTCTCTTTCTGTCTCCTCGCCTCCTTCTCCTCCTTCTCAAACAAAAGTGTAACTACCGACGAGGACCTCATACCCCTTGGGAACTTGAGGAACTTGAGAGTTTGGCGTACCATGGGCTATGAATGTGACACGGTTACTGCGGATAATACGTCGAGGGAGAAACGTACGGCAGAAGGGAGTATAAATTGTCGGGATCGGTAGGTGCTCTCCACGCGAGAAAGCGAGGAGAGCGCAGAGAGTGGCTTGGCGGGGTGGTGGTGGGTGGGGGATCATCTTTGAATGTCAGGAATCTTAAACTTTTGTCTCACCCTTGCCAAAGTTGATGAGTGAGCTGGCATTAAGGACGAACATGGGCACACAAGCCTGACTAGTAGAGCTGTTCTTGTATCTGTGGAAAGAATAGCGCATGTGAAAAAGAGAGAGAGGAGTACTCGTTCGTTCGTAGCCCGAGAAAAACGAAATACTTGAAAGCTCTTCGTGTAATGCATCCGTCTCTTGTTGTCTTCTGGCATGCAAATACAGCCACCCTGTCTCCATCTACATCTTTTTCTCGTTCTCTCTCGCTCTATTCTTGGGCGATGATGCGTGATGGTGAATCTCTAAGGGGCCGAAAGAGTTATACGGTTCGGAGATCGAAAAATGAGTTCTGCAGAAATTCCAGATATTACTATATGCATTGTTTATATCTGTCATGTCTGAGGGGCTTCGAATTTTTTAAAACACTTAATAAGTTTCAATATCAAAATTCTTTATCAATAAGCAAACGTAGGACGTGGGATTGTCATATAATACATGTCTATTTACAGGATTAAAAATTGTAATTCTTTCGCTGTTCATGATTTATTACGTATGGTAAATGTATTTTTGATCTTCATCAAATTCTGGTTGTATACAAATCTTTGAGTTCTGGTAAGTTCGATAGAGGATTTTACGCAGCTCGCAAAAAGCTTTTGAATGACGGTAAATAACGGTTAGATTGTTATTCCAGAAAGACAAGTTTCCTATGATCTAGTTACTATTATATTTTACAAATACAAATGTATTTTGTAACGATATACATGTTGCCAGCTCGAGAAACCTACAGAACGGCAAATGCTTACAAAAAGCATTATTCATCCCATTGAAATTCAAGTAGAATCACGCAGGCCGTAAAGAAAAGAAATCATTCAACAGGCGTCCTCATTGACAATGCGTTCGTCGAGCGCGAGAAGATCGACAGTATTGAAGAGCCTATTCAGAATTCTGTATAATCCCTTGAATATTCATTGTAACTCTCGCTCACTGGAATGGAATCTAGATCTCGTAATAGAAACGTTTCGCGAGACGCAAGTGTCCTGCAAATTCACGCTGGGAGAAGCGGACAATCACCGATGGCGAGTAGAATAATACATTTTCAAAGAGCCTTGTATGTATGTCTCACTTGATCTAGATGAGTTCCTGGGGCTTGCAGCGTCGGTCCCTTGACGTCTTGTATCTCAGAGTATTAAGATTAGCCAAAATCCCATTGATGGCGAAAGAGACAAACGTGCCAATGGAGAGTGTGATATGTTTATATAGAAAGTAAAAGAAGAAGAAGTAAGGAAGGTAACGAGAAGCGGAAGGGGGATAGAGAGGACAAATCAAATCAATTGCAGGAGATGGTGAAGAGGAAATGATAGGGAGAGCGAATAACGCCCTCCGTTTCCTACGACGTTAGTCGGAGATTAAACTCTGGTTGCCCTACGTTAAATTCATATTAAAAAAAGTAAACCAGGTTTAAACCATGTCAGTGGATACGGGCGTCAGGAGGAGACACGACAAGCGGGGAGGAAGATGAAGGCGATATTTAAAAACGATAGAAGAGACTGAAGGGCAGTAGCTCATTTCTACAGAACCCGATTCTACATATTACTGACTTGACGCAACACCGACTCGATTTATCTTCGACTCACTCACTCAATAATGACTCGACTTATGTCGAGTTTCGGTCTAGTCACGAACTAACTGATTCAACGCTGCAAGCCTCACTAAATTGCCGACTCTACAAGTCACAACTCACGAATTCGCTGATTCAATATGGCACAACTCACCGAACCACCGATTTGACGTAGGGAAACTCGCACACAATACGAAGTTCTCTTACTGTAACTCAACACGAACCCGATTCATGAACACTATTCAATACGTTATTGACTCATAAGCGAAATTTACTCCATGGAAGCAAGCAAGGACCGATCTCTATTATCTGCTGCTGCAGCAAAGTGATACAGTGCATTCCTCCTCCATACGATTTATCATTTTGCAGTTTCAAGGGATAACATTGTTCGGTTCTTTGTTACCGACGAGGCGTAACTTCCGTTTGTGAATCAGCGGTATGTCAAAAACAAAGATAGATCGAGCCAGAGAAAGCGAGTATATATAGGAGGAGCAAGAAGAGCGAATGAAGACAGCGAACTTCAGTAAGAGACAAAATAAGATCGAGAGAGGAAGTGAGAGCGAGAGAGAGAGAGAGAGAGAGAGAGAAGGAGGAGAAGCAGCCGGACAGGAGAATAGGGACTATACTAGGAGAGGAACGGAACGACTAAGGAGATAGACAAGCAGCAAAAGGAAGAAGAGTGAAAGAAAGATAAGACGAGAAAGACGAGGCGAGAGAGAATATTAAAGAGCTTGAAGGATGAGAAAGGTGAATAATTGGCGAAGAAAGAGGAAACGATTGGGGATGAGAGAAACCGGAAGAGAGACGTAAGGCGCGATCAGAAGGATAATTTACGAAGCGATGAGAGGAAAATTGAGTAATAAAATAGCGTCATAACAAACTTATAGAAAAAGGTGGAGAATGCTTGGAAGGGAAAGTAACAAGGCGACAGAAGGATCGAGAGACCAAAAATAAGAAAAATAAGGGACAAGAGAGAATTTGAAGCAAACGAGAGAAGACAAAATAAGAGAGAGAGAGAGAGCGAGTGAAAGAGTAGCGGAAGCAAGGACCACCTCTCTCCTCTGAGAGAGAGAGAGAGCGAGAAGTCAGGAAGAGTCGTAATGGAAGGGAAAAAACGGAGCGGGAGCAAAAGAGGTGGTAGTTGCGGGGCGGTGGGGCGTGCGCGCTCGAGCATACAACAGACAGAGAACGAGCGCAAGGGACACCGCGTATTCTTGATGTAGCGTTATACGCGAGCGAGACCAGCACAAGAAGTGTGCGAGGGAGAGAGAGAGAGAGAAAGAGAGCAGCGTACGCGTCACATCGGCCGCGTCGCGTCGCTCAAACCACAGCGAACACATACACACTCGCACTCACATTCACTCTCACGCTCACGCTCACGCTCACCCATACATGCGAGCAGGGGCCATGAGAGCGAGGAGGCTCGAAGCAGTCAGTTCTCAACTGCCTTTCTATGCGGCAACCGTGGCGAGCGCGGTTTAAGCCCGGATTACGCTGGACTTAGCTCTTGATCGTACCAGAGACGACTTGCGTTTCTATCGTTTTCTCTTTGACTTTTTTTCCTCACTCTCTCACGTCGTATCCCCCGAGACTTAAAAAAAAATAAAAAAATCCCCTCTTCGCGATCGTCGAGGAAATAAGTGCAGATTTCTCGTGCTCTGGTCACTGTGACCGCGTGTGTTTTTTTTTCTGCGTGCGATTAACGGTGCTTCGTACTGACTTAATTTGATTACAAACAGGATTTCGCTTTATCACTTCCGGTGAACTGCGGATTGTTTTAATAGCGATCCTGAGAGTGCTGTGACTTATCCATCAATTTAAATAACAAACTCGACGTTTTTGAATTCATAATAATAATAATTGTTATTGTTATTATTATTTATAAATGTCTGAAATTATCGTTCCTCGCACGAATATACGAGGGGCAAATTTAACGGAAATTATGGGGGTGATCGATGAATGAGAATATATCACGATTAACAAAGTCAATTCATTGCAAAAAAAATGATTATCGTGTGCGATCAATTACGGGATAATTGTCCGTATCTTTGTGGGGAAAAATAATCAACGCGAAACTAAACACGAAGACTGAATTTTTGGTCGGGAAAACAATGTTCATATATTTTTTGTTGTTGTGGATACCAGAGCGAAAAAAAATAAGTTTAAACGGCAAACTAGTACTGTATGCATAAATTGCGGTTTCATCGCGATGACTCTTGCACCCCGAGATTCACGTGCCCCTGACTTCCGAGATTCACGTGCCCCTGACTTCCCGAAGTGTCTCCGACCTGCCTTGGTGGATTCAGGAGCGTAAACGCACTCGCGGAATTTGTTTCAGCGCGGTAGTTGTGCGCGCCGCAGAAAGCCCGCCAGACCGGAAGTCGACGGTCCAGGATACATGTGTGTGTGTGTGTGTGAGAGAGAGAGAGAGAGAAAACTGTGATTATATTTACCCACTTGACAGTCTCTATCGTCTCCGGTAATATTTTTTTTACTTTCGTTGCTTGTTCTCACTTTACGTCTCGTTGTTTGACTCGCGCATGAGACCCAAAAAAATCAAAGTAACAAAAATAATACGTTTAACGATCGTTAAAAAAAAAGTAAAAAATAAAATAAACTGTAAACAGTTTGAGATACTTATCAGGAGAAGTGATATAAATTTGTTAAGCGAAATAATTATATTATTTATGTCGCGCGGGCATACAAGAAGCGCGGCTAGAACTGGCCGAGGGCTCGAGTGTGTGGAGTTCTGCAGTGACATTAGAAGGATAGGGTACGCGAAGGATTTTGTGCGAGAAGAAAAAAAATAAGGACGAAAATTTTGAAGTGCGAGAGAGATCGGAAAAATCGTGATTATTAATAGTGATAAATAATATATTAGAGCTGTTGAGAAAAAAAAGACTTGCCGGCAGAGCCCGGCAAGAAAACCGTTGGAAAAAATGGTGGTGCTAGAGCTTGACGCGATTTACGCACAGGCAGCACCGCATACGAAACTTTTGAACAAAAGATTTCTCGGTGCTCATCACTGGCTCGGTCCTCTCAAGGAGGCCCTCGTCGCCAGACTCGCGGTAGAGAAGGTACGAAATTTTTCTCATATTTCAAGATATGAAAAATATTCTGTATGTAACCTCGATTTATATATAGGGTTGAATGGGTTCAAGTAAATTTATACTCGAGTCTACATTTTTTTCGATCAAAAGTCGAAATTTCATCGAAGGCTGATAAAAGAATGTCGGGAAATATTACAATTAGTTTAAAGCTTTGAGGACAGATGCAAGTAATTTTTAGTTTATTTTTGTGTTAAAAGTACATAAAATTTGCAAGAGATTGGTTTGTTTGGTAAATCATTGATGTGGAAAAGAGTGGAGTAAATTGTGAAATGAATTGGTCGTAAAGAAATACTTATATCTTTTTTACATGGAAGTTTCGGGTAGTTTGCAACCATTGTCATTGCAGTTGCAATGACAATAGTACGATTTGTACATTTGTACGATTGTCATTGCCTACAGACATGCCGTAGAAAAGAGAAACAAAAAAATACCCTTTAACGTTTAGTTAGATTCTCTTTCTGTATGAGCTGCATTAGTTGTGCGGGACTTGCGCTGGCATTTCAAACATAAATGCTGCCACTTGCTAACAAGGTCACCCCTGCGTCAACCCAAACACGAAATCTTCAACTTTTGCATGATAATGTAGGTAAAAAAACGAGACGTGGTTCGTTTTATGAAAAATATAAAAAAAAAAAAGTAAGAAACGTAAAGGCTAGCTGTATACAGTTTTTGTCGTCGTGAGAGAAGCTCGTAGTGTTTTTTTTTTTTCTTCTTTTTCTTATACAAAAATATACCGATAATTACGCAACTAGGTGGTTTTTTCGTATGCGTGCGTATACCGAGAGAATAATCTGGTGTACATGCGTGAGAAGTTTCTCGAGGGTGGAATTTTGCGTTTCGAGAGTCGAGAATGACCCACGGGCAAAGTGCACGACGAGACCGTGCGCTTGCGTTGTATAATTTAAACGCGCGGCAATGCGCCCCCCCTTGTGAATATAATATACTCCTTGTATATATAATATATAGATAGTCTTTGACGTGGTAGAGTACATATGGGGTATTTTACCCAACGCCACCGGCGTTTATCTCTTACCTCCTGAGATTTTTTTTTTTTCTACCAAAACATCGTTTAGCAATAATTTTTTTAACCCTTTCCATACTATGTGAAAAACGCTACCTGATCCATACAAACATGAGTCTTTCGAGTTTGTTGATTTTTTTCCCTATTCAAAGTATTTTAAAAATCCCTAAAATTTTTTGTATATACTTTGACCTTTGTGTAGAATATAAATGCCTTTACTTCATTTTTGAAAAAAATAAAATAAAAAATAAGTTTAGTGTCATTTAATTATCGAAGAATAATCAATAATTGTTTGTATGGAAAGGGTTAAACTCATTTTCGGGGAAACAAAAAGATGGTACCATTTGATAAATTAGAAAAATTCTTGAAAAATCCTCGAAAACCCTGCAGCAGATATACAAAATGTTGATTCAGAAGTAGATTGGTACTTTTTTTTCCTATTTTTTTTTTTTTTTTTTTTTTTTTTACAATGAAACAAAAGTGAACTGATTATTTTTCGAACTTCTTGAAGATTGTTCAATCCAACGGTTTGTTCAGTAACATTTTGCTCAGTCGAAAATATGTTCAATATAGGGGCTTGCAAAAAATCTATGAAAAATCTGCATGGCTTTCAGCATTAGACAAATAATGTAAAACATCGAGTAAATTTCAGAGCGTTGGATTAAGGTAGAACATCCTATATATATATATATATACGTAATGCATGCAGAAACTATACAGACACTATAGAACACAATGTAATATACTATATATACAACGTGCGACGTATATTTATATAGATCGTCGTATGTGCATAAATCTTCGCTTCACAGTGCCGCTATTTTCCCGATGTAGTAATCCACTACTTGTTAAAGTTCTAATCCTTTCTCCTCTCCAAGACGTCATATGGGTTAACAGACTATCATTTTGTTTTCCTCCGTTAGCGGGTTCTGAGGTAAGCCCTTTTGCTTTATTTCCCCCATCCTCAAGTAATTAACCGTGATTATCCCTGAAAACCTTTACACACACACACACACCACGCCAAATCTCCGTATCTTTGCACACGAAATTTATTAAATTTTCTTAACTTAGTCTGCTAAGTTAATAAAATAATTCGATTGTTAGAAAGGCGAGCAAGAATTCTCATAACATAAGAAAATGAAAAATTTCTTAAATTATGGATTACAAATTTCTCGATTGATGCATCGATTGATTGCTTTATTGCTAAATTAGTTGCCGTCCTTTAATTCACGCACGCTGGAGATTGCGAGGAATTTGAAATATTATTTAAGAGTATCTAGCGGTATTTCGGGGAATTGTAATGAGTCCACGAAAAACCTTAAAATTTAGCATTCAAACAGACTGATAGTCAGTCGATTGCAATTTCATATGGTTAAATCATATAATTAACTTTACCCCACACAATCAACTATGAAGCAACACTCTTCAGCCTGTGACGTTAATTCAATTGAACCCAAACCCAAACCCAAACTTTTGTTGAACCTGTTGGTTTTTACGTTTTGCGATACACGTGACACTCGTTGACGAGATTACCTCCACATGCTGTTCGGCATTGCCTCGAAATGCTCTATCGACGTAATTTTATTCGTATAAACGTGATCACTTTTCCTCATCAATATATATATATTTATATTTATATTTATTTATTTATTTATATTTATATATATTTATATTTATATATATTTTAAGTAAATATGAAACAAGTCAATAACGAATGAAACGATAAATTTTATTCTAGACACAAGGTTCTTTATAATGTGAAAAATTGTCATTTTCCCCACAACGAGTTTTTGATTGGGAATGTACAAAAAATACCAATGAATCATTTTCATTCAATGATGATCTTAGAGTGGCATTTTTTGTTTTGTTTTAATTAGTTACCCATCGTATACATTAGCCGGAGGCATGAGTTGCTATTCGAAAGTATCAATGGATATTGAGTTATTCGCGTGTTGAATATTAGCCGTTGTTCCTCATTACCCCGGCTTACCCCTTAAAATTGAGTGCTTTTGGACTGTACGTAGGATGTGACAATATTTCAAATATAATGAATTAGATTATAATTAAATGAATATAATGTGAAACGTTGATCGACTTTGGTCCTCTCGGAATCATCCTCTTTGACGTTGTGCGCCGCAACGACTCTTCTCCCCGTTTCTCTCGCACTCACTTCTCCTCCCGTCTCTTATCGAATAATCTAAATGTACGCTCTCGGTGAAAACTAAATTAGTATCGCGTAACCAATTGGTGCAACGATTCGTCCCTCGTCCTGTCTCATTAATTGGAAAGGAAAAGGGCGATAATCGTTGATACCGAAACACCCCAACAGCGTTCTCGTCGTCGTTTTCGCGGCTTTTCTCCGAAGATTTTCGTCCTCCGGTTGTTTTTCAACGCTCTGAGGACAAACGGAAACCTCTTTTTTTTTCGCTCTATGCGCTGCTGCAAATTGTCCCGAAAACATTTAATGCCTGCCAGAAAAGCTCCATTATCGCTACGCCCTCTCCATCTCTGCCTGTAAAATCGCAACTTAAAACTCCCCATACATATGCACATCTATCTGTGTGTATGTCATCGATATGCTATCGCCAGATTCTCATAGCGTCGAGTTTCGTCCGTCTCGTATTTTTGTCTTCTTTATAACTTTGCAATACTCAAATTACTCGCGATATTTTCATCACTTCCATTCAGCAAAATTTTACTTCCGATTAGATTTTTAAACGCCTAATAATAATATTTTTTTAAAGACTGTAACAAAATTATCCTCGTTCACAGTATTTTATTATTTTAATTATGTATATATCGAATTAATTTAACACGTTTCTCAATAAATTGTTACTTTTTGCCATTTATTTAGTCAAATGAATAACGAGAAAAAGTAAATCTTATAAGCTATGACTAACTCTCGACTGCAGGTCTAAACAATCTTATTCCTCAATTTTATTTTCCATCTCTTTCTTGTCTCGTTGCTCATCTCGTTATTTTTCACATATTCCTCGACATATCTCACAATTATGAAACGCGGTTGCGCCTTGGAATTTTTGCACATAGCTCGTCGTGCTCGATAAGTATTAGCGAGCTGAGTCGAGGACACCTGCGGTATTCGTGATGCATCAGACACTAACCCCTAGCGCGTTTCCAGAGCATATAGAAGCGAGAGAGAGATGAAAAACGCGAACGCGGTACGGCAAAGTCCTCATTCTCTTAATTACTTACCCGCGTGAAGCCACCAATTAACGAGCCGTGAAGTAATGAGAGAAAAAAAGCATTTGCACTATAGCACGTATATATATATACGTGCTATAGTGCAAATGCTTTTTTTCTCTCATATATATATATATATATATATATATATATATATATTCGTCGTATTCGCGTATATATGGTGTCCGGGTTTTCAGTACACTTAACGCACTCTCGAGTCTCGACTGCCTCGCGCTCATTTACTTCTTCCTTCTTCGAATAAAATTCAGCCTGAGGCAAAAAAGAATGAAATAGAAGCCGAAGCGTCACGAACGTGCCAGACAACGTCGACGAGAACTTGGTATAGGCTTAATATCTATGGGTTTTCAACAATACGAATCCTTGTGGCGAAGTGGATTGTTATAACAATTAGGTTTACAGGTTGCGTCATTTTGACGCATTTCTAATTTCATGACCAAAATTAGAAAAACCGTCAACATTTTCCTTGCACCATTTCTACTGACTTATCCATTATATCTTATATATAGTTTCATTTATACGTTAATACCGTTAATAGTGTATAATTATGTGTATAGTGTATAGTGTGTAATTATGTTGTTTATTAAAGCAAATGTATGATTTTGTTGATGCGTTAAATTGACGCGTGTCCGTTGAGACAGGTATATTAGAAATGTCCGTAAACATAGTAACGTAAACGTAAAGTAAACGTAGTGTTAATGCCAAAATGCACTAAAAAAGATCGATTTTTATCAAAGTGAATGGATGTGAGTTTGTGAGGATTGAAATTGGAAACTTACAATTATTTATATTTTTTCATCGCTCTTTGGGTGAATAGCTTTGTTTTGAGACCAATAATTTAAATCAATCGGCAAATATTGGAAAATTCTCAATGTTGATTGTTAAGCATGGATTTATCAAAATTACGAATCGTCGAAATTACAATCTTACGAAACGCAATAATATCTACTAAATTTGCGTCTTGCAGACATCTCAGTGGACGAAAAAAAAAAAAAATGAATGGATTTTTTTCTGACCGTCTGTTATTGTTTCACATCTCAATATAAGGTCTTGTCAAAATACGGCGGAAAAAAAAATTATTAATTGAAAATGAAATTTGATTTCTTTTTCGATTGGACAACCAAAAGTTAGGGTCAACAAGCAACGTAGCAACAAGCGGGATGAACTTTGAATTCCGAAATCCCCTTATGGTCGTTCTCTTTATGCAGAGTATATATGTCATACCTTCGTGGCTTGATGGACAATTTTCCCCGTAAAAATCTCTGTTCGGACTCTCCTCTTGGCCATTGGTGTACATGCAAACCTATCTGTATGATATTAAAACGATATGCAGATACTACACGTTTATTCCACGGTATAGAATATTAAAAGCCATAGAATATTCGATGAGCCTGCTCTAAAACGTTGTTCAACCTCGTCCCATGTGGTGCGCGACCAACGCGACTATGGAGAAATAGAGAGAGAGAGAGAGAGAGAGGGAGAAAGAAAGAAAGGATACACACTGGTATTAAATTTAATCAGCACGAATTTATAGGCCAATTAAATAGGACGCCATTATCCCTCCTACGCCTTTTTTTCGACAAGTTGTACGTCCTCGCTCTCTCACGCACAATCTTTTCCTTTTCCTCTTCCACGCGCGTTTTTTATTCCTCTTATCCGTTTTGACGTATGAAGACGAAGCGATCTTCTGCACGAAGCATCTCCCCACGTTATACGTACGTTGGAATATTTCTTTCGGGGCATTGACGCAAAGAGTTCAAGTTGGTTACTTTTGTTTTGTTTTCCGTCAAACTTTTATTTCGTTATTTCGTTCGAGGCAAAAGTCTGATTTCACGAGTCAGCGAGCTGCACCTGAGTTTATTCGAACATTGATCTTTCTCCTTGTTTTTTTCTACTTCGTCGACTAATATGCCATGAGGATGCCAAGTTGAATAGTTTCAAAGTAAAAAAATCCTTTTTTTATTCCTTAAACTTCTTTAGCTTTCTGATTTTCTGACAGATCAGAAATACAAAAACATGCACACGACGCATGTCCCAATCACTGACAGTATTTTCATTTGGGCATCAACACGAGTAGAGGGAAAAATTCGCGCTCCAACCCAGCGAAGAAATTTTGTCGTATAAATTAATATTTTTTGAGAAAGTCGTCTTAAAATGAACAGCCTAAGCCAAATATCATCCACAAAATATTACGACGATACTTGTCAATTCCCAACATATTGCGACACACTCACAAATATCATGCATATTTTGCAATAATTTCTTGACACAAAATATTCCATAAAAAATTACATCTATATTCATAAGTCTGTCATTGGAAGTCATTTAAAAAAAAGTATCAAGTAGCAAAATGTACTTGGAAAAGAAATAACACTCCATTTTTGCCTTAAAATGGTTTGATAAAAAAATATTTAATCAATGACTCTCCATTTACTAATTCTTATTTCAAAAGTTTATCAATCGAGGGTTTTTAAAATTAATATACATCGAAGATAAAATAAGGAAATATAAACTTCGTTCACGTCGAGTCTCTCAATGTTCGCTTCCCTTTTCTCTTCCTCTTCCCGTCCGCATCAACTCTTTATCGTCTTTTTATTCCGTCACATTTTTTCCCCTCTCGTCGGGTACCGGAGCTTCTCCAGGCAAGACCGCATCGTCTCTCGGCTTCTAGTCCAGTCGTTATGTCCGAAAAAAAGGCAAATAAATGCAAATGAACCGAGAAGGCTGATTTTTAGATATTGTGTAGGGGGGACTTTGAAAAGCTCAAGGCAAGTACATTTAGATAGGCCGTTGTATGATCTCGAGAGTGAAGTTCTTTAATTCAATCTTTGCAACAATACGTGGAATAAAAGAAAAATATCTCTGACGTAAAAAAATATTGCGCCAAGTAAATGCGTAAGATCCCGCGTTCATTATCTAATTTTTGTACCAAAATAAATGATAAATTCACCAAAGTTATCAAGCTCGTTTTTATTAGGCTAAAGCAAATAAAGAGAAAAAATAATACTTGGCGCTACAGCTAGAATGAAAGCGATCAAATAGTAGACACACCAAGTGTAGGAATATATTTTATATTTGAAAAATTCACGTTGTACTTACTGACTTGACGATATTTTGGACACAGAGCTATCGCGCGAATAGTTTTGATTGATATAAATCATAGTTAATATGTAAAGGTCGTAGAGCGATATGTGATAATTGGGTTGAAATACATATATGTAAATAAGCCTCGGTATATGTGACTACGCGAAGAGTACGGAGTGACCGTGTGGTAAGAGATCTCGTGCTGGAATACCTTTTTATCCCTCGACAGCTCTGGGACTTCTAGAGAGTCTGTTCTTTGTCCCTTAAGAGCTAGAAATAATCAGTCCAACTGTTTATTTCTAGTGAAGTCTCGAGTGTCCGCTCCGCTGTGCCGAGCTCTCATGATGCTCGCAACAAGAGTCAAAAAATATTCCGTTTCGCGAGTATTCTGTTTTTTCTCTTCATTGGCTATTTAGTCCTTTAATAAATATATTTTAATTTTCTGTAAGTGTAAAGGTGAATCAGATTAATCAATTGCTCGAGGGGACTGATTAAAACGAGCTTGATAACTTTGGTGAATTTAACATTTATTTTGGTACAATAATTAGATAATGAGCGCAATAACTTACACATTTACTTGGCGTAATATATACTTTTTTATGTGATAGATATTTTTCTTTTATTCCACGTATTTTTGCAAAGATTGAATCAAATAACTTCACCCTCCAACCATACAGCGGCCTATGTAAATGTTACTTGTCTTGAGTTTTTTTACACCAGAAATTTTGTTTTTGTGGTATCTCATTTGTTTTTGCAAAGATTTATGTATGTACCCATAACATGGGTATATACCATCTGTGGGTTTTTATCAGAGTTTATAAACATATATAGACTATAGATTTTTCAGCAATATTTGTACAGATATCTCTCCCACATTTTAGCTGGTCCGACAAAACCTATTATGCAGGATTGTTTATCTTCTCGCACTAAAATTTTAGTACAGCTATCGATAATGAGGAAGTTGTTTGGTTGAAAATTTATTTACGTTTGATTCAATTTAAACACAAAGTCTCTTGTACATACCTGATGTCAAATTGTTACACTTTAAGGCTGTATCAAAGCCCTTCTCCTTATTCTTTGACAAATTTATCACAATTATGAAATTTACAGTTTCAAAAATGTACCAAGTTGATGGAACGTCGCAACTTTCGGATATGATTCATAAATACAGGGTTTAAAAAATTTTTTAAACCAGAAATTTCAAAATTTATCGAAATTTCGCAAAAAAATTCGTTTGTATTCAGAATAATCCGGAAATACATTTCCTAAATAAAAAAGAAAATGTTTGCGGCAAATTTGTTAAAAAAATATATTTTTCGTCAATTTGGTAATAACTTTTTGGTATTATTATTATTATTATTCAGAATTAATCGTCTTAATATCATCAAAATGATATATTTTTTCGGATTTTTGTGATATCGTCAAGTATTCGAATTCTGGTCGAATCAAACTTCTGATTGGAAGGGTAATAATAATAATACATCCTCAACTGTGGTGGTTTGATATCTGTATACATGTGAATGACTGTCGTATCGAATACATTGCGTGGCCAACGTGCATAAATATATATAGTTATATTGTATAATACTAAAATACACCTGATAAACTCATTAAATATATATTTTCTGTCAAATGAATACATTTTTTACATTGTATTTTTCGCGAAAGTCTATAAAAACGTGTATCCCGGAGTAAAATAACGTGGTCGCGTCTCGTCAAGTCGTCTACGGGGTCGGTATACCGACAGTTGGTAAATGAACTTGTCTCGAGACGCTACCGCGTCTCTTAATATATATAAAACCAAGCGGGTGAGGGAGTGTAATTTTCCATGAAACCGGACGAATAAATAGAGATACCGGAAAGGAGCTATATGCTTGGAGCACCAGTCACAGTTCTCATGACAGTCCTCGAGTAGGTATGTCACGGCATGTGACATGGAAATCACGGAGAAAAAACGCCCATGGCATCCAGAACCATACAATTGTCTTTTGTTATTTTTCTTTGTACGTTTAATATATATATATATATTCACATTCTGATGCACGCATTGTACACCTGGGGCTGTAGCGAGGATGGTACTTTTACCATATTCTTTAATAGCCAATAAAATCGATGCATTATTATTTGTGTTCTTTGGACGTGCACCTTTTCGGGTATTTACGACTCTTCGTTTCTTAAAAACTGGTGATTTAGTTACGTGTCATTTTTTTCTCGTAAACTACTTGAATATTTAGCATTATTTGTTTTCGCTTTTAATGAAAAATTTCAAAAATCTCGTGTTTATATTATTTTATTCTCTAGGGTTCAACGCTTTCATTTACTTCCAACGTATTTTCAACTTGATAATGCATTTGTTAGTATTATTTATTTATATCAAACATCGCAACTTGAAAAATTCTATGTTTATCGTTTCATTCTTTTATATCTTTATGGATCATTCACATACTCAGAATTTATAGTTCAGACATCGATAATATAGTTTCAAAGTGATCTTTGAATTTCCAATTTTGTTCATTTTGGACAAAAAGTTTCTATCATACCACCAATATATCTAACGTTTCGCTCTCTCGTTGCTTCGTTATCTAAATTGCTTGGAGATAAACACTAAATTCTATAGTGCTCGTGTGCATACATGTATATATTATATGTTTATGCACACATGGTCGAATGTTTGTGTTATGATTGTGAATCTCAAGAGAGAGCGCGAGAGAGGGGCGGCGGGCGGAGGGAGGGAGAGTCCTCCAGAACTGTCCACCTGCAGGGACAGCAAGAGAATTGTGTGGCATGAATCTGTGCGCTGTGCGTGCGTGCGTGCATGGGCGTGCGTGTGCCTGTTTTGTTTGCCATTGACACGAGTACGAGAGTTTCATGTACTCATCTACTATTCGGAGCTCGGAGTGGGTAGTTCACGGGCAATCAGAGTTGCCACCACCGTTTCTGCGCGGTTTCTCCTGCTGCTAAACGTCGTCGCAGCTGGTTCAGTTTCTATGGAAGCACGTGTACACTCCCTATTGTCTAACTGGCAACGGCATTGATCTCCAAAAAAGAGAGAGGCAGAGAGATCTCCATCACGAGCGAGAAAATGTTCCCATTCGCAAACAAATGGTTGGACAAAAGATTCATATAACACTTCATATAGAATCCGAGGTACAATCATAATTGTACAGCTAAATGGTAATTGTTTTTTTTAAGTAAAAAAATTAATTATTGGTGATAGGTACGATGCATAGAATATTTTTTCAAATGTTCCAGTGGTTAATATGTTTCTCTCTTATACTAAAAAAAAAAAAATCACACAAAAGGAAATAAATTTTTGATCAAATCGCGATCGTTGTTATTTATTGATTCGATTTTATTCGTGTTAGCATCTGGCTTGTGGATAAAACATTCTCCAGTTCTTTCGCCAGTTTGAAAATAACTGAATCTCGTCGTTTATATATTCTTCTCGATTTTGAGGAGCCCGATCGTGGAGCCGAAACATTTTTCCTGTCTCCCTTTATTTCTTTTACGTTCGCCTCGTGCTGGGTTCAGTGATTTTTTTCATTATGCATACGATGAAAAAACCGCGTGGACAAAGACACGGAGATAACGCGGAGAAAAGGAAAGAGCGAAATTTACGTATATAGATGATATATACATTGGTATATTATGTATTTACATTTTACATAAATGTATGGAGTAAAGAGAATTGATCGTGGTCCACAGTGAGTAACAGTCGGTTCGTCCTTTCGTCACGAAATAAAATGCCTTACGGCCCGATTCACTCTTGACATAAGATATCATCGAGAGAGCCACTGGTGGAATATTCACCGCGTGATCACAGTAAGAACGACTCACGACAATTCTGTGACGAGCTCGAATCGCACACACGCCGCGGTAGTGGCATGAATAATCGTTTTACCCTGTGACGATAATCTCCCCCCGTCACGTGTCTTTGAGCATCTAATTTTATATCGCTTTGCCTTTTTTTTTTTTCCTTGTTTGAAAAAAAATCTTCTCATGCTATCCGCTTATACACAATTTTTATCGAATTTTTAAGCAAAGACAGACATTTATATCATCAATTAAGGTGAATGTCCCAATTAGTTTTTTTTTTTAAATTTATTATTGTTTTATTGAAACGCTCTTTTAACTTTCTACGATATTCCCGTTTCCCTCAATCATTTTCCTATACACTTCCTTATTTTACCATTTGCTTTACAGGAGGGGTTACCCGCCCCTCTGGAATTGCGTCCTCGGTCGACTGTATTCCATTCGCCCATAGATACAGGAAAACTGCGGAAAACCTATGCCGATGAAAGTCGACCCTTTCGACAGAGTTTGTTGTTCCTACAGGAAATTACTAGATTCTAAAAAGATTACCTCCCGCGCTCAGCGATTCGATGAGCCAACCAGCGTGTAGCTAGACGGTCACCGATCCATGTACTGGTCACGTCCAATGCTGTTCAACATCAGTAATCGGAAAAACCGCGCTCTGACTGTGCACCTATCCTTGCCAGTTCATCCCAATTACCCAGTAACCATATGCCAATTGCGACATAAAAACTGATATTTGTAGGGAAAAAAAAAACTAAGTCAATCAGACTCTCCGCAGAAATGGTTATCAGGGATAGTTAAGGACATCTGTTAATATAGATGTCAGACGTAAAATGTAAAGAATCTCTGAAATGCGTCATATTTTTAGGACAGTTCTTAATCGGGCTAAACTCGGTCAGTAAAATAGAGAATGTCCCGTCAATCAAGAAAAACTAATCGACCGCAGAAGACAATCGATCAATTAAGGTACCAGCTAACCCAGTTACTGACACTATACCAGCTGTTAACAGTCTTATGGACGAACAATAAGTACGAGCGAGATCGCAGTAGGTATTGCTATGGAGTGTCAGCAACTGGTAAAGTCTTAGCAATTGGGCCCACTACCCTGTTGCCTAAAAAGTACGAAAGATCGGGACATTATTCGTGTATATACAGAAAAAAACAAAAACCATTTGGAATAATTGTCGAACAATATTATTATGAATAATATGTTTTGAAAAAAAATGTTACACTCGTCACAAACGACCTGCTGCTCCCAATAATTCTTCATTATATTTTAGAAAGAATTAAATATTTGTGACAAAAAAATGGCAATTATTTTGAATTATCTTGGATTATTTTAAATAAACAAATTTGAATTATTGCAAAAAAAATATTCATAATCATTATATAATTGTTCATACGGGTGATTTTTCAAAAATATTATAGATAATGTTGCACATCCATGGTACAAGATCATTCTCCCGACTATGCGTCGCCACTCGCGTCTCTTTTTCCACTTTATTTGTCCCTACTCCGCGATACGACCCCATACGCAGTAGCCATCAGCCAAAGTAGAATATGAGAATATGAGCAAGACCGCGTCCGCATGCATGCTCACCGTCGCGACAAGATTCTTTTACACGATCTTCGTCACGAGAGTGAATCTGCTCAACTTCATTGTTACATATTGACGTCGATATACGTACACACTTTGACGTCAGAGGTCGTTTCATGTAACCGTACATATATGCCCAGAGAGGATGAGTACATATAGAAAATGTATGTATAAAGAGAATCAAAGAGAAGAAGAAACGACATCAAAGCGGATACTGTATCGACATTCTGCGACTTCGTTTAGGGATATCCTTGACCGCATAAAAAAAAACCAAAAAACAATAACATCTCCGTACAATTTCATCGTTTTTTTTATTTTGAGCACAGATCTTGTTGAAACGCCATTTCACACAAAAAAGAAACATTTTTGGTAGACAAGTTCTCCAATCTGTCGACGGTAGAGGCGAGAGACTTGTCAGAGAGTGTGTGAGAGAGAGAGAGAGAGAAAGAAAAGCGTTGTCAGTTTGAGAACTTTCTCCACTTCAAATCTTTGTCCCACGACTCGCTCAACACCCATCTCTCTTTCTCTCACCCCCATGTCGTCACCTTTTTTTCTCGTTCAAAGTGTTAGTTTCCCTATCGCCAGCTACTTTGCGTCTTCCGTGCCTACTCTTTCCATTCCTGCGTTTCACTTCCTCTCTCTTTTGCTCTCTCTCTCTCCCCCCCTCCGTCTTACTGCTTCCCGAGGGAATATATAATTGCCGAGTGCTGGCGTCTCTGATTACCGACATTCTCGCATTACCGCTGAATAGACGAGCCCAAGCACAAACCCCTCACTCAGGCGAGAAGCGATGAGATATTACGTGTAGAGTCAGCAACGTCGCGGGACTCTCTCACGTTTGCAACTAACTTCATTTATTCATACCTCTATTATAAGCTGCCTTCGTGTCTACGGAGTCAAACACTCGACATCAAAACGAATTTTTCCGAATTCTTTTGATAAAAAATTTCAACTTCCTGAAATTTTTCATGAATTCTGAAATTAATGAATTTTTTCGTAGCCTTTTTCCGAAATATAAATCTCTAAATGCGACTGAATTTTTTTCGTCATTTTCTTCGCAATTTTAACGCAAAATTTGTGCAGTTTTTCATTTTATCAGGCATACAAAACCATCTAGTATACAGTTGTACCCCACCCCCCACCCCCATTGGCTGATAGCGAGAAAAGAGGTAGTCCAACTCAACAAAAACGTAACAAACTTTTCTCGAAAACGATATGATGGAATATAAAAACAAATTGGAGGGCACTACGTATGGTAAATGCAGATGGCTCTTGTATTCGTTTTTAACTTCATCGAGTCATCAAGTTATTTCATCAAGTCGTTATCAAGAAACATGTGCTAGCCATTTTTTTTCTATCCCTTCCAAACTCATAGGTGCGAAAAGGGGGTGGATCATTGCTTCTCGTCATATGACCATCGTTTTTCGCAATTGATTGAGCCCCCCCCCCCCCCCCCCCCACAATAGTGACGGGATTATCGGGGAGGGGGGCGTACTCTATGTATAAATGTACCACTATTACCTGTAAACGTATAAGGTATTTGTGTATCAGTGAAAAAAATAATCCTGTATGCCAACCGACTCGAAGGTTGGATGCGGCTAACCAATGGGCGATGTTGACTCGACATGTTTGGTTGAATCAACCCCGCATCTGTATCGTTAAATTAACATGGCTCATAACTTTTGGCCATATCAAACGTTCGAGTCGATTGGCATGCAGCATAATTTTTTTCCCTGTAATGTATAGAGCTATGAAAAGAAAGTTGGAGAAAAACAAAAGCCGCAGCTAAGCGTCTTTGAGGTAGGTGCAATTTTGACAAAAAAAATCACTCCGCTAAACAGAATTGGCGTTCATGATTTGCCACGTGTGCTGGGCCTCTCTCGGTTATCGGCACGGTAATTCTGAATTACAGTTAGCTCTTTTTCACCGGTATACTTTTTTTTTGTATTCTTATTGTGATCATTATTATAATTATAAACGGTATTGTAGTCTATCGACGAGCCCAATGTAGACGTTTCAAAACTTATTAGAATAAAAACGATATATGGTCCTCTGGTTAAAAAATTCTTACTCGCCAAAATAGCAATTCGACACAAAACTATCGCGGACGTAGAATTTTGAAATGATTACATTCTTTCATTAGTTTTCAAATTATTTGTGAGCGTGAAAGAAAATCTGTCAATCATTTCCTCGAACGTTTTGAATTATGAATTTTATGCACCATTGTATGCAGTTATCAGACAATTCGTATTCTCATTTTTTCCTTTCTTTCTACTTTGAGCAACGGAATCCCACGCTATTTATTATTAACCTCTTACGCGTTCTCCGAGAGTGCGAGGAAAAAATAGAGGGAATTGTCGAGAAGTAACTGTCGACCGGAAGTATAGACAGGAAAGGTGCAACAGCTCGAGCGCCCCCGCACAGTGGCGACAAAATTATCTCCTCGTGAAGATCTTACACGCGAGAAGGAAGCTAAAAAATATCTCGAGAGGTTGGAACGAGATGAGTTACGAGGTAAGGAGTGATCGAAG
The DNA here is from genome assembly GCA_963669185.1 of Dyspetes luteomarginatus. Classification (NCBI taxonomy): domain Eukaryota; kingdom Metazoa; phylum Arthropoda; class Insecta; order Hymenoptera; family Ichneumonidae; genus Dyspetes; species Dyspetes luteomarginatus. The sequence goes on from OY769904.1 coordinate 16,197,053, forward strand.
AAACGAACGAGTGAACCTGAGAATTTATTCTATATACGAGCATTGTAGTGATAAGAGCTGTAATGCCTTCAGTAGAAAGAACCAACGTTAAGTCAAACGCGAAAAGAGGCAAGGAGCTCTGTAGAATAAGAGAGAGCGAACAAACCTGAGTTTCCTGCGCTTGGTAACAGAATTTCCGGTCACGATTCTGGTACTTAACGTGTTATATTTATTATTATTATTATTATTATTATTATTATTATTATTATTATTATTATTTTATTTGGTACGCAGAAAAAAGTCACGTCGTATACATTACGTGAAGATAAAGAATAGTAGTGGAAATTGTCTCACGGGAAAAGGGGGTGAAGAAAATGCGCACGCTTGTCCATCACTGGCTATTTCTTTTGTTTCTCTTCATTCGACTCGGAACACCTGTACTGGCCCTCTGTCAAACGATCGACGTCTACAAAGGTTTCCTTTGATTCGTGACGAGAGTTCGCCGTTGTGGCAAAGCTCAAGATATGATATTTGCGGCATACGTACGTGATATTCGATCATGTATAGCGCTGGCTTTATCAATCCTCTGACATGGAAATCAATTCCTCAATATGAGCGAATGAAAAATTTGGGAATTTCATGTCAAAGATTACATTTCTTCAATTTTTACTGACATACGATAAATCATTAAAGTATTTCGTGTAATTGCATTATTATTCATGTAATTTTTACCCGAATAATTAAAAACAACCAGAACGTTTTTATAATTACATTTTCGTAGAAAAATTGTTTCATAAATATGCGTAATAAATACAGAATCTTGAGTTATCATTATCGCGTTATTTCAACTCAAATTATTATTATAACTAGAACGATAATTAATTAATCACTTTATTTGGTTACATCTTTCCTCCCACTATTAGGAAGAGTTATGGCACTTTCATTAATAGGTACCCATTATTCCATCGAAATGTTAACCTGACTGGTATCGCTGCGCGCGATTTTGTTTTCTGTCTTAAGAATTTTCATATCGCAGCGCGAGCTGCCCTCGCGCTCTCCTATCTACTTACACTTTTCATTGTACCTTACTTCGGCTTCAATCGGATATCGAATATCCGAGATAATGTCGCAATAGATTTCTTTAATATGGGAATGTCCGCAATCGTCACGAAAATTTGAATAAAAATTTTCCCATAAATAAAGAAATTCTCCTATCTACTTACACTTTTCATTGTACCTTACTTCGGCTTCAATCGGATATCGAATTTCCGAGTTAATGTCGCAATAAATTTCTTTAATAGAGGAATGTCCGCAATCGTCACAAAAATTTGAATAAAAATTTTGCCATAAATAAAGAAATTGATGCGATATGTAACGTCAACTTAAACCGTAATATACAATCATTAATTTACAGTAACGACTGTACGTTCGACATTTCCCGTATAACGTGTAGGTATAAAACTTGATGACGAGGACGACGACGATGATCATGAGATGGTCAAAGGATAGACGTATAGCGATGACTGGCTCCGATATGCCCTGCCGTTGAGTTTTTGCCGCATGCGTGAATTTCCTATTCACGTATGCCGACAGAACCGACGACTCGACTTACATTATTGTTCGTTCACTTTCTATACATATGTCTATATACAAATTACTTATATATATATATATATATATATATATATATATATATATATATATATATATATATATATATATGCACGTACGAATACGAGCTACTGTAAGTACGATTCCCTATAACAGTATGTGTGTGTGTGTGCGCTTATACTAACGTGGAGGTATTCAACGTTATAGGGATATGACGGGGGAGGGGATGTATAAGATTCGATCGCGTTCTCTTCGACCGTCGCATATGTGACGTTCCACATTTTGCCGTACTGAACCGCAACTATACACGTACAAGATCTACATAACGATCGTTATTCGTGTCACGGATTACGTCGCGGTCATTTCTGTATAACCTTCGCGGTCCCCGTTTTGTTGATGTCTTTAACGCGGTTGTCGCGTCCTTTTGTACATAAAAATATATACATATAATATGTATCGTCGATGGTGAAAATTTGCTTCCGACTTATCCTTTTGCCTTCCAAGCGGACAATATTACCCTCAAATTTTCTATATTACATGTGATCGTATCCGCGAACGACATGGAAAAAGATCGTCGAGCTCTGAAGATTTTTCGGCCTCGTATCGAGAGCATCAATTATTGATAGCTCAAGTGAACCGAAACGAGATTAATTTGTCTTTCTCGTTGTTTTTTGTATCTCTTTGATTTATAATTTCTGGCGATTCGCCCTTGAACGCGTATAGCGAAATTCATTTCAATTCTCGTTTGACAAAATGGTTTTTCTTTTTTCGTCTCGATACCTTTATTGGTTCTCAAGTTTCTTCTGGACAAACGAGAGCATTAAATCGAATTACGCGTTTGATAAACTTTTGTGTCACACTTTTTCGATTAGTTGCAATATTTGGTAACGAAATTGCTCGTCATCAAAAATAATTAAAAAAAATCGAGAGAAACGTATTGTGGATTAGAGTTTCTTTAATTAAATCTCTTTCACGCGGCTGGGTTTTAAAATATTTTAAATTTTATTTATTTATTATCGTGCGTTCCAACGGGGATACCCTTGCAGTTTTTTACGTGTGACCCTTCCCATTCCCTTCCTAGCACTCCCTATCGGCACTATGGAAAGCCCCTACCGGGACAGACGGCCCTATATTCTTCTGATTCCTCGGTGTATGCAGAACTTACTTAAGTGCAGACTCCAACGTTTCATAAAAACTGACCTCCTGCTTTAAGCTACCAACCGGTGCACGACTAGGCGATCACCCATCCGAGGAGTGGTAGCGCGAACTGCTGCTTAACTCAGGAGACCGTCCAAGTCGCACACCGCACCGCACAACCACCAATGTCGGTTATATTTTATTTGGTTTTGATTTTAATTTTAATTTTGATTTGATTATATTTTATGCTGATTAGCACGTAAAAAAGTGCAATGAATAAGACGATTACACATTTATTCTCAAATTCTGTTAGAGCCATTAAAAATATAAAAAATGAGGATCCGACACAGTGATACGTACGCGGTCGGTGCACGGCTTTGGCGGTCACTCAAGTTAAGCAGCATAACACGTCGCGTCCATACTTGGTAGCCGCTTAGCCGTGCGCTGGCTGGCACATCAAATCGCTGAGCCCGAGGTAATAAATCTTTCTTATACGTAAAAACCAGCAAGAGTATACGTTGGAACACAATAATAAGAAAATAAAAACTTGAAAAAGTAAAAAAATTTAGGAATATTGCATTCGACAATTTTTCATTTATTCGGTAAAAAACGAGCAGAAAACAATAGACGATTATTATTCGATGCACGTAATATCGTTCGAGGATCGATATATCGAATCGAGGACTTTTCACGATTAAAATACGTCGTGCAATGGGCAGTATGATTCAACGTTGCGCATCCCTCCACTCGGCCCGTTTGTCGTGTTCGTATAATATAACACGCTGCTCACTAATTGAAGCGGTTTCCAATTCCAATTCTCGTTCGCCACTCGAACCGCCCATCTGTCCTTCCGAGGCTTCTCGAGTCCTCTAGAACCCCCTCGCGAATGTGGCACTCGCCATAAATTGCGAATTAAAAGTTACACGCTGATCTACCGAGTACTCAGTGCCCAGAGGGACACATATAAAGGTCAGACAACACCAGTCGCTTGTGGATTTACCAAGTCCTCGCACATGCATCGGTATCGAAACGCACCGTCCATCTGGATGACCCGCTTACGACGATTCATCAGACTTTTGTTTCTCTCAATCTCCTGTTTCCTCCCCATATATTCACAAAATTTGAATTAAAACCTATTCACAATAGTATTTCTTCTACAAATCGAAATAAAGTGAAAATATGACTGATTGAGAAATTTTCGCAACCTAAAGCACATACTTACTTCAAAAGTTAATAAATCTACCATTAAAAAAAAGCTTCATCTCCGATTTGGCATACATGGTCAATTTTCATATGAAATTCTTTTGTAGTAAATGGTTTTTAGACTAATAAATAATTTTCATATAAATTTAATATCAGGATTTGCAATATTCTTTCTGGTTACGAGTATTTTAATATATTTATAAGTGTTTAATAAAGGAATGGTGGATATAATCTGATTTGTATAGATCGTAAACAATGGAGCAGTCAGCACTGTCATGCAAGAGAGCTGATAGTCGAATGCCCCAATAAATCCCTCGACGAACCCTCGTTGCCGCGTGAGGGCCAAATATTTGTTTTCCTGCGTCGGAATGAACACTTATGTGGTTTATACCTAGCGGAAGTTCCTATACCGTTATGCGCTTTTATGACGCTCTACGGGCTTTCACGCTGCTCGAAAAGAAAGACTTGAAAATTTTTCCTTAATAACTTTTGAAGTATTAGTTCTGTAATAAAAAGTTATATAGAACATTTGTAGGAAATTTAAAAATAAATAAAAAAGAGACTAAAAAATTTTCACAGTGCATCGATTTTTAAGGGAGTTTCAGAAGAAAAAAGAAGATTTGCGACACTAAACAAGCTGTAATTAAAAAACGGTGAGTTGAATTAAAAAAAGATTGAAATAAAAAAAATGAGGAATCTAATTATCTACAAAAAAGTCTGCATGGTTTTTTATCCTAAAGTCAGCCGTTTTCGAGATATGATATAAAACACGTTTTTCAAGATGGCGACTAACGCTGGGGGGGGGGAGGCGCAGACTTTTGAAGTTAAGCTTTTTATCTGTCAATAAAACGATTGCAACAATAAAAAAAAACTTGGTAGAATTTTTGCATTACGACCCTATAAATTCAACCTCTATCGACTGGACTATTGTCCCTCGAAGAACTCATAGTGCCTCGAGAGATGCAAGAATTTGTCCCTTCTCAGTTGGAATAAACATCTCCAGTGTTTATTCCTAACGAAGAGTTTAATATCGCGACACACCTTTATAACAGCATGGACTCTTACGCTGCTCCAATGAAAGACTCGAAAAGTTTTTTTTTTTTTTAGTATAAATGAAAATATTGCAGTAAACCGTAAATGGCATCGGGGCATTGATAATTACAGTCGACTAAGAAATATTAGTTTACTCTATTATTATATATTAGTATATAATTATTATTTAGGGGATAACGGCACAACATTTACGACTATATATGCTACTAGAACTCTAGAGTTAAAAAATTTTGGGCCAGGCTGCTTTCGAGAGAGTCAAGTGTTTACTGTTCCAAAGCTAGGAATAAACAGGCTTAGTGTTTATTTTCATTGAGGAGTTAAATTTCAATACGCCCCATTCTCATGCTACAAGCTCTTAAAAAAAATGATGAAGACTTTTCATTTTAATAGTGTGATATGAAAAAATCAGCAATAAGTGATGATGAATGTAAAATTTACTACTAATAACAAAGACTTTTATTATTCATAATCATGCAAGTAAAGTTGAAGTTTAAACTTTTCCATAATAATGACTAACAATAATTGGTATTAGTGCCTATGTATTCTTTATATTCTTCATCTATATAGGAAAAAAAAATATTGTTTCCTTCCTCTTTTGATTTCGTTATCTGTTTTCTTCACGAGTCTCTATTCTCGGCATCGACCGGTTAGACTCCGAGTCCAGGTCTCTTTGGCTCTGTTGCCGGCCGTGTGTTCGCTTGCCCCGAGCGTTTGTTGACGCGTAACGGTTTAGCCGGCTTTTACGATCGTCTCGTTCACTCGCTCGGTGAGTATACCGTTTGTAACGCGTCTCGCGACTCTCCGAACGTTCAGTGTCCAGAATGAGAGATGAAACTTGCACGGAATCATTCTCAGAAACCATAAGAGTTGTTTGCTAGCCTCGTACTTGTGAAACTTGACGATTTCATGAGCTCTACGAGTCTTCACTTCAAAATAAACGTTGCATTTTTGTACCATTGTTGCATCAGAAACATTGAGAAATATACATTTATTTCAATACATTTTTACACAGATAAAGGTGCAATTTTGCTTAAAAGGTTCTTCCGAAGTATGAGCACATTTGGCAAAAAAGAATTTCCTCAAATAAGTTTTGTATCGTCCTGAAAAAAAGCTTCTTTATATTAAATAAGTTTTTAGAAATACTTTATTTTTCATTCAACCAAAATCAATTCTTAGGTTTTTATTGCTGCCCTACTAGTACATACTGTTACTACTACCATTACTGGACCCTCTCTCTCTCTCTCTCTCTCTCTCTCTCTCTCTCTCTCTCTCTCTCTCTCTCTCTCTCTCTCTCTCTCACTCACTCTCTCTCTCTCTCGCTGGATTATTGGATCACTCTACGTGGATCTAACCTCGACGCATAGTCTTAAGGTGATATGCTACAGACATAGTTGCGAGAGACACGGCAGTGACGCTCACGGCGGAGCGAGAGAGACACACAGAGAATTCACAGCACATCAAGTTAAATTCATGTGCTGAGGCTGAAGTTTGCGCGGCCGCGAGAGAGATAGCGCGATTCGTGGTCATGGAGGAGCGAGAGAGACACACTGAGAACATGTAGCATCCTTAAGCGGATTGGTGAGCCCTAAATGATTAACGCATCGCGGAAGCTTCACCGGGCACGTAGATATAAATATGTAAAAAGTGTACCTATACTTGGGTCATTTCGAACGAACAAATCTGTTGTATCTTTCGCTACGTAATACTGTCAGGTTCTCAGGTCGACGTCGAATCCATCCGTCCCCTCTTGCTGACCCGTCAGCACACGATACGACAGAAACTTTCGAGAATTCGTTCAGTTTCGTCTCATTCTATCGTTTTGCTCTCTCTGTTTTGCAAGCTCATTCAGATCTCCTCCCTCCACCTCGTTTTCCTGTGCAGTTGGCATACGTGTAGACTATACATATATGTATAGACCCTTCGCTTCCATCAAAAACCTCTTCTCTCGCTACGTATACTCTCTCTCTCTCTCTCTCTCTCTCTCTCTCTCTCTCTCTCTCTCTCTCTCTCTCCATTCTGTACAGTCACAAGCGCACCCAGGGCCGAACAGCCGCGGCTCACCGCAGTGATAGTTGTAACTTCCTAATCGAACTTCCATAACGACCACATCTGGGAAAACTTATTACGCGGCCTATATATATATATATATATATATATATATGTTAAAAGTTATACCACAAAGCTGAATTTCACTTCTCGTTCACGTTCATTATCCTATTCAAAACTTTATTTTTATTTTTTCGACTTGTCTTTGTCGACGAGTAATGAGAAAGTTGAGGAAATAAGAGATATTTCTTGAAATTTCTACAGTAGATGAAATTACGGTATTTGAAGACGGGCCTATTTTTATTTTGCCCCAATAGATGACGCGCATAATTTTTAGTAAAAAAAAAAAATCAAAAGTTTATAATGTCGAAAAATTAATCAGTACTCCTTTCAAAGATGATTTTTTGAGGCACTTTGAGTCATTATGTAAGGTAATTTAAAAAAAAATAATAATAACGTTAAATAAGAATCGGGCGTCAGAGGTTTAATGTCAAAATATATGAATGAATATTTACTAAAAAATATATATATATATATAAACGTTTTATCGTTTACATATACGACCCATTTTCAATATTGCTGGCGCAATTTTTATTCCCCTCGACGAATTTACAGCAGTTCAATGCTGCAAATTCGTCCCCCAATCCGCCCCCCCCCAAGTGTCCCCTTTTCTTCATTATCCTTTCACTGCACTTCCGGTTCCTGGAGGGCTTGAAAGAAGCCTTGAAAGAAAAATCTTCCGACACTTTTGTGTATATTTTTGGAGTGATAGGAACGTGATTCTTCCATGGCGACATGCAAATCCCTGCCGATTCATCGATCGTATCATAGCCATCGTGATACGTCGTTCGATTTGGCCCATGCTCCGTTTAGAGAGTTTAGTTGCACGAAACACGAGGGCTCGTATGTTGTCTCTTTCCTATCTGCTATGCTTTGAGCTTCTACGCTGCATATGGAGAAGGATTTTGCTTCTCGGGTGCATGTATATTCTCGTTTGGAAGAACCGGGCACGTCGGGGGTTGGTACGAACGATCTGTTCAACACACGCGCTCTCGTCGTGTGATACCGAACGAAATTTCGACGCTACTTTTGCCATCCTACAGTGCTGCTAACCTCCTTCATGTGGGTGTATATATATATATATATATGTATATGTACATATTCTCTGTAATGCGCCTAAGCACACGCCTTCCGTGCAAAACGGTGCTTTTTCACGTCATGAGAACGAGATATAGAGAGATATACCGAGTCCACTCGTCTACCTCATATTTTCATGCAAACACTATAACTGTAGGTATTTCTCCTGTGGGTAAAACTTATCATTTTATTTTTCCTCTTTTGTTCGTAATAACACATCATTACGCTTTTTGTCGGTGTTTGGCCTCTTCACTCTTCGAGTATACCGCAATATTTCAAGATTCTAGTTATTTGAAGTAAAAATATAGTTATTTTTACTTCATAACGGACAATCTATAAACACTGATGCAAAATTTCAAACTTTCCCTTTCTCGAAAGCGTACACAATTTCCATTAGTGAACTTTAATGTTGCTAGTCGCCACGCGTATCACCCGGAGATATTGTAGGATTCACGATATTCGTTAGTGTTGATAACTCCATATTTTTGTTACATATATGGTAACTACGAGTATTTTATCGTAAACTAGTTAGATTTGTTTACTTTAAAAAACTTGCCTAAAAAAGTTTATAATGTTAGTGATGGTTATCACCGTATATAGTTGCCATCTAATAATTCAAGTTTGACCTGTATTCAACTATGAAAGTAGTAAAAATGTGTAACTATGAAATAATCGTCATCGCTAAAATAGTGAAATAATTTGTTACTCAAAATAACTTACGTTCTTTAATCATTAAAAAAAATCGTATCATTTATTATAAATGGTTGGGTCAAGCATAAATTATCACTGTTATTTTTCACCTATTATAATTTCCCAAAAGAAACTAATTGTAGGCTGATTAATATAGATTAACGGACTATAACAAAAATGTGAATTCTTGAATGTAAAATAGTGCATCAGCCTCAAAATTGGTAGCCACTGCTAATTCTCACTTGGCGGATCGAACGGAGAGTATCTTTGGCGTTCAGGTACAACCTATGAAAAATTAAAGCTCGATTAATTAATACACGAATGCAGCAAGAACTTAATTATTTTCGACGTCTTGCAACATGATATCCTTAAGGCCCAGTGTATATTAACATAAAATAAATTATTGCACCGTTAGCCTAGGAAAAGCGAGTCGAGACGTCTGATCTGTTTCTCCCGAACGTTATCGCAGACTCGTTTCAGTGTGTCCTCCCTCGTTGTCCGAGTGAAAAGTCGTTTTCCATATCCTAGAGCGTAACAATCTCGGGCCTATCCGACTTCATATATGTAAATATGTCGTATACGCAATATGTCGCATGTTCGAACAAGGGCGTTCTCTCTCATATATCTCTGTCTTGCATATGCTGTCTCGTCTCAACGGGAGAAGAGCAATCAGGTGTCTCTCACAAAGGTTGTAACATTTCATAAAGGTCATATTCCGAGTCCTCGTCTTCATTCCCAGAACTCCCTCGGGGGTATTAAAATCGGAAAGACTTCGCACTGGCGCCCTCCTTCTCGGTCGCGCACATGACTATCTCACAAAGTCTAGAGCTTCCCTTCAAAAAAAATTCGTATCGTCTCCATTTTTTCCTTCATGTCCCACCCTTTTTTCATACTATTCACCAACTAATCGATACCTTCCTCTGATATAACTCAGGCCATTATATTCTTCTTCGCCTCATTAAGATTCGATAGTCGGTGGAAAATCACCCATATCTCCATCTCAATCTATCATTCGAAGTCTTGATAGTGAAAATCAATTTTTATAGTATTCGGCATGATCGAACTTCCCATGGCGCAGTATTGACTTCTGCACAGTCTTCTCTATGAATGCCAAGTACAATATAGATATAATTCATGTGCTTGCTCTTTTTCTGCGCTCTATAATTTCTCCACCTCGTAGACTGACCGCACGTTCATCATATACTTCACCGCGTGACGCAGGAGAAAAAAAAAACTTACGGCCCTAATGAGATGCTATAACAATCCATTGCCTGCCAATCCTCGGGGCTTCCGACCAGAAAGGATCGATGTGTGTGTGTGTGCGCGCGTGTGAGCGAGTGTGTGCATGCCTGCGTGCGTGTGTAATGTAGGCAAAAGGTAGATCTCCAGGGGTTGGCGTGAGTTGACTGCATATCAGATCCTTCTATCTCTCTCTAGCTCTGTGTGAGTGCGCGCATACTACACTTTGCCGATTTTCCTTCATCTGCCTATAGAGATTCATATAAACCGAGCCTTTCTATACTCCAGTCCATTAACTTGCGATCTAGATATAATCTGTGTATCCTTCCATCCATCTATTCGCCGTGATTCACGTATACAAGTATACGACTGCATTATCCTCACCATCTGTGTATATCTATTGTGAATATAGATCGTATTCGATGCTAGGACATCAAGGCTACACACCCCGATAAACATCATATCCTCTATCCCTATATGCATACGAGACCTCTCATTCGGTATAGCCGTTTTTTCCACGCAACCACGTAATTTCACGCCACCCCCATCGCTGTTTGGCCTCTTCCCCTCTTGCGGGGTTCATCGACTCCACCACCAGGCGTGGCTCCCTCTTGCGGATAACCCCAGAATATATGTATGCACGTATTCTGTAACGACGTGTGTAAGATGCCCCGGATACTTTAATAATGTAGGAAGCGTGACATGCCAAAACTCTTGCCATGATACGATAGAATATATGTAACAATAAAGTATCATAAAAACACTGCGTGATCGAGAGTGTTTATATAAAAACAACGGTGTTCCCTGCCTGAAACATTAAACACCGAAACGCCTCGACTTTATCCCATACTCTGTTACCTATACGAGAGGCAGATAATCGTTTGTTAACCAAAAATAGTGCGTCCGGTTTTATTAAAAATGCTGTAACAGAACTCTATGTCATGGTTGGGATACTTTTTGTTACCCCGGGAAAAGTTGCTAAGGGTGATGAGGCTTTAAGCCCGAACGTTTGAACATCAAAGCTTACAGTTTGGAGGATTTCGTCCTCTAACCCGGGTACACCAATACTTTTCAATCGAGGCTCCCTAAATAAGTAAATAAGTAGAACTATCAAAAGTCATCTCGCAACCCCATCTACGTTACAAATTTTATAATAGAGAATAAACGCGGTGAAATACAAGAAATTATAATATCAGAACACAAATTTCACCAATACACTTTATCAACATGACAAAATAAAAGTACCTTTATTATATCGACACATATGTTTTTCTGTGCCATTGCTATTTTGACCTGATTCCGTAACCTAATTCTTAATTTTCAATACATTACGATCGTATGTAATGAATTGTTGAGTCGCCCTCATCACGTGGTTGACCAATTTAGTTTAATACAACTACATGAATGGTAAATTGAACTTGTGATCTATTGTATTAAGTCGATGGATACACGTGACTCGAAATCACGTGAGGTGATAGCCAATGTAGTGTTGATTGAATGAAATTATTTCGTGGTTGTTTCAAGAAAAAATGAGGTCCGTTAGCCTTTTCGGTGGGATTTAGTCAACTGCTTCGATTCACATGTAAATCATTAGAAGATTCTGGAAGGTTCGCCATCATCCATTGATGTTTTAAAATGACTGCAACTTTCTCGTTTATTCTGGCCTTCCAATTTCCTTGAAATTAACGTACACAGGTATAATGAGTAGTAAATAAATAGGCATCACAAGTGAGAAAGAAAAATGAAGGAGAGTATAGACGACTTTGAAGAGTCAACATTGTGGTGAGCTGTTAAGGATACGCATAACACGCACTTTTGTATACGCATGTGAATAATCTCATAATTCATAATATGTGGACATATGCCTCGTCTCTTATTTATATAGGTACATATGATTCTTATACATATTTTATCCTTATTATATATGTATATCTATCTCTGATATCGTTTGTGCCTCCATCGTTGCGTTAGTTATAGAATGGTCTCTTGTTGGCGTAGACGACAAGAGAGGTGACAAAGTAAAGGCAAACAATCCGTCTCCCTCGCAGTCCGATACCGGCCTAATAAAAAACTACCAGGCGAGCGAAAGGGGAGGAAAAGGACGCAATGGCGTTACGTTACAAAACTCCCTCGCTATAATTCGAGTCGATATACAACACTAATTTTATATATGTATACGTGTATAGCAGTTTCGATCCCTCGGTCTTTTCTTTTTTCCGGATATATACACACATATATATATATATATATATATATATATATATATATACACACAGGCGACATTCTAATAAAACAAATTGGATGCCTCGCTCGTTGCTTTGTGAAGCTCGGCAGGATATTAAAGTAAGGAGGAGAACTGGTGATGGCGGTTATTCCCCGGAGAAGGGGGCTCTTCGTGTTTCTTTCATTCTTGCCCCGTAAAAGCTTCGTCACGCCCTCGCATCGTCATCCGGAAATTTGATGACACCACGCGCTCTTCGCTACCATCCGCTAACACGCCAACGAGTATCACCCTCACCCCCATCACGCCTTTTCTTGTATAGACACAACGACAAGCGTCACGCACTCTCGTTAATGAAAGTCGATGATCTAAATTCTCGTATATATTTTTGCAATGGTTAATCGGCAATCTGGGCGAATCTTGAGGACTTTATTTGTTTATTTCTTTGGTGCTTGTGTGACCACTAGATTACACCGGTTGTTTTTTTTTTTTTAATTAATTGATGGCAGTTGGATCGAAAGGAATGTTTTATATTTTAAGCATACAGTTGAGGGGAGATTTTCGAAAAATCGTGATGATGAAACCGTCACACCTTATTTGAAATTTATTAAATTTTACAATGTTTGTCACGTTTTTAGTAGGTTTTGTGGCTAAAATAAAGTAAGCGTTATAGAGAGAATATTTATGTTGCCGAATTCAAACTAAATTTACGGGTTACGGGAGTTGACTTGAAGGATCGATGGGGAAAATAAGAGTCTCGTCGCAGATTATCGCGGTTGACCGAAATCTCGGTAAAAAAAAATCGTTCATGGACACGAGAGCTCGGAGAAACGCGAACTGCAACCACCGAGAGAACCAGACTCTCCTATTCGCAGCAATCTCAATCCAGCAAAATGCATGTCTTTTAAAAACTATACGCTCTACTTTCCCAAAGTTTTTCCATCATTCCCATCAGTACCGGTGATCGATTTTATAAGCAACAAGCTATTTAACCTGAAAGCGAAAAAAAAAAAAAAAGGTATCGTAAAATATTTCCCAAAATAGAGCACATTTTGACGTATACGTGAAAATACATATTGAATTAAAAAATTTATTTTCAATAGTTTTTTTTTTCTTTTTATTAATTTTTTTTGTAGAAATAATTTTCGAGCATATTCTTATGAGATTCGGAGAATCCTTCCGGAATATTAGCAAAAAGTTGAATTCATATAAGAAGCAATATGCGTCAATAAGTAGAAACGGCAAGCTCCGGTCGGACATGCTTTCTCGAGTCATCGGCGTGTCGCGCGTTTTTCTTATTATGACGTTGCTCGGCTCTCGAGATTCTCCTCGTGCTAATTATTCGTTCACCGATGTGTCTTAATTTGTGCTGAAACAACGAGAGAAAACGCAAAAAAAAAAGGGTGATGGAAAGCACGCGAGGAGGTCAAAGCAAATAGTTGAGACAGTGACGAAACAAAAAAGTATTAAAATACTTAGCGAAAGCTGGATGACGTGATCATATTGTGACCTCTCTCTTACGTAGTGAATTTAAAAAAAATGTTAAATTAGAAATTCGGCCACCGAAATTTTCATATTTATTTTTCTGCGCTACGGTCTGAAAGGTCATTCCTGATAAGTCGGAACATTTGTATACGTGTGGCTAGCAAAAAAAAAAAACAAAAAATCCTGCCACACAATCTTTGCAAAAGGACAAACAATCCCTGAAGATGTGATATCACTGTTCTTCGTAATCGTGTTGAGTTTCTACTTACGTAACAAGAAAATGAGACAGAGAAAGGAATTTATAAAAATATAATATACATACAAATATATATATGTATATAGTATATATTTTTTATGGAGTGATAGTCTGTACGGGATTTAATCGTCGTTCAGCATACCATGAGCTCAATGACGATTCACTCGTTCAAGAGAAAATAACTATTCGCGTATCTTGAACGAAGGAAGCAAATTAAGAGAACGAGCCGCGACGATTGAGCGGCGAGCAAAACTATAGAAAAGTTGCCGCTGTATTTCGCCAAGGCAATTCCTTTCTCTTGATTTTAGGTGCTATGCCGTTGGTGTATATATATAATACTAAACTTTTATAACCGGTACTGACTATACACGCCGCGAATATAATCCTTTCTTAATAGCTCTCGCATAATACATATAAAACATATTCGCGAAGTGTCATAACAGAGCGACGTCGAGAATACTCGAGAGTTCGCGATATATATCTCCTTTATTTCAGCCGGTGGCTATTATAGCACGAAAAAAGCGTCGAGGCGGCACGCACTAACTTCCTCCACTATCCCCGAGGCCATTGAAAAATATTTTTTTATTCTGCGCAAACCTCACAATTTGACACACGTTGAGAACGAAATGTACTCTCGGACATTTTGTTTAAATAAATTTTATTTACTTTTTTGCAATAACTTTTACATCCATGGTAATTTTTATTCGAATTTACAAATAACAGAATTATTTATTAATACCATCAAATCGAATATTCACTATCTATTATTTTTCAGCTTAGAAATATCTCATAATTCTTGCACACATTCAAATTTATATAAGCATCGCAAATTTTGTTTCATATTTCGTCACGCTACGAGATTAAAAATCTACGAGTGGATTTTTGTTTTCAAATAAAAACGGGTGCGACACGCTACAAATGTTCGTGAATTACAACTTAATTACTTGAATATGTTAGAGTATATTCGAGAGATACGTGATCGTGTATACGAGACGTAGAGAGAGAGAGAGAGAGAGAAAAGGCGAGGCCGTTTAGCCGTTGTCCCATTACTCGTCGGACGTTGGGGGATGCTCGAGCGGGTGCGCCCCCGTCAGACCATCCGATAATATAAAATATATACCCCTCGTCATTTGGCTAAAAGCCACTCTCGCGGGCTTGCTCCCTTTCCTCGGAGAATATCTGGTATCAAGGTGTGTCCTGTTATAATCATCACCTTATCACGCCACTTTCGGTCTCTTCACTTTGTCTTCTCCAACTATCTCGATCCAAGCGCTTTCTTCCTCTTACCTTCTTTCCCCACGAAAGAAATATCTATGTGCGCAGCAAATATTTAAATCACAGCGCATGTCATGGCTGAGCATATGTCTGAAGTCTTATAAAAACGTGACATAATTTGTAAATATATTATTACAAAACAGGAGCTCGTATTTTGTATCAAAATATAGGAACTCGTTTAATAAGCAATTAACGGTCACTATCGTTTTGATATTCGAGGTCTGCAAGAAGACTGGTTATAATTTTATGCGATCGTCGTCACGCGTCCCTCCTTTATCCGTCTTTTATGTTCAATATAAGTCGGTATATCATAAATATACACTCAAAAATGTATGTCGTCACATTCTCCCCCCTATCGTTTTTTTTTAACAGCTTGTAATCCGAAACGGTGAAAAATCATGACCATTTGAAAATCAATATCGATGATCCAAAGTTTAAATGGCATATCGAGTGTGTATAAGCACAGTTTATGTCTTTCTGGCATTGGATGTTACACGGCAATGACCGGATCATTACGAATAATACCGACATTGTATCGAAGATTCAGAAAACTCCACGAAGAGAGGCAAAATAATAGTCAATTTTCTACGTTCCTTTGTCTCGCTAACTTCATGGATTTAAAGGTAAAGCGTCCAGGCTACAGTCAATCTTCTCCAGTAAAAAGTCTTTGAATTACAGACCATTTCAGGGCGTTATACTGTCATGTATGTCCGTTAAATGTTTTTTCAAACCTTTTTAAATACCTTTAGCGCTCGCTAACGCGAAATAACCTATCCTCGAATTAGCATGCAAGGGAGAACAAGCACCAAAAGAATAAAACAGAAAGAAAACACGAGAAAATTGAGCGATATTAGAGACCACTGGTCGTGACAGCGAAGACACAAGAGACGGCGCGAAGATAGTTTCAGAGATCGAGAGAGAGAGAGAGAGAGAGAGAGAGAGACTAGAACGAGAAGTAACTCAGGCAGGAGTTTATTTTAATTGAATTTCGTAACTAGGCTAACGTCTAACGGGGAAAAGCGCGCCTCTGTGACGGACGAGAAATCGCTCAGCGTATATAACAAAACGAACAGTGGACTCCTTCTATACAATAACCCATTGTCTACAACCAACCTCGTTGTTGCATTATCCAGAGTCTAGTTTTGTCGCGTATGTTACGAACAAGAGCTATAACAGCCGAAATCAGAAAAAAACGGACGTCCTTCAGAACGTTTTCTCGTTCGGAATTTTTTTCTTAAAAGGAAATTTTAAAAGAGAAGACAAACAAAAAACTTAAAAAATCGCGAGGTTTCAAAATTAAAAATATTATAAAATGATTTAAAGCAGAGGGGAGAGAAACATGACACTGTTTTTATCTCTTTTGTTTCTACTGCAACACGCGCGCGAGAGAGAGAGAGAGAGAGTATCAAGAGAGCTTTTCAATGCGATTCAAACAATTCCGAGAACTTAATCGAATCATGTCTTTGAGTACTGCTAATGGCCTTTGGTGGTATGGAACGAAGCGGAAAAGGATTTCTCCATGCTCTTTCTTCAATATTTTTCTTTTTCTTTTGAGGCTCGAGGGAGAGAGCATGTAGAATCAATATTTGCGTGTGTGCCTCTCAGCGACGTGCCGAGGTCAAGATGAGCCACTCTTTTCTCTCATCCAGCCATTTCTTACTGTGTAATAGCACTAGTGAGTTGGGGATATTATGTGAAAGAAGGAGAGAAAGAGAGAGAGAGAACAGACTCGAATGCGGAACCGGTTTACTTGAGAGCGTGGAAATGTGCGGAACAGCAATTCCGTCCTTCGCTCTTTCGCGACTTATTCACAAACTACAAAGAGAGGAACAAAACCGACGACGTTACATCCGGTCTGGAATCTCAGTAAACCTTTCTCTCGCTTTATTTCTCTGCTTAGTACTCGGAACTCAACATTTTATCAATCTAAGAGGTAGCAGACACGGAGACAAACTTCGGGCTTTGCGGAAACATATATAACATATATAACTGATATGACTTTTGGTCATATAACTGTAGTACAGTTATATCACCAAAAGTTGACAATGTTACATGGAAAGTTCACGAAGCACGTTATTTTCTGTGTATCGCTGAGTTCCATTTATTTGTGTGATGAGTACATATCGTACGGTAGAGAAAAACTGCGCAATGTAGAGCACCTAAGGCAGATTAACACCTTGATAAGCTCTCTTCACCCCACCGACAAGATCCGTAGATAAACAAACTTTAAACCATTATTTTCGGCAATTAAAATAAATTTTAGGCTTAT
This sequence comes from Dyspetes luteomarginatus, assembly GCA_963669185.1. Lineage (NCBI taxonomy): Eukaryota > Metazoa > Arthropoda > Insecta > Hymenoptera > Ichneumonidae > Dyspetes > Dyspetes luteomarginatus. The sequence goes on from OY769904.1 coordinate 16,214,654, forward strand.
TTCAGCTTTATTTTACTCGTGTAAAACAAAACTTAAAACTTTTGGCGTCCATTGTATCTCTCATATTATCTCATTGAGTACTCATACTAAAATAGCGTGAATCCCTTTGCTCGGGGTAGTTACAAAATACCTATCTTGATGTATCTTGCAGAGCTGCTGAGAGCCGAGAAATGCTAGGAAATGTATTTGTATCAGCTACACTAACAAACGTGCAAAGTTCCGGCGAGGATTAACAACCTGAAACACGCGATAGTCGTAGCGCACGCATCAGACAAACCGAACGACTCTCGCGTGAGATCACCGCGGACTTGAATTTTTCCACTGATTAATCTCTGAAATGAAAAGATAAAAAGTGGAACATACTAAAGCGGAAAAACGCTGAATAATGCTCATTTTCATTCAAATATTAAGAGCATTTTTGTACAGACCGGTGCATTTTATTCTTAGAACTCGTCACATTGACCTGCTTTCAATGCTTCGAGTAGCAACAATGCAAGATAATGGATCGAAAGCAAAAAATCGTAGTTATTTGTTTAATTCATTTTTTTTTTTAATTTGAAAATATATAAAATCCGTGGAGTCGAAGATAATGAGGCGTTCTTTCTTACGACAGTTGTTGCTTTGTTGCGTTATTGTTCCGAGGCGTGTACTTGACGGGACACCCTGTGTATTTACCTGGCACGGTCGCCAGGTGAACTAACGGTGCCTTTGTCGGACCGCCGCGGTTAAGTAACGGGCTGCTGGTTGATCGTCGTTGCTGATTCGTCGTCTGAGTTTGTAATTTGTCATCTCCCGAGACTTCATTCCAACTCGTTCTCCCCCCCGGTCACGTTCTTATATTGCTCTGAATTCTTGTTCTTTTCTCATCAACAAATCAATTTCCACGAAAAACGTAACGTCTCCGAGCAGAATTTTTTTTTTCTTCTCACGAGCATCCCAACCTCATTCCCAATTCAACTGTGAACACGCTTATAAGGTGATAGAACGATAAAATGAGAAATTTTTCGAATCTCAATCAAGAGCATAATTTTTCATCTCCCGAACATGAAAAGTCATATTCGTTACGCTCCAGATCCGATCTCAACTCGTATATTTGTCGTCCATGACTGATAGTATCTGCAAAGTGTTGGGGAATTTTATTTTTCTGACGCAATGGAAAAATAGTAATGAAATAGAATATGTGATTAGGAGAATATAGAGCTCGTAGGAAGAAATATTCTATTTTGTCAGGATTTGCAAGATGGCAATAATACACGAGGCTCTCGTACTCAAAGCCCTTTTCCGACACTTGGATTCTAGTTGGAAGAATTTTACCTCCGGACAGCTTGAGAGGAATGAACTGGCTGTGAGTTACTGCCAAGTGGATAAGTTGGCCGTGAGGAAACGAACGAGAAAGAGAGAGAGAGAGAGAGAGAGAGAGAGAGAGGATCGGCTTAAATCCAGTTGAGCTTGTTGAAGCCAGAATAATGAGTACTAAAGTAGGTCCAGCGAGGACCGTTTGTCATTTGGCTTGCCTTGGTGGAGGGGGATAAGGCCGGGCAGTGAACTTGCTGAAAGCTATGAAAAACATGCGAAATTTTCTTTCGATCTGTTTACGCGATAAATATCCTACATCGAAATAATTATACGGAAAATGCCAAAGGGTCATAATCATTTATGTTGTATATATGCATTGTAGATAATCACAAATTGTTATAAAAGTATAAATTATTGCTTATAATTTCATTTTATACTTTTTCATCATTTTGAGTGCATTTGTAACGTCACATATCTAACTTGTATTTTTTTTTTACGTCGGATTATAGACTTTTAAAACATTTTACAAAAATTGCAGCGATAGCGATTTCGCTTCACCTTGAGCGAATTTATAAACTTCAGAGTTTGCTGAACTTTACGACTATGAGCATATTTTGTATTGTTAATAAACAGCACCAAAAGCAGCAGTGCATAAAGGAAACGAGAGAAAATAAATTTTATTTCCTCAAATGATAAATTCCCTGAATGTCTTTCTGTCAGGAAATCCAAGTCCAAATCCAATTCAATCATAATTCCAAGAAATACAATTTCTGTTTTCGGCTCTCTCTCTCTCTCTCTCGTTCCCGCTGTCTTTGTCTCGCTTGCTAATGCTTGTTAATTGAAACATTAAAATATCAGAGTTAATTTAATTTCAACCTTAATGTTAATCACTTTCAAATATGTCTCATAAACATTGTGGTCTTGATGAAATCGTTCCAGCGTACAGCGATCGCGGACGTTCGATCATAATGGATAACTGGTGGAAAGTGATTTTTTTTTTTTCGTAACCTGGCTAACTCGTGAAAAACATTCGTGTGTATTCGTAAATGTTTTTATTCATGATTGATTTATCTTACGACCAGAAAACGAGCTTCTGAATGAATACTAATAGGGTCCCTTATGTAAACTTCTCGGAGCAATGGCCTTTTTTTCAACGGTACACTGTATCTCATCTCCCCTTCACTCTCTTGCATACGGTCCTCTGACAGTATAAGAAATGCCATTTAAAAAAAAAAAAAAAAAAACAAGCCAGTCTTTCTGAACTCGAGATTTATGTGTAAACATCTTTTCGCGTAATGAGTTTGTGCCTGATCGTTTTTGGGGATAAGATGTGAATATTGAGTTATTAATATTACTACATATTTTATTTCTAAAATGATTCTGAAATAAATACAAATATGTCCAACGTTTTCCTTATACTAGATGCACTGAACACTAACTTATTTACTAATTTATCCGATGAAAGATCTCAATAAAATCACAACACTATGCCCTAACCTAATGACTCCACTGAAACTACAAAAAACTATTGTCCTGTGACTAATTCTTCACTTTAACAAAATTTTCTAGGCTGAATTTTTAACGACACTCATTTAATAATACAAATTCAGTCAACGATAATTTCTATCTACATTTACTTTCATTTTTATTTGTGTATTTATTGGAGTGACAGAAGGGTTAGTAACTGCAACTGTCATTCTATGCTTGGTGTGGGTCCAATTCAACTGACGCCATCTCTAGGCGGCGCAGCCAACTCTGTTGAGCTCACGGACACACACTAATGTTGTTAACGCATTCCTCAGTTTGCAGCGAATTACTTCCAGCCGAAATAGTACGGGTAGAGCACGCGATAAGATGTTTACACATCAAAATAGTATATTGTGCATCAAGGGCGGAAAGAAGACGATCACGCGAGTCAAAGTTGCCTTCCGCCCGTGATGCACACGATACCTTTTGTCCTACTCCGTTTGAAATCGGGACTTTTCAAAGCATGCGAAGGAGGTGTAGGTCGAGCGGTGTACGTAATAATTTCATAAAATACGAGAAAGAAACAGGAACAATAGTGTGAAATTGGCTACAGAATGCCGTACCGACATGATAACAATCAAGTAGTTGGTATTTGTTACTTGAGAAGGTGCCACATTCGCTTCGTCTGTTTTGCCCTCTAAAACTCACTTTGCTCAAAGTTCGGTGTTCGCCGCTCGCGAACTGCGTATATGCAATCGTCATGGGACTGAAACTGGCCACATTGCGCCTCCTTCGCATGCTTGAAAAGACGCGTTTTCAAGAGGGATATGACAAAAAAGATCTTTCATTCTTTGTCTTTCGTCGATTGTTTGCATCTCGTAGTCACTACCAAGTAGGATCTTATTCTCTTCTATAATATTCTTTAGCGCACTTTCAAGTGCATTTCTCATGGCTGTGTGCTCGTACTTTCTGTATTGAGCGAATCGATATCCGTGGCCGCGTCGTAGTTACTTATAGACTCTGGATTATGAGCTTGGAACTGGGTAGGAAACCTTACGCGCGTTACGTCCATGAGTCACCCTTCCTGAAAGACACCCGCTCCCTTCTTTTTGCTTCGCGACTCATTCGCGAAGCCACATTTTTCTCATATCTCTGTTCTGCCCTCGTTCTTTTCATTATTGCGAATATTCTTGTGTTATTATTCAACAAAGATTCATTTCTCGTTGACAATCATTATTGGCGATCGTGCAGTTGCATCGAAAAGCAGGTGAATCATGACTCGATACTTCGATCTTAATCTTTAGTTGATTTTCGTGATCTTCTCTTACTTCCACTCAGTTATTTTTTATTTTTTTTTCATAACCATAACATTTTTGCTTATTTAAGATAAAAAATAAGATAAATTAAAATGAAATAAAATTAAATTTATAATATGGTTTAATTGGAAAATTTGGCCGGCGATGCTCGTGGATTCTTAGATGTAACCATAACCTTGGTGAGGAGCGAGAGACCAATAACCAGCTCCGGTGCGAGGTCGATAGCCGAAACGCATCGTTGCCTCGGTGGGACGTGGCGTGTCACGAGTCGCTGGCTACAAACGTGAGCCTCTTACGTAGACCAGGAATTACGTGTAACGCTGCTCTTTCCTTCGTGAGACCAGAGAATAAGAGGAACAAAATAGTGATAGAGGGCAAAAGAGAGAGAGAGAGAGTTACACCAATACATATTCCAACGTCGTAATGCCCTTCGCTGCTTTTCCCACCCGCACTCTACTCGAGATCTTCTTCATTGTTTTGCCACATGTATGTATTATGGTGGCCTCTCTGTTAGTTTATACGCGAAAGAAACAAGCTTTTTCTCTCTGTCTAACATTATTCTTCGGTCGTGACCGCTTTCAAGGTCGATCATCCAGAGACCACGTGGTCTGTTTCACGACGAGGAGTTTGTGGGAGAGATGTATCAGCGAATAAATGCGAATTTGCGAGCAGTTCCTGACCTTGGAATCTTACTAGACTGCCTGACGACCAAACTCGCGATTTACATGGGTAAATCGGAGGGCAAATGCACCAGTGAATTGCAGATAGGTAATTTTCTTAGACAAATTGAGTCTTACTTGGAAAACCCGAAAATTCTAAGATTGAAAAGGTACACAATGAGGATTTATTATTATGCTGTCGAAGTTAGCAATTCTTGGTCCAATTTTCATCAGGATAGAGACAATAATGGTGAAAATGGTCACAACTGGCACATTTAAAGGGTAGTGTGCTAGATGTTATCGGTGTGTCTCTTTCGCACCTCTATGACCGCGTGTCGAAATCCCCTTATCAGTGTTGAACCAATCTTATATACACTGAAATTAACCGTCCATGTCAACATTGAGGATTTCTGGGCACAGTCGAAATTTCAATCTCAATTGTTTCCTCTATTTATAGAGGTTTGTATTTTATGAAACTATTGGATAATGCAGTGGATATTTTGAGCAATAACCCTGATTTTGTTAAAGCCAGAAACACTTATAAAACAAATCACATGCAAGTGTTCACATGCAAGGTCTAAAAATGAAGTCTTCACACGGAGGATTAAGGCTAACTATGAACCCAATAAGCATATATATATATATATATATATCTTGACCAGTGATATTCTCCCTTTAAATATTCACTCTCGAACTTGCCTATAATATTCTCCGATCTAAATAGTCATTCCACTCACAATCAGATCGGACACAACTGTTCAACCCAGAGACTGAATTCGAGTGCAAACTTTCGACGATGAGTCTCTACTTAGAAACACGAAAGTAGTTTTGTCCTCTGGATGACTCTGCTATAATTCAGGATCAAGAGCGGAGCATGGTTCACCGAACTTGGTTTGCTGCTTAGCGGTCAATTAAAGGGTATAATATATACATTTCAGGCCGTTAGCCGGTAGAACCGAAGAGCCCCCAGGGCACGATGTAACGCAAAGAGGCAAATGCGCTCGTCGGTGAACGTCCGCGCGAGTTGAACGACCTCTATCTATGTATCTCTGCCTCTCTCGCTCGCTCGAGTCACCAGAGGGCTGAGCTCGGCTATATCTTTCTCGTATTTCAACCTCGTCTGGCAAACAATGACCGCACTCCATTTCTACGAACCTCCCTGTTAAATTTTTCAGACAAAAATTCAATCGAAGCACTCTAGGCTGCATTTTTCTCGTATAATTTTGATAGGAAAAAGGACTGACTGGGTTTCCTCTCAGGGCATCTCGTCGATTATTTGGCTCGCAGATCTCGTGCTTGAGCTTTTTTTCCTTGATGAAGTTCGAAAAAAAAAATAATCATAATTAAAATAAAATAAAATATATATTTTTTATTTGTTTGTATTTTCAGCAATTGTTTCGAAGTCAGCCACAGGGAGCGACACCGCAGCAGCTTCAACTTTTGCAACAACAGCAGCAACAACAGCAACAACAATATCTCGCTGCATCACAGGCTCAACAGCAACAGCAGCAACAACAAAATTTTGCAACAGCACCGTACACCGTCATAAGCGGACAGGAGCCTTACGTCGGTGCTCTAATTGCCGGTGCACCTCCCGTAGTGCCGCAATATTATGGAGTCGGACCGTGGGTCTATCCAGCGGGTTTGCTGCCACAGGCACCACCTCAGGCGGCGGCCCCACCGCCACCCCGAAGACCTCTTACACCTTCGTCAGCGGCAGCAGCTGCTGCTGCCGCACAGGATAGCGCCAATAACCTGGCACAAACGGTCAGTTCATTTACAAAATTATTCATACTATATAGTTCTATAGACTTTTGAGTCATTGAAATAATTAGCCAAATTTTTTATTTTAGTCGTTTCGCGATGGCAGATGAAACAAAAATCATAAAAATTTCTTGGTAATCGAGATCTAGACGTTTCTGAGTTTATTGAACGCACTTGATACAAACAAAATTCACAAAAAACGAATTCTTTAAGGTCATCGTCGTGGGCTGGTCAATAGACAGTCCTTCATTAAAGCTTTTAAAAAAAGTGATGTCATTAATCAAATTGTAAAATATAGAGACGTTTTTTAGATAGCTAATACTATAAAATTTGTGTTGTTTATTCGAAGATTCTACTTCGAGTTTCTAACTTGACTCCGCAGTACTTAGCCGTATTCATAGAGGCATCACCTATCTTTTCGAGGGGTTTGCCGTATGCCTAACCTTGAAAAGTTTCGTTGAATTTGCGATAGTGAATCAGCAAGCCGTGAAGCCGTCAATATGATTTTTTTGCTTTCACCAATGCGATTCATAAGTACATGTTCCGAGAACTACGAATAATTAGGAATGTCATTTGCTAACTTTTGTTGGAAAAAGGAAACTTGGAACATTAGATTTGGTCAGGATTGAATTTAACTTGTATTTCCAAAAAATATTTGATGGTTATTTGGTGCTAGTTCACATTTTGCTTGAACCCATATGCTAATTTGGGCCGACACAGAAATGATTTTTGAGTTTCCCCTACAACCCCCCACAATAGCACATTACCTTAAGGTAATGTATTTACCACTAGAGGAGTAGCATATTACCTTAAAGTAATGTGCTGCTCTGTTGGTAAAACAGTTTCTGCGTAAGCCATTGTTAGTGCGAGAGAGAAAGCTGCTTTTACTCCGGTACCAAAATTCTTCTAAACGGTTGATGTTTCGGGCAAACGGAGAGAACCACGAACTGCAGAATCATTATACGCAGTTCGTTCGGTTCTCTTCGTTTGTCCGAAAGAACAACCCTCTAGCAGAATTCTGGTACGCAGTTTTTGTTACCGACAGAGAAGTAGCACAAAAGTAGTCTTAAAGGAAAAATGCAGCATCAGCCCCTGCGTCCTGAATGTTGACCATCTCTAAGAATGATGCGGTTGATCTTTCATTCCGTCTTATTGGGAGGTAATGTTTCCGGAGTTTGCTGTTTCCCTGTGAGAACACCAAACTCTGAAAGAGACGGCTGTATGAGCACACGTTTTCCGCACTTTCCTTCTGCTCTTGCGATTGCGATACTTAGCAATGCCAATAGCTTGAGCTGGCTCCAGATGCAATGGGGTGGGGATACAGGAAATAGCAAAACAGTGAAGTGTAACAAAGTGATTGAAGAAAGAGGGAAGAATCGTAAAAATCTAAAAGCATGGATGTTTCATTAACATGGATAAATACAAGATTCGCATTATTTTCTTCATCAATTACCTCGTACAAATCATAGTCTGAAGACAAAAGCCAATTTTAATGAAAAATAGAATATAATTTGGCGAATTTTTTAGTAAGTGCAAGTCTCTGCATTTTAATTTCTGAACGATATAATTTTCAATAATTATTATAAAAAATTAACTACCGCATATATAATCGTAGAATAAAGATTATGAAATAATAGTTAGTATTTATTATAAATAAATAGTAGAGTCAGAAATAATTTTAACTCGTCCAGGCCATACTGGCCAGGGATGTTTGTAAATTTAAAAAAATATTTTTGTAATTAGAAATATTGGTATTACTCGCAATGTTATAATGATTCAAGCTCGAATTTTCTTCCACTTTTTATTACGTAGGACCGGTGGGGTGCGTGGGGCATCTCATGCATATTTAATTCAAATTTGTGGAAAAATTGAAAAAAAAAATAGTTCTCTATAGTAAATTTTATTTGGAGCCTTAAAACTCTACTACTTACACATTGAATAGTGTATACTGAATTAGAGAGTTGGCTATTCTTGGATTCAGAAGAAAAATAAACAAATTTTCCCCCGAGGCGAAAACGAATATTTCTTTGGGTCTTGTTCATCATACATAATGCACATGAACGTGAATCATCGGAACTCATTATCTCAATGCGAATTTTCAGGTTCAGGGCCAGTATCAGGTGATACCGGCTTATTACGATCAGAACGGATCTATAGTTATGGGAGGCGTAAGAGGCCTCGGTTCAGCAGCCACACCCATGAGATTGGTTAGTCCAGCGCCTGTTCTCGTCAACAGGGCACCGTCTCAACCACCACCAGGACCTCAGGCACCACCGCCACCGAGCCTATATTCACAACCGACCTCAACATCACACAGCAATGCAGCTCCTGGCGAGTGCTTAGGTAACGAAAAATCTCATGCATACGGTCTTCGCTCCTTCCCTCCCATTCGAGAGAAAACATGATAACGATATACGTTATTGCTATATCTACAAACAGCTTCCGATCTTTTCTCACGTGTACTTTCACAAAAATCTCCCACCTCCTTGCTCGTACGCACACTAAGCAAGAGGTCGACTGGTACACAACACAAACTTTCACCCTTCATTTGTGAACTGCGTCAAATTACAATGTAAAATCCTTATATACATTCTGTAGATAATTCACGTCTTTTCATCATCGCGCATTTATTAACCTTCCATACCACTAAAAAAAAAGGCAAAATTTATTCACAAGAAAAGCAAGAAATAAGAAACAAAGAGATCTCATGAGCTAGGAATATGATCATTCCACATGATAAGTTCCTCTGTCAATGTCTACTCGTGCCCTCAACCATTGTATAGATAGATTGCGCTCCCATGTATGCGTGTGTATGTGCTATATATCACGGGCTGTACAATAATGTGGTGTTGGAAGCAGGAAAAAATAAAAATAAAATGATAAAAAAAAAGGAAAACTAATCGATTGACAACTAAACGAACGCGCGTTGGGTTTTGTTGTGGGCTTTTGGTGCAGGTCTGGCAGCGTGCAGCGCGGCGGCAGTGGTTGCTCAAGCTCAAGCGGTTGCTGTACAGCAGGCCCAACAGCAGGGCTCGGGACTTGCTGCGGGTTTGGCAGCTTTGGGTTACAGTGGTTCGCCCCTCGGTGCCCTCGGCTCCCCAGCTCAACTACAGAGCACAGGTACACACGATGACGTGGCTCTCCCCCATTCACCACCACCACCTCTTTTACACGACCACCACCGTCATTATCAAAGCCCTTCCCTCTTTCGTCAACCGCTCTCGCCGCGAATTCAAGCTCTGACGAACGTGCAACTCTGTCGATCACGTAAATTTCAGCTTACGACCAATTTGTCCCTCTGAAAATCCACTATTACCTCATCACTATTGTACATGCATAATAATAGCAATACCAATAATAATAATAATAATAATAATAATAATAATAATAACCGTAGTTATCGCGTACATGCTTTTTACCGCAACACCGCGCGCTTCAATCCTCCGTTTAATTCATCGTCACGTCCCATGGTCATATTTGTCTTGTTTTGACGTTTTGTTGATTTTTTAAAATACATATGCTTAATATATTTTGTACACATGACCGTGAGAATGCCAAACTTTGTATGAAGTTTCAATTTTTCTTAATTTTTCGCCCCATTCTTCGCACTTAATCGACAATGCCGAATTTATCTTGTGCCCTTAGGTCTCAGTCTTGGCGCGTCATCGACAGGTAGAAGAGATTCTTTTGACAGGAATACATCGGCTTTCAGCCCCAGTTTGGAGTGCAGCCGAGCCAAATGGGCACAGAGCTATGGTGCATTGGGTGAGGATTTTTCGTAATCTTATTTTTGGCTGTGAAATAAAAATGCATTTCTTCCATCACGGCCATCTTTTATTGCTTTTTCAAATATCTATGGCAAAATATCCACCGACAAAGTATTAAATGAAAAAAAAAGAATACGACCAAAAATCCGATCAGTATTCTGTTAACGAATACGATTCTGTCATAACACTATTCTGAGATACGGATAGTAGGGTTTGTTATTGGCTTTGAGTTTACCTTTTGGTCCTAGGTACAATTTAAAACTAGGACGAGATTGTCTGTCTTCCTTCCCAGAATACTTGTTCTATTGCAAAAGGTGATAAAAAAAATGTGACTACCGTCCAGAAAAAATCAAATCTCCTCACAGTAGCACACAGGTCTATAAAAGTATCTGGACAGTATCAATCTGAGTACTTTTTTACAGTTTCATCATTATTTAATATTTTGCTGTAGTTTTTATGAGATTGGATATTTTTAAGTGGCATAAAACAGAAAGAATAACACAAATTTATCGGACAGTTTCACTCGTCAGGTTCAGTTTTTACGCACCTGAGAAATGTCATGAGAAGCATAATGTATTAACAATTTGACAATTAAACATTTATTTTTACATAATGACATTTTTCTCTTGCCTCAAATGTTAATTATTCGTATTAAAAATGGCACGCGATCCGGCTCGCACTCATACCTAATTCATTCCTTAGCACCTCAACATTATATATTTTGTCATTGATATTTTGGCTTTTGGAAAATTATTACGAACCCTTTATTTATTGCTACACGTCCGCACGATTGAACACGGTGTTGAAAATTTTGCCAAATGACAACTATATACATCCGTTAGAAATTTGCGAATTAATTCACTTCGCATGTTCCACTTGAAGCCTCAAAAGTGCATCTCGGGCTCGGACTATTCCGAGAGTCTCGCTTAAGCAGTTTTGTACGATGGCATAGACAAACACGGACTTATGTGTTTCACGCGGCGACAGACTTGCATAGAATCCTTGACTCGAAATGAGCGTGCTCGCAAGGATAACTGGTCTTTGAATGAGTCATCCTCGCGACCGCAAATAATAAATCTTTTCAAATTTTTATCATCAACACAGCAGAAAGCTTGTTACTGTCGTGGATGTTATCGCACAATCGATTGTCACGCAATTTTCAGAGAATTCTCGGAATATATTATAAAAATTCGCCCTACGAATTCTGCAATATGTGTGTTTTTTTACAGGTACAGTAACTGCGTCACCGAGTCCTCTGGGTTTGTCTCTAACACCGCCTCCAACCCTCGGTGGTTCTCTCGGAGTTCTGGTCGGTGGTACGAGCCGGCTGTCAGCGGCTCCCGGCGCTGAAGCAAAATTCCGTGCAAGCGCAGTTCCAGCTCTTACGGCAAATGGCGTATTTGGCTCGAGTAGCTCACTATTTCCAAATCTCGTTGGTAAACCCGGACGCGGCGGTGGAGCAGCGGGCGTAGGTGACAAAAGCGCAGGTGGACGATCACGCTTGCTCGAGGACTTTAGAAATAACAGGTTCGTCTCGTAACTGTCGCCGATTGTGTTTGCTCGAGCAATGACCAATCGTGTTGCAAAATCTTGCCAATATGATTCGATTACTTTGCTTTTCGTTTTTCTCCCACATTTAATCTGCTCTTACTGTAACGTATATGTTCCCACAGATTCCCGAGTCTCCAGTTGAGAGATCTTGCTCATCACATAGTTGAGTTTAGTCAGGATCAGCATGGTTCGCGCTTCATTCAACAGAAACTCGAGCGTGCCTCGGCAAGCGAGAAACAGCTCGTATTCCAAGAGATTCTCGCCTCTGCTTATTCACTCATGACCGATGTTTTTGGTAACTACGTTATACAAAAGTTCTTTGAGTTTGGTACACCGGAACAAAAATCAACTCTCGCACAAAAGGTAACATATAGTCACAGTTTGATAGACATTTTTCCCCTCATATACGGTATACGGGGCATTCCGTGTTAACTTCAACGTCTCCAACGTCTAACCCTGACCTTCACGAATTTGGTTCATGTTTTTTCACTATGATTTTACTGAGGCTAAAGGACATCACAATTTTTTTATTAGATTTTTCTAACGAACCCTTCTTTTTAACACTTAAATAAATAACACTCTTCAAAAATGTGAAAATGTTCTCAAAAATCTCTAGTATTTTTTGTAGACATTTTTAATCCATCACCCAGGGCCCAGCCATCACCTTTTTTTAGTTCGTTTTCAACATCGTCCCTTTAGACAAATTAAAAAAAAAAAAAAAAAATAGATAGAAGCACTTTGGAACCGAGAACAAAACGTTGGAAATTTTTTCAGTATTGTATAGCCGCGATCTTCATATGATTAAGAATAATCATGATTTTTCAAATTGTTGCATGAGAACAAAATGTCGATTTATCTCCAGATACTTATCCGGTTTTTATTCTCGAGTTTTCGTCCGGGACCGGTCGGGAATATCCTGGCCCGTTCGGTTATACATATTCCGTACAGGTATGGCTAAATAATTGAGAAAAAGCAGGCCGGCCTGATTAACAATCTTATCAGGATTTTTTCTTTTGGGATGGTTGGCTGTTATCGCTTATTTGGCATATTATTAAGTTTGAGATGAAAAGTTGTTCGCCATTTAATCGTAATGAAATTTAATCGTTATTGAAACCTGATCATTCGACTGTGTGCAGTTGAACAATCAAAGTTCAGAAAAAAATGGCAACTTGCAGCTAATATGCAAGCAACAAATTCTTTTCCCTTTTCCCGCCATGTGACTTTTTTATTTGAATATTATGCCGTTCAGTGGCACTGACTTATGCCCTTTTTTCGACTCCTGAGAGACAAGCCCCGGGAATCCCAAAAAATTTGCATACTATCCGGAAATAAATGGAGCAGGATATGAACGTTCGGGTTATTACCGGTCATTAATCCGCTAAGAAATCGGGTTTACGGAAGATAATTAAGATTTTTTTTATTTAATTATCATAAAAAATCCGTTAATAAAATCTGTTTTGGCTACCAAAGTGTTTTACAACTGCACATTTTTTTTTAATTTTTCTAAACTGACTATATTGAAAGAGCGTAAAAATGAAGAGAAACACTCAATTCACCACTCTAAGTCACATATTTAATTTTTTTGTACAAACAACAAGATTTTTGAGAACTTTATCAAATTGAAAAAATAGGGTTTTTTTTTTTAATTTACGTTTTAAAAATACTAAAATTTAGAATGGTGAGAAAAATTTAAAAGAAATAAGACGTGTCTTCCACCCTCATTCATCATAGAAAAAAATCATGAAACCAATCCGAGATCGGCAGGATCAGACTTTGGTGGTGTTGGCATAAAATGCCCCATATATTTGTATGCATTATATTGTATATATTAGTATATATTATTATATACAATAGTATATGAGAAAAAATAATACATTTATATAGTTTATCACGAAGCATTGACTTCCTCGCGTGATGACAAAAATGCGTGTCAGCTGATATTGTCATGATTGGCCATAGCTCACTGATAGTCGTGCGATAACGTTCTACGCTTGTATATCATTTCCTCGACTACAAGACCACCTTTTTTTTCTCCATAATTTTTTTCAGGTGCGCGGTCACGTATTACCGTTAGCTCTGCAAATGTACGGCTGTCGTGTTATACAAAAAGCTCTTGAGTCTATCGGACCGGAACAACAGCAGGAAATTGTGCGCGAACTTGACGGTCATGTTCTCAAATGCGTCAAGGATCAGAATGGCAATCACGTGGTGCAAAAATGCATCGAGTGCGTAGAACCACGTGCTCTACAATTTGTTATTGGGGCTTTTGCTGGTCAGGTTTATTCTCTCAGCACTCATCCATATGGATGTCGCGTTATTCAGCGCATACTTGAGCATTGCACACCCGAGCAGACACAAGGAATTTTGCAAGAGCTTCATGCAGCTACAGATCAATTGATCCAAGATCAGTATGGAAATTACGTCATTCAGCATGTGCTTGGTAAGTTTTTGAGGCACACAATTGTTTGAATTCATCAAATTTATATGAGCGAAATTGGCGATACACGTGTACATTAGTCAATTCTTTTCCATTCAACTCGCACCCACATTAAAATGGGTGTGAAAGTCCAAAACTCACTATACTCTTCCCATTAATTCTCAACCACTCATAAACGTCGTTGTTTTATTGCAGAACACGGTAAAATCGAGGATAAGGCCCAGCTCATAAGCAGCGTAAGGGGAAAAGTACTGGCTCTCTCGCAACACAAGTTTGCCAGTAATGTCGTCGAGAAGTGTGTTACACACGCTACAAGACAAGAGCGAGCTGTGCTTATCGAGGAAGTTTGCGGCTTTAATGACAAGTGAGTTGGAATAAAATTCGATACATCGCAACATTCTTCACAGGACTTTTCCGAGTGGCTCTTTTGTTAAACAGAAGAACAAAAAACAATTATAATATTGTACGTTACAGCGCATTAAACGTGATGATGAAAGACCAGTATGCCAATTACGTGGTTCAGAAAATGATAGACGTGGCCGAACCAGCTCAGCGCAAAGTGCTTATGCACAAAATTCGACCTCATCTTGGCAGTCTGCGCAAATACACTTATGGCAAACACATCATAGTCAAACTCGAGAAATTCTTCATGAAAACAGCATCAGCGATGGGTGTCACGACACCTGCTGGCTCGTCAACTGGAACCGGAGATCTCGGTCCAATTGGGCCACCCGCATCAGTGGCCGGTCCAGTGTTAACACCGTCACAACAGCCTACGCAGGTTTTGTAAACAAAATACGACACGATCCACTTGCCCCTGTACGTCTGAATAAGAAAAAGAAAAACAGAGATACGAAACGATCTCAACGAAATCATCGTTCTCACCGTGAAAACCGGTAAGAAAACTGCGTACGAGACGAGAGTAACAAAGACGAACAACGCATAAACAAACAAAAGATTTTCAATTATCGCGAAAGTTGTCCAGAAAAACAAAAAAACAAAATCATCGGGTCTCAGAAACCCGATTCGCTTATCACTTTAAGCGATTGAAAAGCGGACGAAAATAGTGCCGGAAGAGTTACTCTCTAGATCCGAGGCTCGACTGACGCAAAGTTTGAAGACGTGAGGCAAAAAAAATAAGCGGACAACAAAAACTGTCTAGCTAGCTAGAGTAGGGAGCTTCAGTGTGCTGTACGCATTTAATAACAACTGTACGATGATGTGCACGGCGTCTGAACGTGGTATGACGCGCCACGATCACGTCGAGGATATTATTATTACGCACGATAGGCGACGACCGATCAGTTCGAGATGAAAGAAGATGAAAAACAAAAAAAAAATTAAAGATTATAGAAAAAAGCTTGACGAGAATCGAATACGAATAGAGATTATAGGAGCTACTGATGTTTGAACACACTAGCTATAGCATTTGACATGGGAGTGAAGTTGAGCACCCTAGACCCGACCGCCGACTGGCTTCGCCATTCATTCTTCTTTTATCCTCCCCACACACACACACACACACACACACACACACACACACACACACACACACACTCTCACACACACTTAGCCTCTCCTGTCGACACTCGCACCAAACGATTTGTCCCAATTTCGTTTTCTTCCTACTTTCAAGATTAGAACAACAACACAAGGAAAATAATCGGTAACTAAATACACGAATTACGAAAGATTGATAAACGCGTGATAAACTATGGTTGAGTCTTTATTAGACGCTGACGATACAAGAAGCCGAAAATGATTTAACGCGAAAACATCATTATTATGGACGTGGGGGTAGAGTTAAAAACAAAACAAAAAATGGGTTCACCCTCAGTTTTCGTCCAGTTACAACGAACCGAGAGAATCATCGAATCATTTCTTTCGCTCGAACAAAGCTTAATGACGAAGAAAAAAAATACAGATTCATTTTATCATGTTATCACTTTTCTCAGAAGAGTATTCCCCACTCTCCTCGCGCGTTTTTGTAAATTATTATATAAATAAATAACGAATGTGTATAGTTACAACGCCCTCCGACACATACCTCCGTCAAACTTAAAAACTTACGAGACAACTCGAAATTTCATTTTTTCATTTTTTATTACTCAAACTTCTCCCTCTCATTCTCTTTCATACTCCCTTCTTATTTTTTTACAAACTCTGTGAATATTGTGTATTATAATGATTACTGATTAATTAAATTACGGAAAACAATATGATTTACGTTCTGATGTCGCTGCCCGAGCTGATGCAGATGTAAACTTGACCCCCAAATGTCTTTATCCGAAGCTTTCAGCTCGCTGCATTGTAAAATACGATTATTTTTTTTTTATTTTATTTTTTTTCACAAATTAATGGCTCACCTTGACTTTTAACCTCGAAAGATTGCTGCCAAACTCAATATTCGTGGTATCCCTTTGAACATATTTGATCTTAATTGTACATTGTATAAAAAAACAAAAAAATAATTGCCACGTTCTCCTGAGAAATCTTTCAAATAAGCTCGCACAACGCTCGCATGATTATATATCTCTGCTGTCCGGTTATCCTCATAGCTATCTTTTTCCTTCGAAAAAACTCCACTTTCATCCACTCCCCCGCTCCCCTCTCACTATATTAACTTTTTTTGTTCATTTTCATAATATCACATCTTCATGCAGCGATGTAGCATCAACCCCTCACAGTGATTCTCAAACGTTATTTCGTTAAATGGTAGATGTTAAATAAATGAACAAAGCGACGAAAAAAAAGCGTTAAGCAACTCTCGCAGTCAGTCGTGACATCCTATATATATAAAAAAAGAGAAGAGAAAAGAAAACAAAGTAAAGGCAATAGAAACGGAGAAAAGAATCGAAGAAAAGGAATTGTAACAACTTTCTTTGTAACATATTGTATATAACAATTTATTAATGAAATTGACAAATTCGTAGGTACCTTTTCTCTGAATCTTTCTCATGCGGATATACTTGAACGTGACAAAGAACAGAAAAAAAATAAATATGAATATGCGGACGCTTCATCGTTGAAACGTATTAGTGGAAGTCATTGCGATAATAACGCGTTGTTTTCATTAATTTGTCATTCTTAACGATATTTGATTAGGGGAAATCGCTGTTGGGGGGGATGATGAGGGTTATCAAAAGAAAAGCTGTGAACAAAAACGATGAAGAAACCTAAGCGTTGCACGACAGTCAGGACAGACAAGACATTCCAATCACCATTTCTCTCTCTCTCTCTCTCTCGATCAACAGGACATTTAATGACAACACGAATTATATAAATACGATATGAACATATTATGTAATAATATTTAAGGAATGACGATAGTTCCTTCATCTTTGTAAATCGCGCGTCATCTGTAAATTAAAGACAAAAAAACGCATCATTTATAATAGTATACATTAATATCACATGTCGTCGTCGGAGTTGAAACAAGGATTAAAAAAAAGAACAAAAAAAAACATGGAAAAAAAAAAGATAAGAAAAGCAAAGAAGGCAGATAAAATAGAAGTGAAACGAACGCAAAATCTCTCTCATGTCGTATGAATTAAGATTATCGATTATTACTATACGTTTATTTTTCATTATCGATTAATTAATTACAGCTTATTTTTTTTTTAATATTAAAAACATGTTTGATTAACGCCAGCCTCTATTGAGTATTCATTGATTGCTACATACTAATCGCTAGGCATATTTTATATATATATATACATGTATATATATATATATATATATATATATATATATATATATATATATATATGTATGTATTAATATATATACATATACATATACGAACTTAAGCAAGACCGCATATAACACTTTATAAATATGAATATCAAAAACTCTTTGAAACGGCGTCCTTCCACGATCCATACCGCTAACCAACCTTACCTTAACGTTTAGTATGAAACGTTAGTGGTACTTTAATAACTAATCGCTATCTCTTTAATCTACTTAAGCTCCTTAAAAAGAAATTCTTTAAACGACTCTTTGATTATAAATAGTGTAAATTTTTGATATAGTGCGAAATGAAATATTATTGGCCGCTCGATTGTTGAGACACGGCGCGCGGCCATGTATAAAACAAGAGAAGGAAAGAAACGACAAAAGAAAACAAAATTATACGTTCAGTACATAGTCTTTCGATCTTTTAAGCTACAAACGAAAAAAAAAAAAAAAATGAAAAAGATGTATGAATACAAAAAACTTTCGGTATTTTATGCCTGATTTTTACGAGATGAAAGGCGCACAACGCAGCCTGCTGGAGAAACACTCGGGTGGAGCTAATAAGAAATATTTGTAGAAATGGTATTTTATTCATATGTATACTCGATAGCATACACGTGCGCGAGTACACCCGCAACGGGCACTTTGACATTCTATTCTTTGAGATAACCGTACGAATGAGAATATACCGAAGATGAGGAAATAAGAAAACAAATCGGTAAAAAAAAGCATTGCTTGCCTCGAGTATATTTCTTTTAAGCGCTTGTGCTCCCACGAGGATTATTAGAGTATGCTATGGCCACTTGTGTTTTGATGTGCGGAAGAAAATCTTCGCTTGAGAATCAAGTATCGATTGGGGTGGTGTTCGGTTTTGAGTATTGGCGATTAACAAATATGCGAGATGAAAAGGAAAAGCTACTCAACTAGCAAGATACACACAATTGAGATGAAAAACATTGAGTGTTTCAATAATTTACAAAAATAAAACAGAAAGAAGAAGAAAAAAACAGATCTGAAATGATAATAGCGGGTCGAGTGCGAGCACCCTTTGCATCTAGAAATCAAAACTGCGCAATCTCTTGCTCGCGCTTCCCCAACAGATACTCCGAGGATTCCAATGCGTGTGAAAACATTCAAAAAGATTGCGTAAACCTATAAATATTGATTATATATATATATAATGATATATATATATATATATATATATATATATATATATATATATATATAACTGTATATGTAAACCTTAAAAAAAACATAACCCCATCGGTATGATGATATACATGTAATAAGTACTATTTAAATATTGTAACAATTGTATATGATTTTACTACTACTACTATTACTACACTACACGCTAATTGTATTATATATATGAAAGATCTGCGACCTCCCACTTGTAGAACACACCGTTAAACACTCGAAAGGACATCAGGAGATATGCGCTATCCGATAAACATGAAATACACGATTTTCAAACGCAATCCGCACACACACAGACACACTCACAAACATAAATATCTCCCACTACCGTATTCAACTGCCATGGCGCTGGCGTAATTAATTGTTGGTTGTTTCAAGACGGTTGTACACACTGGCTTGTTTTTTCACCAATATATAAACAAAAAAAAAATGAAACAAGAACAAAAAAAACCTCGGCGAACATCAGTGGGAATGGTGCGCCCTGATATTAAGACTGATGTACAGTAGCGCGCTATTCTCGTAAGTCATGTATCTTCGATTCACCCTTCAGTCCCCGGCAAGGACCGCCCATTATCATTCGTACATTAGAAAAAAAAATCAAAGGACCACCAACAACCTCCCATCCTCTCACACAGAGGCACACACGCATACACACACACACAAATACATGCGCGTGCAACCACATAAAAATTTCGCAGGGCCAACCGTGTAAATATATCATACATAATTTTCTCGAATGATATATATGTATATTATATATCTACGCGCAGGACTTGCAGCTCCGCTGGCTCGTATGGAATAGACGACCTCACAGTGTGTAATATATAGCATAACAGTAAAATGATCGACTGAAACTGATTGGAAAAAAAAATGAAAAATTGTGTGCGATATTGGTATTTCATCGATTAATTTAACTTGGCATACTGAAGCGAAATTTCGTAATTCGTAACCCAAACCCAAACATCGTACGCGCGTACGTTTTGTTATGCTCTAAATGAATTTCGTACTTGAAAAAAACTGACACTGTAATCGTATACGAGCCGGCGGTTCCAGACACTGAGATATGCGACAAAATCGTTATATAAAAAACAAAAAAAAATCTCACGAAAACGCCAATGAGATACAGAGAAGAAAAATAAAAAGATATACATTTTTTTTAAATAACAAGTGTATTCCAAATAGCTGGTAATTAGATAAGTGGGAAGGAGATGGGCATACGGAAGAAGAAAAAAAATTTACATAACTTGTATATTAGTGTATAGAATGTAGAAACGACGAAATAGCCACAAAAGAGGATCATTTTCGACGATGTTTTTTACAACCGGCAGAGCAGTGCGAATAGATATGTCATTGTATAACATTAAAAAGAAAACATTTGAAAGCAGTTCATAAATGATGCACGATTAAAATCATAAATCTCTCGTCACCACTCAACGCATTACTCTGGACATTTAATTACAAGAAGCATATTACATATTACTCGTCAATTTCGTTGTAATGCAATGATAAAAATGACGTACATTCACACACACACACACACACACACACACACAACATCGAAGCAGACAAAACAAGATATCACCTGCTCGTAGAAGCGTAGATTTTTAAATATACCCGATGCGCGTCGATAGCCGATTTATAATTATAACAGAAAGACAATTGAGCAAAGACGATTTCGTCAGGGAATGTGTCCCCTTATCAGACTTATCGTTCGAAAGCGAGGAGTAATTTTTGTTTTTTCTGAGTTGCGAGCTTCCTTAGTTATTTTTTTTTATTATTACTTCGTCGTTTGACGCTCGAAAGGTTTTCACACAGCAGGATATTCGACAGCGGCCCGAGCGCATTTATGATTGTAGTGGAAAAGAGCATTTCGATATAACGATAGGACATCTCTGATTGTCTGATTGTAATGTCAAAAAAAAAGCTTATTTACCGCGGATGCTCTCTCACTTCTTATTTTTTCTCACTGTAACGTGCAATTAGTTTGATTTATGGTTTAGTATCCGTCCATTTTGTTCCCTTTGCTGGATCGATACTGTTCATTTTTTTGTTTTTAATTTTTAGAGTAACGAGACGACAAAGTTTCTATCTCAAATTCGTACTTTTTGCGCAAACGTGAAAAATCGTATAAACGAACGCGAGGGTTGATGAATAAAGAAAAAAAGATTTTTTTTTTTAACAAGTAACTGCATTTTACACAAAAAGAGAGACAATTAGAAGTTACAGTCGATTATCGCGTTACCCTTAGAGTTGTTTGATAGGGGCTCACTTACTCGAGCCATCCGAAAGCCACTTGAATAATTAATAAATAAACGTTATAAATAATCAATTAATCAAGTTATCATACATACTTCAGTATAGTTATAAAACAATATTTGTTCGTGCTGCAAATGGCATATTACGGCGTCTAAATACAATTATTGATTAAACATTATTCATAAAATTACATAATATTGCTTTCGTCGCTTGAGTTCTGATGTTTTTTTTTTTTATTATTTACTTTTCATTTTAATTATTTCTTTACAATACGCGAGGAGTTTATCCATTGTAGAAACTTATTTATTGTCATTTACGAAATTTTGTTTCAATACAAATTGCAATTAATGGCAGTCTACGTTGAGCGTCCCGAGGCGAGGAGACATTGCATCCATTGTGCAAAGAAATAGTAAACTGATCTGAGGAAAATTCATACCAGCGCATATGGCACAAATTATTCAAGCTAAAGAACGAGTCATCATAACGTCTTATTGGCAAACTTTATTTCCCTCCACTAATCGTGCCATTATTCGACAAACCTGGAAACGTGCTAATTTCGTGAAAATCTTCGCTGCAACTTTAAATTTCATCAATAATGCGTACTGAATTGTACAAAACGTATATAGATATATATTTTTTTTTCTCAAGAACTCCTTGAGCCGGAATTTTAACGCAGAAAGCTGTGCTAGTAGTTTGTTTTGATTCTCGCAATATTGTCACTCGTAAAGTAGGCACATACACGACACACGCCCCAGGTACACAGAAAAACACATTTAAAGATGAAAAAAATAATAAATTAACGGTAACCTAAATGTAACATGTATATGATGGCTGTACAAATGTAACATTTTTTTCCATTATGTATGATGATAAAAAAAAGGAAAGATTTGACGAAAAATGAAAAAAAAAAAAAAAAAAAAAAAAAAACAATCGAACAAAAAAAATCCGCATGTGCGTGAAGAACGAACGACACGGCCGACGCTGAGTCGGCCATGAAGCGTCAATGCGATCGATTGATCAACCCGCGAGTGATTTACCAATAAAACTACTACTTTTAATTATAATATACCATTTCTGTAATAACATTATGATATAAAACCATACATTGAATGGCAATCACAGTTTAGTTTCTGGTCCTTGTACCTGGTAAATAGAAAAAAAAAATGCTTCCTCCACGCATGCATCGATTATATACACATTTAAGCATGAAAAGGAAATGAAAAAATTAAACATTAAAAAGAACTCCTGACTGCATCAGTCACAAAAAATTCAAATAAGATGTAAAGGGGTGAAATAATTTTCAGCATTATAATAATAACTATAAATGTTAATCGATTATTATAAAAATTCATCCATCATTTTTAGTATACTTGGGAGAGACCTTCCGATCACACAAACAAAGCGAGAACGTTTTCTGACTGTATTAAAAATAATTGATGAATTTTTATAATAAATAATATTTATAGTCATTCTTGTAATGCAGAAAATTATACCACCCTTTTTAAATCTTATTGTGCGATTGCATTTTTGGTAACTGTTACAGTCGGGATTTTTTTTTTTTAATTTTCTTGATTTCATCATTTTTTAAGATAAAAAAAAACTTTATTGAGTTCAAGACGGACGTAATACTAATTAACAAGATCGGATGTTTTTTAACGATACGAACTATGCACCCTTGAGTTATTTTTAACCATTTTTTTCTTGTATTTTTGATTCCTCATAGAGTTTTTAGAGTTTTGTTCCCGTAAAAAAAATATTGTTTCCGAGATTGCACATGCAAGATGCTCAAAATCGTTCCAAGAAGTCAGCAAAACTTATTTAGAAATTACAAATTACTATCTATCATCTTTTTTGCTGATGAATTTCCTTACTGACGATGCCAGCGACACTTCACCTCATATTTCGTTCGCCCTCTGACCTAGATGGCCCCTTACAAAATAAAATTTGACAATTAAAAAAAAAGTATTTATCGCTGCGACGACACGCCAGAAGTTAGAAGGATGCGACGACCAGGGTCTTCAATGTAGCAATATTTATAGCGTATATATATATATCATATATAGCATATATTTCATTTTTTCGATATATACACGAGGGCATTGAAATACTTTTTGCCTAAAAGCAACAGCATGAGTACACACCCAATTTCAGTAATACATTACCACAAATACTGTCAGTCACTAACAGATTCATTATGTCAAACTAGGTTAAGACATATTCAGCTGTTTTGGCAATCATCGCACAACGAAAACATACGACGTCACAAGGGCACAGTGAGGGGCATACTCCCATCTTTTTGCCCTCTGCAGGCAGTAGAGAGTAAAAAAACAACCACGAATGCTTTTTGGGGTTTGTGTATTTTGTTTTCACGTAATTATTTCAAAATCTGATCAAAACAACGATCAGCCCGTTACTATACAGAAAATAAAGAATGAAAATCGACATATCGGGTCATTGAGTAGGAGTGATAAAAACGACTTGGCAAATCCATTAATCGATTTTGCACATTGCATGATGTACGCATATGTATCCCACAGAGCTTGTCACTGTTTTGTACATATGTGAACTGAATTTACCGTAAAATTTTCTTTTTTTTTTTCGTACAATCGGGCTTCGCTGCATCCTGACTGTAACGAGCACCTGTGACAGATTCACAACTTGTGTCGATCGCATACAAAAAAAAATGAATTAACATCTTGGATTACATCTACTCGCTCTCTTCCTTGGAACGTTCTCTGTCGGATCGTCGTGATTTCTTCTTTCTTCGGCTCGGACTGCGGGATCTGGACTTGTGCCTGCGTGAGCGTGATCTCGATCGATGCCTGTGCCTAGAAGAGACATGACTGAATGATCTAACGAGGGTAAAGCGGCAAATAATATGGAGAAAAGGGGAAAGAAAGTTTTCTTTTTTGTTAATTCAAACCATTTCATACACGTTTTTACCTCTCTTTGTGACGGTATTGCGATCTCGAACGATCACGTTCCCTGTCTTCGTCTCTCGCGACAGATTCTTTCTCACGTTCACGATCTCTCGCCACAGATTCTTTGTCACGTTCGCCCCGTTCACGATCACGCTCGCGCTCTCGTCCAATTGACTCAAGGTCTCGTTCCGTTCGTTCGGGTCTCTCGCGTTCCCGCTCTCGATCGCGATCTCTCGAATCTTTTTGCTCTCTCGGTGGCATCAACGGGGGTATGGAGATTGGCGGTACCATCGTTGGTATAGTCTTTGGACCTGAATCCTTTTCCTCCTCGATTTCCGTCATTGGTATGGCCAAATTTGTTGGTTGCCACGTCTGCAATGAGGATATTAATTAATTAATATTATATATTAATAATAGTCTCTGGCATGTTATGAAAAAGAAAAAGTGGAGAAAGACTCGAATGATAATTCATATTACCGGATCATTGCCCCACTGGCTGTCTTGGGTAGGCTCATAACTCTGATAATAAGGATCCGTTTCGGGAATATAGAAAGGTGGTGGCTCTCCGGGATAACCAGGAGGTGGCATATCAAAGGCCGGTGGTATTCCAGCACCTGGTGGTGGTACACTCATGTCTGGAAAACCCGGTTTCCTCGAGTATTCTCTTCTGTCAGCAGTCATTACTTGTATAACGTTCTCTTTTGGCGGGGATTTGTCAAGATTTCTTCTCGAAGCAAGGCCCGAGCTACCGATTACATCTATTGTACCAGCCATTTTTCTGCCTGGCGGTGGTCCAGCTCGTTTGGGTCCCATTATACCGGAATATTTGCTATTGTCATTGGTAATAGCGACTTGGGGTACTCTCATACCACAGCCTGGATTTCCACCACCTCCACCAGCATTCAGTATTAAACCAACACCTGATTCGCTGCGCATTCTCTTCTGACGTTCACAATACGCCCGCCAAGTTTCTTCGTTGAAACCATAATTAAAGTAATCGGTAATATCGGCACCAGGCTGCCTCCATGGTTTATCCTCCAATTGATCCAAATTAAATTCATGCGCCGCTATGCCATTTATCACGCCGATAGTCTCAAACTCATCAATACTAAATTTACCCGGTTGTTTGTTCAATTTGTCGGGTACAAGAGTCGTAGTTGTCAACAGACCACCTCGCTTAATGTTCAAACTGCCATAAGCGGGCGTTGATTTTATATCGCCTATGACAACGTGGACATCATCATCGGAATCTGAATCGGTCTGAGCATCAATGTCCTCCTGACTCTGCACCTCTTTGCCATTTGTCTCAGGATCACCCTCCTCTTTTCCATTGGTTGTGGGTCTGACTGATTCTCCTTCGGGAACCACCGAATCTCCTGATATCTGGGGAAAATATATGCATGGCTTTTTAATTATTATTTTTGTTTCATACTAAAATATAGAAAGATCTCGTCAATGTCAATGTGCAATGATTATGAAAGCAAAGTATTTTTTTTTTTAGTTTCAGTTCATGTACAATATTTTCTTGTCGTTCACAGAGAGATTATGAAAATTGGTAAATTTCGTTATTTCAAGCGATGTGTATAACTTGTGTGAGATCTATCACAGCGACAGCAATATAAATTTAAGTACGATCGTTGTTAGACAAGGTTATGTTTATTGCGTACCCCGGGTGGTCCGTCGTGCTTGTTCTCGGAGTTTTCCTCGCCGGCCGTTCGAGATTCTTTTTCCGTAGACCCGGTACCATCGTCTCTCTTATTTTGCGCTTCACCTTCGGCTACAGAAATATCCTTAATGTCAACAGAATCACCGTACAACCACTGATCTTCGTTTTCATCCGCCATTTTCTCACAATTCGATCAGCACTGTTGCGGGAAAAGTACGGTTTTCATACAATGATGGGGTAATAAGGGTCCGCTATAATCGATGCGTAATGGGAGGATGCGAGTCGCAACTTATATCTGTTCAGTTGATCGATCACCATTTGTAGGTAAGATTGATTTCTTCATTGACAGCTTTGGTCGGCGGCTATCTTTGAATTCACGATACTTTTGCTCAGATAGTACTTTGCAATTGATTCCAAAAGTCTTGACTGTCACTCTAATGGATGTTTGTTCCTACAGCTCGAGTGTAGTAGCATAATTCGCATCTTAATATCTACAATAAAATCATAGCCTGTCCGCAGCCCACAATATTTATATCCAACGACAATTCAAAGTTTTTGCAAAGAATCAGAATAAACGGTAATTCCCGGAGTATTTTTGGTGCGCACAGAATTTATTCTACTCAGGCTTCTTGAGCATCACTTCTGAATCAAATAACTTCCTAGCTTTTCAGAAAAAGCCATGCTGGCTGAGTCTTTTTTATCGTACTCGAGGATCTGAGAGCACACCTTTGGAATCCTGGAAAAGGCAATGAGCCTATGCAGTACAAGGTATGCTAATGGAGGAAAAGGGTGAAGCATTAATGTATGCACAAGCACACTGGCAAACACTTGATATGAAGCTTTACACACCCTTAACTCTTACGATGTGCGATCCGACGTCAGCTTCCGTTTAAACGGGATGCACAAAGATGCAAAGTTAAAAGAAGACCGAGGGGTTAAAAAAAAGTGCCACCAAGGCTAGTTTGGCTCACATTTGCATAAGTGAGATACGCGTTAAAAATTTAATGGAGAGAAACAGTACGAAACACTTGAATGGGGGCAGTAAGGAAATTTTATCGACGATATAATGTCGAAGACTCGATCGTGTAGTGTCACTCAGAGATGCGTGAAATTATCACAGAATATATAATTTTATGTCACCGACAACAATCTGAGCTCCACTAGCTTAGAGGATAATAATCGCCGATATCGAATTTTAAAATGGCAACTACGCATATAAGGTTGAGATGGCAGTAGTTTCTTTGTATACCCTCCTCTATCATCTGAAAAATCAGAAATAAGTTTAAAATACTTGTTTCAGTTTTCAAATTTTTAGAAACGTAAGAAATTCGGCAATGTAGGATCGTTCTTTTGTTTAATCATTACCTTGTTTTTGATGATCGATAAGTATCGTGACTGATAAATTAAAATGTTGCTAGTGAAGCAATAACGACCTTGGAAACATTCGGGCCATTACGAGAAAATTAATGTACGTTCCTTTTTCCACTGACGATCTTTTCAAGAAGCCTTGAATAATTCGATGGTCAAGTTATGAGAAAAGTCGATTATTTATTCTGGAGAACTGCCGTCTAGTTGGAATACGTTATCGATCTATCGAGTCAGATGTAAATGCAGCACATGCAACACGATCGTCCATTATGTAAAGATTAACATCGGTACTCATTGAATTTCACACGGGCAATACATCGTGGGTCGTTCTTGCATTTTCAGTCACAAATCGAGGCATTGTCATATGTGTCGTGACAACGACTATAGGTCATAGCTAACGTAAGTGCATAATTCAGAGTCAAAGTGTAAGAATTGCTTACAATAGATTATGCAACAGACACAATTATCGTGGGAGTATAATTCTATTGTCTATATTGTGGGCATATTTTACGATTCTGTCGCATGCACGTTTCTTCAGTGGAACAATGTAAAAAAAAAGTTTCCATATAGTTTCATTTTTTTTTCAAGCTTGTATTGAACTTTTCACAATATTTTCACGAATGTATTTTTGTTGTTCAACAAAGAAAAAGAAAATCATTTATTCACATTATTGTACAATATTTGCTGTGCCAGCGATAAATTTTACTTTATTCTCTGCAAGTCACCTATGCCAATGAGAATCAATTTGATGTGCGCATTTGCTTTGGCAATCTCTGCTCTTAAATTTGTAATTGTTGAATTTAATAGCTTGATTCTGACATCAATGAGAACCAGTGCATCGTCGAGACTAAATTCTACATAATATCCCAAACCAACGTCTAGCAAGATTTGTGAAGGATCCTCCACATGTGCTTGAACAAAGAAATTGTTTCCCATGTCTACTTTAGTCTTGAAACCATCTTTGATTGTTTCGTTATTTTTCAGAGTTCTGATAACACTCTTGAGCTGCATGAACTCTGAGAGTTCCTCATTCTTGTTATCCAATTTCTTAGCCAGCTTGCCAAGATCTGCTCTCAGTACATCATTCACAAATGACTCAAATTGCAATATCTTCTTGGATACTTCAGGATTCATGGCAGCTGTAGGCCTGATTAAAGTAATGGATACATCACAGTTAGTGTTATTCTTGAGACCATAATAGTCATGAATTAAACAGTATACAGAGCAGTGAAAAAATCATCAGGATCAAATAAAACAATGCATGAAAAAAAAGCTTTCATTGTCACGTGACGAAAGGTAGACATTTAAATACAAAAGTTTGTAGGTTATGTCTGTAAAATTTGAATCTCGCTCAACATTGATTTTTTTTTTATCATTCTGAAGGGCTCGAAGCATTTGAAAATAAATTTCTTAGCTATGAGTAGTGGCTCGTAAGTTTGTCATTCAATGAATAGCTATAAAAGTGGGCAAGTAATCGGATATTATTTGAGGTTAAACCTTTCATGCAGTTGTCGATCGTTCAATTTCAAATGACGCAGGAAATGTTTGGCAATTAAAATTGACTCACACCAGATACACAATTTTATGACAAAAATAAATACAACATCGATGTATTGTCTAGTACACGGCCTAGTAGATGAGGCGTTAGTTCGTTTGTTTGCGACAGGTCGCGATCTTTCGTAATAATGTTGTTGTTTATGACGTTTGTTAAAGCAACGAATTCAGACCGTCTGAATTCGTTAAAAATAAAAATTGTGATCTGAAAACGTGAATATCTGAACAGCCTCTGATGATACTTTTCTCAACTTTCTGGAGGATTCCGCCGGTATTGCTGAAAGCAAAATAAACCGTCGGTTATATAGGAACCGCACGATACTACTACTGACAACTGATAACAGTTTACTACGCATGCATAAATAACGCGGCCATTTGGAGCTATTGCATTATACATACTAATTAAATGTATATTTTAGAAAGATAATTTTACTGACTTTTAGAGCCTACTTGAGGAAGAGGAATCGTGGCTTGTATTGTTATTACGACGGCAGACGATGTGCACCAACTCAGTCAATAAGAAAAACGAATCCAATTTTCTCCGAGGCTGTTGTTCTTTTGGACAAACAAGAGGACGCCCAAATGGGTCCAACGATTCTGCATAGTTCGATTGGCACGAAAAATTAACTGAAAATAAATTGGGAAGGGCTGCTGTCTTTCCACTCATGACACGCAGCTCCGTCGGTATTGAACATCATCTTAATATGATGTGCTACAGGCTGGAGTTTGCACAGGTGCGAGAGGAGGAGTCATGGAGGAGCGAGAGAAGCACACGAGAACGTACAGCACATCACCTTAAGGCGATGTGCCAGTCCTCTATCGGTAACAAAAACTGACGCGTACAAAAATTCTCCTAATGCCAAATTTCTTCACCCGGGTTTATCTGGCAGATACAGTTATTCGTCGGATAACCAATGCTTTTGGTATATAAGATATCCGGCAAATCCAGAGCTGAAGAAACCGGCCATAAACGATTGAGTTTTCGGAGAATTTTGGTACTGGATTAAGAGCAGCTTTCTCTCTCGCAGACACAATGGCTTGTCAGTTGAAGAGAGAAAGTTGCTGTTACTCTGGTACCAAAACCTTCTCCTAAACGGTTGATCTTTCGGAGAATTTTGGTACGCAGTTTTTGTTACCGACGGAGGCGATGTGCCCGTGATGAGCTACAGGCCAAAGTTTGGGCGAGTGCGAGCGAGATATTGCGATTGGCGGTCATGGAGGAGCGAGAGAGTCACATCGAGACCATGTAGCACATGACCAAGGCGAAATGATCCACATTCGGTGGATTAAAATAGATGCGCTAATTATCTGGAAAATGACACTGTTATTTTACTTGAAATATGAATCGTTTCGGAAAAAATAAGGAATTGCGTTTTAGATATCTCTCTCACGCTTGTATGAATGAGGTACGGTGTGCAATAGAGACGGGCGTGAGAGAGATAGCATGAGTGGTGCGGATCGTGGAGTAAGAAAGACACATAGAGAATCTGTTGCACATCACGCAACAGATTCTCCGTGTATGTTTCTTGCTTCGGGTTCGCGCCACTCATGCTGTCTCTCTCTCTCTCTCTCCCGTGTCTATTGCCCACACCACCTTTACGTACAGAATCATTAATAGCTTTCGATGATCTTGCTCAGAGATGCCATTTTCTAAATAGGTATATTATCGTTTAGTATAATTATCAAAGAATAATCGCATACCCTAAGTCCATTTTTTATTTTCAACCGCTCGTTGTTTTATTCGCTCGAAGATGCTCCACGGACTCACAAATATACAAGTTTTATAATAGTAATTGCTAAAATTTGAGGGTTTTCGTGCCATAGAATCTCTGTAAGCTGCAAAGAAAAATTGCAAAGAAAAGCTGCAAAGAAAAATATATCCTTCAATCGTGGAATTGAATATAAAATGGATCTTGTTAAATTAGTCGAGCATCTATTGGAAAATCAAACATTATGCATTATATTTTAAGAATCCTTTTGAATTCTATATATGTTTCAGATTGAGCGTCTACGCGAAATTCTCGGCACCACAAGCTGTGTCAGTAAAAAACATTTTTTACGCCAGCCAGGAACACAGCACTTCGAGTGGATCAATTTTCATAAAAAGATTTGCGAACGCACCTAAATGTACATACTTTTGAAGAATAAAGAAAACCGAATGAAATTTAATTAATAATTTTCGAGATCAAAATGACCGAAATTCTTTCTTGCCGTTTACTCAGGCATATCCCGTTAAGATGCATCTACATGGGAGCCGTTTCCATTACAAACAATGCAAATCATCGAAACGGTTGACAAGATTTTGAAATTTGACGTTGAGTTCTCACTCAACGAGTTCTCGAGCATTCTATATATGCACCAGTTTAAGCAGTCAAACGTGATCGAAACAAAAATCAAATACGTAAATTTCACCTGTGGTAGTAAAAGTGGCGGTTATGTAAAACCCCAAGAAAAAGTGTAGTGATTATAAGCTTGTCACCGCGATATCCAAGATTGGTTTACTTCAAGAAAGAAATTTGGCATCTCATGTCGACTGGCTCGACTGACTCGTCGTAATGGTTGTCTACAATAACGTGTGAAAACATCAATAAAAGTATTATTTTCATAATTGCCATTTTCTATTTTACACGTTTTCATTATGACACAGAGCTGCATGCATACGATGATGGTTAGCTTTTTATGCGGTCTGCGGACCCACTGTTGGTTGGAGTTTGACTTTCACCACTGACCCGCTGATAATATACCGATGTTTGAGCATTGGGCTTGTGTCTCATTTGGGCTGTTGTACGTCTCGGGCAGAGACCCAAGTTCTCGTACTCACCATTGGCCCAAAGTTGCTCCAGTCGTAAAACCCTACTTAGGCAGTTGCGGACGAGGACGAAGAGAATGGCAGTGTTGGCGTAAAAATTCTTCCAACATACTTAATATCGGGACCACTGATCGGCAAAACCGGTAAAAATAGTTCTCTCTTTCCCCGGGCGATAGACCCGTTGACCGCACGAGATCTCAAATTGAACGTAGCTTGAGTATATTGATCTCGACGAATCATGCACGGTATAAACGAACGTTTCTCCCACGCGGCAGTTTATGTGAAGCGATCAAATAGTATTATTATATTTCATTGTCAGTGGTACCATATTGCTACTATTTTCAGTAGATATAATAATAATAATAATAATAGTGTACTCGAAACTCGACAGTCTTGGAGACGCAGACGTGTATATTATTCATTTGCACTTCAAAGGAAAGTAATAATAATCGGGTTGTAACAGCGTATGCCTTGCGGCTTTTACAAACCATCCCCACTATATTCACTACTGTAAGGGCGGGTTGTTCCACCTCTAGGTAAAGTTTATCTGCCAGATACCTCGTACATTTTACATGCGGTAACTCGCAGATTATTTTACCTAAGAGTTGGAACAACCGGCCCTATGGGCATAAAAATATTTCATAACCTCACTTGGCTAACATATCCTAACACACTGCTGCCTCCGCAGACGACTCACTCTCCACATTATGTAGCGCCTTGGTCGAAAACTCGGAGAAATATAGCGGAAAACTCGTGTCCAGCTCAGTCGGTACTATCGACTTAGGATTGATGTTCGTATAAGGAATGATGAAGCTCGCGAAAGATGGCCTGCTTCTCAGCAATTGGATGGGCGTCAGCGTACAGCTGAGCGGTCACCGCTCCAAGTACTGTTGGTGACTTCAAAGGAAAGTACAATCTCTGGTAAATTATGTGATTGATAGAATATGGCAAATACTAATTCCACGCATATAAACACGTTTCATTAATTAACTTATTGATTAATAACTTATTGTTATTTGTTTATCTGATAACAACCTTTCATTGAAAAAAAAAAGACTTTAATCTCGATCTTGCATTGGAGATATTTGTATCCTTCCTTTTACTAAAAAGTGTTTTAGTAACTCTTTTAGTAGTCTTGTTTTAGTAACACTTTTTAGTAGTCTTGTTTTAGTAACACTTTTTAGTAACTCTGTTGAGTGCAAGCGAATTTCTGGAGCCCAAAGTGAGTGAAGTGCAAGCGGAATAGGAGAACTCGAACGATACATGAGCAAAACTCTCGATTGGCGCCGTAGTCTATTTCCCCGGAACTTAATTTTAGTGACAATATTTAAAGACCAGAAATTCCTCGTGCAAAAGTTTTCGATGACAAATTAACAAAAAAAGAGTGGAGTAATCGATAAATGTGAACTGGTCGTTTAGTTTGTTGTACATTTAACATGCTAATACGTAATGACAATGAGAATACTCTCGATATGAATACACTGAACATATCACAATAACTCGAATAATTTGATAGAATTCACGAAGGTCACTACAGACAGAATATGGATACTTTATATTCGTCTGCAAAATGAACTTGACTTAAACATCCGATATACTCTGATATCCACAATTATTGAGCGGAAATACTTGCCATTTGCCCTACACTGTATTTACCACCGATCGATTGGTGTCTCACTGTATTGGTGATTATGATAACGAGAAACGAAGCCGTAACTCAAAGAGACGGTCAAATTTTCGCAAAATCGTATTCGACAGTGCGGCGCAGAAAGAATCGTAGCAAAACATATAAAAGTCATGGCGAGAGAGTCATTCAGTC
The DNA here is from genome assembly GCA_963669185.1 of Dyspetes luteomarginatus. Taxonomy (NCBI): domain Eukaryota; kingdom Metazoa; phylum Arthropoda; class Insecta; order Hymenoptera; family Ichneumonidae; genus Dyspetes; species Dyspetes luteomarginatus. Next base: position 16,248,242 of record OY769904.1, read on the forward strand.
ATTGACGTGGAAGAAGAGAGAAGAGAGAGAGAGAGAGAGAGGGCGAATAAACGAGCTTGCAGGCCAACAGTCGCTCGTGTGGCTTATTTCTGCACTATCTAAGCAATATACTCCATAGTTTATGTTGAGACCAGGTACTTAAACGTTGCCAAGACTTTTATAGGCCTACGCGAAACCCCCGTGCACTCGGGCGGTTACGACGACCGTCGAGTTTCCAAGTAAATACACGCAGAGACTGACCGCGTGCAGAGCCACGATGCAAATCCCCGTGTGTGTGTGTGTGTGGGCGTGTGCGTTCTATTTGTCCCTATGTGCGTTGTGCATAAAACGTACGTTCTTTTATGATTGTGTGTAGCGTTCGACGGGAATGCCAAAAAAAAAAATAAAAAAAAGAACGAAAACTAAAACAGGAACACGCACATACGTCGTTTCGTTATTCTTCGAGACTCTCTTTTTGTGACTTGGAAATCGTTCTCGCGTATCGCCTGAATGAGCGCTGAATTTCGCAACATGTCCATGTTTTTTCCATCCCTCGCTCCGATCATCATATGTACGATGAATAACCTGACGCGTACAATCTTTGATAACACATTCGAAAGGTTTCGTAATAAAATCATACTTTTGTTTTTTACACTTACCTCGACACTGTATTTGCTTCTTCTGTTCTTAGACACTTAATTTTTATTGTTGTAGGATTCATTAGGAAAATTGTGAGCAATGTTGGACAATTTTTTTTTTTTTTTTTTTTTTTTTTTGAATCCTTATTCGTATATTATAATTTAACAATTTGAATGAGCCAAGTACACGGAATCTACAAATAACGATTCGTGCGTGTGTCAAGAGGAATACAATACGTGCTCCCTTTCCCTTTTCATCACGTCGAGTGACTTTAACATTCGTTACACCTCAATCATCTCCCCTCACTGTACACGGACGTTAATTTCACAATATTATATTCCGATGAGAGTCCTGCGAGTCCATAAGATATCACGCTCGCAATGACAATCGCTCGTACAATAAATAATTACGACGGGCAAATTTTTTTTGTTTTTTTTTTTTTTTTTTTTTCATGAGTACAAGGTAGATTTTTTAAGTATGTAAATCATTTTATTTGATTTTTCTTTTGCATATATCTATATCTATGTATTTTCAAATAACTTTCGTCGGTGCCACGCGAATCGACGATCTATACCGTGGAATTTTGTAGAATTTTTTTTTCTTCTCTTTCTCTCTTCGCTTCCCGATCGTTTTTTTTACGAAGTACTTACGATATTTATAGGGGCAGAAAAAAAAAGAGAAACAGCACGGATGTACGGGTATTTCACACGAGCAAATGGCGTTGAGCCACCTGTACACTTTTTTTTTGTATGAATCTTCGGCACGAGCACGTGTTAAGGCGCGAGACTCTATGATAGTCCACGAGAGATATTAGAAGTTTAGTTTGTATTTCATTCGTGTGATTGACTATCCTTTTTTCTTCTTTTTTTATTACCATGTATAAAGTGGGGGGGGGGGGGGGGGGGAGATGAAAGCGTTCTGCCATATGACAAGTTTTAGAATCATGACGAGATATTCGATCGGGCATTAAATTTACGGATCGTCAACTTCTGGGACCACGTAACGCGGGTGTTGAATGATTCAATTTTGCGTTAATAGTAACTTGTTTAAATTCCAAAAAAAAAAAAAAAAAAATGATTACCTCTTGGATCTGGGAGGAATTCTTGAAGTCCATTAGAAAAATAAAAAAAACCGATAAAAATTGCGGTTTCTCGTCAACTTCAAGATAAAAATGTCTTCTTCCTCCGTATCCAATTGGTTTGCGCATCGACTTCGTATTACGGTCCGTTTGAAGTTGCTCAACGATTTTTTTTTGTCTTTTCTTTCAATTTATTTCGGAGCAATATAGTAATCATACGTAATAGAGCTGTAAAACGTTGGTAAACGTGTCAGGAAAACTTGAAATATTTCGCCAAGCTGAGACGATGAGGAAGCAAAAATTAACAAAATTAAAAAACAAACATAAAATAGAGAATTAAACAATAATAACACAAATATTTTACAATGAAAACAAAAATTGACTCCATCCTTCGGTGTAAATATATATACCCATTCGGAGAACTTCTCGTGTCCACGTGTCTCTTCGTGTATATGGAGGATTCTCATGTCAGAGGTTAACTCGCGATTATTCGATAATTCGTGTACCTGTAGCCGACAAAGATCCTGTGAGAGATCGTGACAGATTGAGCAGAGACAGTACAATTTGTTCATCCACGTTTTCGATCAATTAACGGGGAATATATATATAAAGCTTAACGACGAGGCCCCGTGGGGCAAGTCCTCGCATCTGGCTTTCTTCCTAATATCACAATAAATTAGAAAAATAATGGAAAATAAACGCTTAAGAAACAAAAAACAAAATTCTTATACATACACACACGCACAGACGTCTCCATAGTCTTAATAACAGATGGTTACAATGAAAAAAATCGTGGGAATTATTGACAGTGTTTCGAAGGCTGCAATCGGGAAGTTTGGCAAGTGCATCCCCTAGCGAACGAAAGTTCTCGTGAATCTACAACTGTTTCAGGCTTCTTTCAGCTTCTGCGAGGCGAAAAGTCGTTGCCAGCACAGAAGGCGAGCGAGCGAGAGAGAGAGAGAGAGAGGGAGAGAGAGAAAAAGAAAGAGAGCAGCCGCAGGGTTCAATTCATGTTGCATCGATTTAGCAACAGCTAGCACGAAAGGATATACGACAGATGGCACTTGCTGAGCTGCAACGACGACAATGAGGCTCTTAGAAAAACCCAATGACCAGCAAAAAAAAATTAAACGTTACGTTCATCTTTTCGTTTCGGCAAAAAAAAAAAAATGAAAATTAAAGAGAACGAAAAAAAAAATAATATTAATAATAATAATGAGAGAAAGTATCGAGGGAACTCGTTGCTCGAGAGAGCATAATTGGCCATACGCAACCTCTTTTTTGTTCATAATTGCGTCAATTGGCATACTAGCCTAGAGCTCATACCGCGAAAGATCGGATGATTGGTTAGCCCTTTCACGGAGAGCGAACGGTGAAGGTCACTCGTGAAGCTTTACGTCGCTCCTGGGATCCCGTTCGCGTTTCTCTGCAATCTCTCAAGAACGCAAAATATTGCCGTGGTATCCGTTTCTACGGAATAGAGCGGGCCGCAACTGGTCCTACGTAGTGTCGCGACCGAACAATAGACATCTTTGGAATTGCAACTTTGTGTGACGTCCCCGACCACTTCCAACCGGTCACAAATAGATCTAAAACACAAGATGTCAATAAAATCATTATTACATATTCGCTTATAGCTACATTATGCTGAAAAATTATTAAATTCATAAACTGAATAATGAATTGGACGAAGAAAATGCTGTGATACCGATGTAATTCGTTACGAACTAATATAACATTTATATTAGAATAAAGTACAAATGGCTTTCCGGCCTCACACAATACTCACAACCACACAAAAACTTACAGACACACGAATAATCATCACACACCCCTGGTTAGTGTCAGTATATTATATGTTGTTTAATTTACACATAAACGTTTACTCGAATTGAATTAAAGTTAATAAACCGAAAATACACGAATTGATGCGATTGGATGATGACACCAACCATGATGATGTCCTGCCACCTTGACATCAAGCCAGCAGAGAACTTTTTAAATTGGATTGTTAACTACATGAAGGGAGCATCAAAATTATCAACTGAGCACCAAATTAGCACTTAGAAAATACCTAATTTTCATTTATAGTAAATCCATTTTGGGGAGTTATAAAAAATTAAGATTTTTTTCTTTCTATTTCTTCTAAATAGGTTTTTTCGACGTTTTGGAAAATTGTGAAGATTGAAAATTAGAAAACTTTTCTTTTCCTTAAAAACAATTATTTTTCTATGAGGAAGCAAAATGTTAAAAAAATATATAGTTCACGATCCCAAAGCTACATGAAACCAAAAGAAAACGATCTCTACGGAAAAGTCTAGAGGAAAGTCTGGCAATACATAGACGATGACGTAGAGTGAAGAGAGAAAATGGGAAAGAATGAAAAAAAAATTGCACAGAGTCGCCTATTGTGACTTCACCAACTCGAGAAATATTAAAATCGCGAGCGTTTCCCGCGAAGCCCATGACACTTTTTATTCTGTCAAGTTTAGCATTAAGTGCGAGAGGCGGAAACTTATGTCGCATTGGCGGTTTAAGGATATACACGGTGTATGTACGTATATACGAAGAGCGAAAACGGTGCCAGCTAGGCGGGTAGACGAGAAGAGTGCTGGGGATATCTATATATGAGTGAAGAGAGAAGGAGAACGAGGACGAAGAGGGTAAAAGGAGTATAGAGGTGCGAGGACATGGACGACGTGGATATACCCGGGACTGTTCACTGCTCTGAAGCAAAAGACGACGGAGACGTGAGCGGGGAATATATATTATGCTCGCCAAAGCAATGTTACGAACTCGAGAACTGGCGAACTAGCCGACAGTAAAATCCATTTTATGTCCACCTCGTAAAGTCAGTCAAATGAAACCTGGGGACTTAGTTTTCATACGTGCAACCGAACCAACGGACCAGCAACTCCAGACAAGACCAGAAACAAGAGAGAGAGAGAGAGAGAGAGAGAGAGAGAGAGAGAGAGAGAGAGAGAGAGCGGTCCCTGGTTCTGTCAGTCTCTGCGTTCGCTTTGTCCTTCTACCCCTTTCGTCACCGTCATTACCACCCCCTTCAAGCGTCGGCAGAGCAACCAGTTTGGTAAAAAATATTTTTTTCTATCGAACCTAGCTCACTAGAAACAATCCAACTCATTATCTGACATAATTAACATACTTAACATTTTTTATAATCCGCAATTGCAGATACACAATCAGACATATCAGACTTCTTGGCACCTAATTTCAAAGAGCTTGTTTCTGCAAAAAGCAACAAAATTAAATTCTTAAAGCTTGAAATAGAAACAAAAAGATCTCCCTTTAAAATCTAGCAGTCTGTTAAATAGTTGAAAATGCTTATCTTTAATAAGAATATATTAGATCTACCGGAAAGTCTTTGCGTTTTAATTATAATACTTTATTTTTCAATAGTAATAAAAATACATATAGCTAATCTACGATATAGTTGCCATAATTTTCAATAACACTGTCCCATCTCTCAATAAGCTTTTCTATTTCCGGTTTGTAACAATATTATGATTGCGCTAATCAGAGGGTTAAAAAAAACGAAAAGACTCTCCGGTACCCCAATAGATCCGTATCCTGAACAAGAGGCTCGTCCTATGGCTAATACGAGTCTTATATTCGCATCTTCAAAGATTAATAGACTATTATCGTTATCCTTATGATTATTGTTAATATTATTATTATTAATCCTACATTTAGACTGAGACAATTGTTATTTGTTTCGAATCAAAAGCTATTGGAACAATCAAATGCTGCCATACTGATACCATACTGCCATTATGCAATTATGCCTGCTATTCCGCGAGCGATGACTGCGATCTATTCGAGCGATGACTTTTCCAAATCTTGCGACAATGACTGCCATTTTAATGTTTTTTTCTTTGTAATTAACTAGCTGACAAATTATTCAACCGTTCTATTGATTGTCATGCAGTTACTAACGAAAATGAGTTTATGATGTATCCAACCACGCGATTGAATTCTTGCGCGAACTGAAATTCGTTTTCGCAAAAATAGGTATATTCTTCAGTGCCCCCCCCCCTCCCCCGTCACTTTAGTCGCCACCATCAGTATAGATTGATGCTAAGTGTGCTTAAGTAGGATTTATCCTATCTGTGGCAATAAAAAGTGTACGGTTGTAAAAAGATGTCCACGATATAGACTAGTAATGAACGCTTTTTATTCCGTTCATGATCTTCGTGTTTGACGAGGTCGTGATTGGATGATACGCAAAGGCAATTATATAGAGGCGGAGGGCACAATATTTGTATCACGCATATCACGATGCCAAGTCTCATCTATCTATATATATAATTGCGTAAAAGATGGTAGTACCGTTAGATTATTAGCGACGAACGAATAAGTGAAGAAGAAGTGTTACTTTAGTCACGAGTTTAACATGGAACGTTATCGGCGCGACTGAGGCGTCAGACCATTAAAAAAAAAAAAAAAAAACGTTTCCCCATGTAGGATGAAAAATGCTAAGAAAGATAAAGACTGAACTCATACGATTTTGTGTCAGTCAACTTGACTGGCTGATCAATATGACACTGCATTGTGACTGCTTGATAGCGGATATACAGTGTATGATTCTCCACACTGAGTGCAACGAGCAAATCTCGATGCAATGGATTCGTGGGAAATGATGTTTCTCTGCGAATCCGGAACAATTAAATTATTGGCGAAAGCTATTAATGAAGAAAAAACTGCTTTTAGCAGATTGTCTAGCCTATGGATTTTACGAGAATCTTTGTCGTCACTGGTCTTGCGAGAGAACGATAATCGCCCTGACATCCTTGAGTTTTGAGGCCCGCAAGACAACTTCCTTGGCTATCGTGGTCGAGGGTCGCCGAGAGTTCCTCCGTTCTTCATACTTGGGCTGGTGCTCCTCCTCCTGCTCCCTTTTACGACCCTTCGCCTTCTCTTTCATGATCCACAAACCGTCCGTCCGGCACTTTTTACGAGTCCATACGTCGATGTGAAGTAGCTCTTGTCTCGAGGTTAGCACGAAACATTCACGAAACTTCACACGGACACCGCTTTTTGTCCGGTTCAACGGACAGTGCGTATTATATATGAACACAATTTGTCACGGTGTAACCTTGTTTTTCTGTACATTCTGACTTGACGACTTTCAACCACTTTTCTCCCAAAGATCAATCGATAATTGTCCATTTGGATTATCAAGAGTCTATGGGGTAAAACTTTAATTACATTAAACAACTCAAAAGTAATATATATATATATATATAAGCATACTGAATTTAATTGTATATATACATCGACGAAATAAAAATAAACGAATGGGCTAAAGTTAAAAAAATATATACGCACACAAGTTTTTCTCTCTATCTGATGTCTATGCCGGCGGTCAGCACGGACCGGTAATTACAAAGTCGTAAAAGGCTCGATCACGGCTTGCGGAGGCCGACGCGAGGCATGCATCGGGGAGGGAAGGGGGGGGGGGGCACACAGTTCATGTTCCATTCTTTCAAAGTGGCTTTTCTCTCTTTCTTCTCCTCCCTTTCTGGCTGCCCCTGACTGGTCGTCAGGGAACGTCAGTACCGGATCCAGTCGTGGGGTGCCTCATAAAAATATGATTTACAACAGAGTTTGCCTCTAGTTCTCTTTCTCTCTCGGTCGTACCCTTGCGGTGCAATATATTTGCTCGTGAAGTAGTGGAGAAGAGTCGCGATAAAGAGAGACGAAAGAATGAGACTGGTGAAGTTAACTATGCACCTATAGCACACTCCATTCGATTCAGCGGTCCACGGATTCATCAGCGACACTCCAGTCGCTCGCTCGCTCCCTCCCTCTCTCTCTCTCTCTCTCTCGCTCTTGTATTCGTATATTTCTTCGCATCTGTCTCATCGTGCTTCTTACTCTTGGCAAGCGAGATAGAAAGGAAGCGAGAAAAAGATGAAAGGAAAAAAAAAACACGTTTGAACTGAAGAAGGAGGGACGGTCGGCAGGTTACGGAGGATATTGCTGCCGGGTTCGTAAACGTCACCGTGCTTCGAGTGATTTACGTCGACAACGACGTTTCTTCGGCTCTACTCTGTCCCCAAAGTAATACGCGCTTATACTACTTGTGTTCGGGCTCGATTATTTTTCTCTAAGATGACGTTTACATTTTCAATAATAAATTACGCTTATAGATGCCGCAGCGTCATTGTTCAATGCGAAAGTTCCATTTACCTCCTTATTATCATTGCCCATTAGAGTTTTAATGAAATAACGAAATGGAAACAAGTAATATGTGTCTGAGCGTAAGGGATGAAACTGTTATAAAAATGGTAAAATATCAATTTGGCTATAGGTAAAAGCTGAGCGGTAGGATAAACGAGATGAAAACTCAACGGGTTTAGCCCTCATTGTCGCAAGACACTCCTATCTCTGCTTAACTTATTTTATTTGTCCTGCTCTGCTTTTGTTCGTTCTTTTTTTTTTCGATTTTAGTGTCGCGATAATCGTAAACTGAGAGAAGTATAACACCGATAGAAGTGCACACACGCTGAAACGAGGGCAACACCGCGGTAGATACAGCACAATGCGAAAGGGAATACGAGTGAGAAAACTAGCATGACGCGCCCCGTTCCTCCCCTTAAGGCGATGAGTTTTCTTTCACCCTCGCGTATATGCCACCGTAAGGGGATAGATGACACCCTGAAATACGTCCGGACAGTAGACCGCAAGTTTTCCATCATCCCCTTCTTCCTTTCGGTGATACACAATCGTGGGGAAGCCCTCGATGTAGCACGAACAAGGTGCTATTTATTTTTTAATTTATTTATCGGATAATGGCTCACACAGAAGGTAAATATTCATCAAACTGAAAAAGTACAATCGGGTGAGCACTTTACCCCATATTTTGCTGTCTTTCAGGACATACCACGAACGCGGTACAATCATTGTCCATTCAAATGTTATTGGTGGCTTAGCACTGAGCGAAATGTCAGTCAGTTTTGTGGTTTTAAGGATAGCTAAGTTCGTGAGATAAGTGGCTAGATGGCCAATAGCTACATCATTTTCAAGACCTGTAATGAGTGAAGGATTTGTCTTACCGTATACAGTAAAGAGTGAAGGTCCTTCTCTTGTTCTAGAAGGGGTGTCTCGTGCACGTCCGTCATACGTATATGTACGTGTCTTTGTCGCTTTTACACGTTGGATTAATGCATCGAGACGAGAGGCTACCTTTTGCCTGTCGCTGTCTTATATCCGTCGCGACATACAGTTGGCTTGTCTCCCTCAATGTATCGATGATACAAGAACGACGTCGTTTTTCCCCTCTTCGCACCCTAACCCCCACAGGCGTAAATATATACCATCTGAGGTGAATCGAAATTACTGTTGATATCCGGTCGTAGTGAACGGAATCGTTCGCGATTCCTAGAACTATGAACTCATGCCACACACGCACACACACGCACGAACCCACACACACACACACACACACATAGCCACAATAGCAGAGGGAAGCTCCAACCGATTACTGATCAATTCTAAGGAATCGCGTTGATTTATTTAATGACAAAAATCTGTACTATTATTTTATTCCACGTACATTGCCGGAATGCGGGGAAGGTCCGAGGAACAAAACATTTTTTTATACACCCCATTGCTATTCTGAGCATATGTAGTTAGGGTTGTTAAAAAATACACCACAGCATTCGAATATTGCGCTGCTCATCTATCTCTATATATCTTGTCACCAAAAAGCATTAATAATGTGCGATCGGATGTGTCTCGCTGGAATATTTGCCCAGATTGGTGACGAGTGTCTCATATTATGGTAGCTTCAATTTATCGGTTGTGATCTATCGGAGGGCATAGAAGATCGTTTGAGTGCGTGGACAGAATTCTACCTCATTTTTGAAAAAACTTAAAATTTTATTAAGTGTCTAATTTCTTGAAACATGTGCGCGCAGCCTCATACATTGAGTTAATTTTTAAGAATTGATATAAAAGATCCTGTATAAATAACATACTGTTTGAGCGATTGTCGAATACATACTATATTTGACGAAGAAGATCGAAGATTATTATTCCTTTATGAATAAGCCAAAATTGAGGAAACCATTTTGTCGATGCACAGGGGTTGTGTGTTTGTGAAAATCACGAGGGAGCAATGTACAAGTTCTTATTTATTTTTTGTAAATGTTATCTTGGAGTATACTTTTTTTGTCGCGTATTATTATAAATCAGGTGAACGATAATGGCTAAAATTTTACCGAGAAAGTCTCTCTGGATTTTTATGAAATGTCCATTTCTTTCCCGCTCGGGATTATTTTTCATTCTTTGTTGTCTCCTGTAAGTTATCTACGTGAGTAAATAAGCAATACGGGGAATAAAGGGAGGAAAAAAAAAATGCCTCGGAAAATGGCGAAATAAAATGATTTTGGGAGAATGGTATCTTTCTAGTTGTAGAATCAAGGGGCATTGGTGTGGAGAATTCTTCGTGGATATGAGTCTTCGCGGTTATACGCGGCACTCAAAGAGACGTAAACGAAATCGTTCCCCGTCGAGGATCCGTGGAAACTGCAGATACATATATCCAAAGACTGAGGGGTAGTGCACATCGCTGAAATGGAAACTGCGACTGCCGGTCCGCTGTATAACCGGGAGGGGGCAAGAATGGTTCGAGGGGCTAGGGGAGGGTTATACGGTTTATCGTCTACCGGGTAAGTGCTTCGCGGATTTTCGCGCGTCGGGCTTCTCACACACAAACAGACGCACATCCTCCTTGAGCCGTAGAGAGCGTAACCATCAGGGAGGGGTGATCGTAAAATCACCCTGGACATTTCGAAAAATACCCACTACCAGAATCGGGAGTAGAGCCGAGTTACCCGCAGTATAAAATACTCTTGTAGACCGCAAGCAGAATATATGCCAACTATCGATTGATTTTTCATGTAAAATTTAATATTGTTGAAACATGATAAGATATAGTATTGAAATGACACGAGTCCATACGATATTATTTCGGATGTATCTCATAATTGTACGACAATGCCCAAAATTGCTGTAATCAGCCTTAATCCGCATTATGAAAAAATAAACCATAGGTAATGCGTGGCGTGTATAGATCTCTGGCATGCAGGATACACGAGGAGCCATTATTATACTAGGATATATGGGAATATGAGGGAGGGGTTATATATATATGTATATATTATAATATCCGTCTCCATTTTCATCAACGAGACTAGGAGATGTTTCCCGTTGGTGGCCAAGTTATACCCGAGGCAAGAGCCACGTCGTATTTCATAGAAGCACGGGTTGAATTTTCGCGCGTATGACTTTAACTGTCGATGAGGAGTTTGCTTGTATTTCTTCTCGAGTTTTATTGGCTCTAGGTCGACCGCACTGAGCAGTAAACGTCAGTCCCTGCTCGCTAACCCCTCTGTGTGCCTGTGTGCGTTTTTATGTGCAGCCCAAGGCAGAGGGAAAAAGAGAGGACACTGGATTGCATGTTGCCCGATTTTTTCTTATTTTTTTCTTCTTCTTTTTTGATTTTTTCTTATTCATCATCTTCGCGTATTTCTTGCTGGTTCTCTTCATCCGCCGCCTTCTTCTACCGGTTTTCGACATTATACTCTCGCGAAAATGTGCCTTATACACGAGCGCTAACGTTCTGTCATGGCATGGAGCTATAACCAAATATATGTTCGACATACAGTGAAACTTCCAATAAGTTAATAATTCGGGTCACGATTTTTTTTAGATTACATTGTACCTCCATCCCACACACGCTTCCAAACTTTATAGGCATGCCCATTAGATGTGTGGACTCATCACAAGTACAATTTTTAACACAAGGAAAAGGGAGAAAACCTAGAACTTAGTTCTAACTTATTGGAACCACTTTGAAGATATGTATTGGTCTAGCAATTACTATATGTTTTTGGATACGCCTCAAATATATATCTGCAGCTCAAATGTATTTCGGTTGTGTGCTAAAATATATGTCACACAAAAATATATTTGGTATAGGATATGTTCCATATGCACCAATACATGTTGGATGGAGTCCTTTGGAAATGGACACTTTTAGCCCATTAGATGTGTGGACTCATCACAAGTAGAATTTTTAACACAAGGAAAGAGGAGGAAACCTAGAACTTAGTTCTAACTTATTGGAACCACTTTGAAAATTTGTATTGGTCTAGCAATTACTATATGTTTTTGGATACGCCTCATATATATATATATCTGCAGCTCAAATGTATTTCGGTTGTGTGCTAAACGATATGTCTCACAAAAATATATGTTCCAAATGCACCAATACATGGTGGATGGAGTCCTTTGGAAATGGACACTTTTAGCCCATTAGATGTGTGGACTCATCACAAGCAGAATTTTTAACACAAGGAAAGAGGAGGAAACCTAGAAGTTAGTTCTAACTTATTAGAACCACTTTGAAAATTTGTATTGGTCTAGCAATTACTATGTGTTTTTGGATACGCCTCATATATATATCTGCAGCTCAAATGTATTTCGGTTGTGTGCTAAAATATATGTCTCACAAAAATATATTTGATATAGGATATGTTCCATATGCACCAATACATGTTGGATGGAGTCCTTCGGAAATGGACACTTTTGCGCGAAGAACGTCAGATATTATGATTATTGGAAATAACCGGATGACTGGATTGCTCATAATTTCATATCTGAATATATTGTACGAATAAAAAGCAATTGCTGTACGAAATTTCATCACAAAAAAAAAAAAAACGAAAAACCAACAAATGTAATGACCACAAGTAGCTAATCGTTATATGTTCTTTAACCAATTCCTTTTTTGCCACACTGATTCCATAAAGTTTTTTGGGGATTCGTCAAGTAATATAAAAATAAGCTTAAAATCGAGACCTGCGGAGGGTTTGGACGCCAAGTAATATCAATTATACGAATCAGGTCATCGTTAAATCAATTACTGGATGGGTGAGCACACAGTTACTTATTTCGATGAAGTAGCAAGGTTCTCTTCAATGCCAAATAGTTGAAAAAAAAAGATATCGTCTGTAATAATTTTCTTTGACACATAACTCCTCTTCTCATGATTCTGGGGCAGAAATTTAGGTTCAGGAGGTCATTCGATTTGTAAGGAAACCCATAAGTACTTTTAAATAAATTTGCGCGCGTGTGTGTGTGTGTGTGTAGTCTGTCTTTCTCGACGAATGGTAGAAAGTGGGAGGGTCCACCGGAAGTTGCACAGTTGATACACGCTCGCAGAGCCCGAGCTTCATTAAGGTTGCAATATGGACGGGCTTTTTGTACGAACAAAGCTATCCGCTTTGTGGGTATATGTACACAATATATACATATGTAAACCAAGCGGCGAGGGAGGAAAATAGAGAGAGAGCGCGAGAAGAGGGGAATAACATATCTCCGAGTACATTCGCGATAATCCTGTAACGAAAAGAGGGGAACAGAGGCACTCTCCCTCGAGAAAGAGAGTCGGCCGCTTAAGATTTTTTTTTTTTTAATTACGACGGAGTTTATGGGTGTTTAATTGTACCCCGCGACTATGATTAGAAAGTAATAAAAACCTCTTCGCAGCATTACCATGTCGAGCCACAAGCCTCGATATATGGACGGGAACAAAGAGTCGCAGTCCTCTGCGTTACATCGGTTTACCGCCCCTACATACATACATAAATACATATACTTATGATTTCATATAGACTCTGTGTATGCAGTCAGTGTGAAAAGGAAGAATGTGAATAAACAAATCGGAGAAGGGCAAGGAAGATGGGAACGTTTTACTTAACTAGCATTGAATGAAAAGAGTTATGAAAAATTTACTAATTTATTAATTTATACAATTGCTTTTACGTATTTTGCCTATTGCAGATTGGACGTGGTCTCGATTTCGATCTTATACGTAAGTGCAATTATTTTTCGTGGCCTCACCTATATATTAGTCAGTCTCGTATCAGGGCAGCCGCTGCCGCTACCCTTACTATATTGTATGAAGGTCAAAGCACGGGAAAATAGTGGAAAACTATGTCCTGACTCCGGCGGCCATTTTTTTAACCGATTTTTCAGTGCTCGTATGAGTGGAAACTTCAGACAGGTGTACCAAACTCGAATCTCAGAAGAATGCCCATTCCTGCTCAGCGAGTCAATGTGCCCCAGCCAACACACGCAGCCAAAATTATGCATGTAGGGAAAGAATGTTTGGTCGAGCGCGCTGATGGCAGACGCTTATGGCAGACCGAATGTACCTGAACCGTAATGTTTATGTTTTTTTTTAACAGTTTTACACAAACACTGAATGAAAGTAAAGTTAGAACAGTCAAAGCGGCTGCTTTGATTTGTATATAACTCGTCATGAAAACATCGTGGTGAATATAGTTCTCCGTTAGAGGCAGCACCTTCCGATTTTATTTTACTGTCACGAGAGTTTTTACCGGGTCCAAAAACTGTCCCTGTTTAGTCCCTGTCTGTCCCGATCTTTTCTCATCGTACGTACGAAGATGGGAGAATATGCCAGGTGATCTGAAATGTTGGTTTTAGGTCGCCTGACGGATTCACTCGTTGGTCAATGCTGGAATCAGCCACATATGCTTGGTCCTTGAAATATCGATGGTCTAACGCCAGAAGGATAAACAGGCTATGATTATACACATGCGATACATCTTTTTCGTATTCGCTCATCGAGATATATATATATATATATATATATATATATATATATTAAATAAACCCTGTTAAATAAAAGATGGTCATAATTTTCCCAATATGGTTATAAAATTGGGCGTAGTTTTTCAGCTTTGGCAGAACAAATCGATGGTCAATCGACCGTTTTCAACCTTGATGTCTCATTATACAGTTCTCCAATCCAGTAGTGTTAATTACTATTTCACTTATTGCCATCTGAAAAAATTCATTTGGCCACACAGCCATACGATAGTCCATTTTTTTTAGCTGCGCGCAAAAGAGTGGTGCAACGCAGACGCTTACATATGACCGTGTGACGATGACGAAGAAAAGACGCTTAAAACTCTCAACGAAGATTCGTGGACGACGACGACGACGATTTCGCGTTTGCCAGCTTCACTGTCACATAAAATCGTATAGTTTACAGCACGATGCTAAAATAAGTGAGGAACTCTTGAGAACGAAAGAGCTCCGCGACGTCAACTTCAAGGGAAAAAGGATAGAGGGAGAAACATGGTTACCTAAGTTCAGATGGAAGGGAGCGCGCAGACAGAGATGAGGAGGGGAAAGGAAACTCTCATGCTAAAAAGTAAGCAACAGAAAGAAGACAGAGAGAGAGTACGCGCGTGCGCGTTAGAGAGGGAGGGAAGGAGAGAAAGATGATAAAAATATGCAGGCTGTAAAGCGTGGAAGTCGCGTTTACGGCGATCGTTAAGTTTGCTCTGAGCGGCCTGTCTGATTACATTGATGCTGCTTACTGCAAACCGGCTATCTCTCTCTCCCTCCCTCCCTCCCGCGCCCTCTTTCTCTCTCTCTCTCTCTCTCTCTCTCCCTCTTTGCGGAACTCGGTTCCTTCATCTCTTGCAGCGTCGATCGGGGCCTGTTGGTTGCAACTTGCAAGAAAACTCGTGGTTGCGGGTATGCTAATGCACCGAAATATTGAGAAGAAATGGTTGTTCAAAGGCAAAGGTATATGACTTAAATTGACTAGACTGTCTATGTCCATTTCTCTCTCTCTCTCTCTCTCTCTTTGTTATCTCTCTATCTCTCTAAATCAGTGTTTAAGAATACGTCAATATCTTATCTCGAAATGATGGTATCACTGGTAACTGTCTGTATTCACTATTTGATTTAACGAGTCTCATTATTCTTTCTAAATTCCTTATATTTATTATTTTCAAAGAGTCCATTAGTCATTGAGGTGAGCTCGTTACATTTTTGCATTAAACTGTACACAGAATTGGAAATTAATGTAAACATTTTGACAGATTTTAGTATTATTCGAGTGAATACACTCAAACGGTGAATACGTTCCCGGAGGGAGTGGGGTTGAATTTTGCACCTCATCGCCTAAAAATCGAAGACTAGAAGTTGAAGTACGTACAGAAATGAAAAAATACCGGTTTTTGTAAAAGTGGTCGACGTTTGAATAAAAAGTTTCATTTTCTAAAAATTTACCGCATTTTTTTTTTAATTTCCGTACGTACTTCCCGAGCTTTATCTTATATAGAACTCTAAATTTTTTGGTTTTTTGTTCTAGGCCAAAAATTGAAGGAGAAATCATTCCGACCGTGAGAAGAGGCTTCATTTGCTGAGCTCTGGCGTCGGTATATTGTAAAAAAAAAAATGAAAAAAAATTATGGATACACTTCAAAATATGACTATAATAAAGGCTTTCAAACAGATTTTGTATTCTATTCACTATATTCCCATAAAAAAAATCTGGGCACTATACCTTAACTTCACGAATTACAAGATGGGGGGGGGGTAAAATTTCGGTAAAATCTCGATAAAATCTCTATTTTATTAAATTATAAAATCGTAATCAACATTGTGCAATTCATATTTTTTTTTTTAGTAGAGACCGATGAGTTATAGCTACAACATATTATATATAATTTATGAAACATTATTATATTAAAGTAAACCTTGCATCAAAACAAAATTTTATAAAACTAACTGGAAATAATTAACCAAGTAATTATTTAAGGAAACCAATCTAATCTATGTGATGGCAAATAATGAAAAAAAAAATGGTTTGCTCCATCCGAAACTATACATTTTATTGGTTTCAATAATTTTTTTTCTCTCAGTGTACAATTAATTTAAACTACGAAATCGATGAAAAATTTTATTCGAATTTATTATTGTTTTTTCAAGTATCTCACAAATAAATTAAACACAAGATGTGTTGTTTATCTGAATACATTGAAACCTACATCCAATCCACCCATTCATCGTAATAATTATCCCTTCTTCAAGATGTATCTTAAAATCGAAGGATCAGCAGCAGTGTATCAATGATGGTATATTTTGCGGATCGAGATTTGTATGTGATATATAATGCATTGACACACACAATGATAAAACAACATTCCTTATACATGGTTTGAGCGAATCAGCAGCAACGCCAAACCGCAGGCGGGATATTTCGAGCGAGCGAACACGTCCTGAAAACCTGTCTTCGCACCTGCATTAATTGCTACGCTATTTTAGTACACTCTATATAAAGAGTTTCTGTATTTTATAAATTATTCTTTTAAGCGTTCTCATAACACCTCAAAAATACCATAAGTTTTAAACTACTTTTTCGTGTAGTATGGGAGCAAGAGAAATATAAGTTTTCAGATGTAAAAACTCGAACCAGAATGGGAGTGAAAGTTCAATGACCAGACGCAAGGAAATTAAAAAAGAAAAGAAAGATGAAAGGAAATTAAAAAAGAAAAGAAAGATGAAAGTCCGAGCGATGTCAGCCATATATAGGGTGGGCTGACCATTAAATAAACACTTCGATAAAAAAATCGTATCAACGACGGCATGCCACAGCACTACTTCGTAGTGATATTGAGTAATCATCAATAATGCATTACATCCTGCACTAGGCGGTGGGTTCTTAGCACAGCAAAACAATAACAGAAATCAATTACCAAAAAGGTGAAATCTGGTTTATATGCCAATTCCTGAAGAGCTATGTTTTTCAACTGTACGCGTGGTCAACGTCTACTGTTGCATTAATGTTTTTCAACTAAAACATTTTGTTGCAATTCAGAAAATGTCTTATTAAATTAAGTACGAACGACACGTCGAATTGAAAAAATAAATCAATGTTTGACGTGCCCTGCTGTTCGATTCATAGGAAATAATAATAATTACATTGTAAGTATAACACATTGTTTTGAATTTATACGAAATATTAATCCGATCTCATAGCCACAAAAAGTAAATCCTTTGTTGAGTAAAGTAGTTGTTCGGTAATGATTTATTAGTTGCTGTCTTCTTCATCAATACCATTGTTACGTTCTAGCGTAACTACAGTAAATTGTGCCGCGGTTGCCACGCTGGCCTTTTTGAAGGGGAACGATCGACATATAGGCCAATCTTGAAAAGAATGAAGAGGGAGAAAGAAATCTTCACACGGGATTAATTTTATCAGGCTTGAAATTCACGATCGGGAATTATCTTAATTTAATATTTTTTTTCTCATGGTTTAATTACGGAAAATAATGGAACATGGTGCGGAGTAGAGATGGAATAAAGGTAATTTGGTTACGCCCTGCCACTCCATGCCGCGGCAAGTGCCAATAGTCCAGTCAATAGAGGTTGAATTTATAGGGTCGTAATGCAAAAATTGGGAAAAGTTTTTTTATTGTTGCAATCGTTTTATTGACAGATAAGGAGCTTACCTTCAAAAATCTGCGGTCCCTCCCCCCTAGCGGTAGTCGCCATCTTGAAAAACGCGTTTTATATTATATTTCGAAAACGGCGGACTTTAGGATTAAAAAAACATGAAAACTCTTTTAGTTCGTTTAGTTAGAAGTATTAGTTCGGTGGAAAAAAGTTCTATAGAAAATTTGTAGGAAATTTAATAATAAATAAAAAGATATTAGGAATTTTCTCAGTACAGTTAAGGCAGTTTCAGAGGAAAAAAGAAGATTTGCGACACTGAACTAGCTGTAATTTAAAAACGCTAAGTTGAATTTTAAAAAGTTGGAAATAAAAAAGATGAGGAATCTAATTATCTACAAAAAAAAGTCTGTATGTTTTTTATCCTAAAGTCAGCCGTTTTGGAGATATGATATAAAACGCGTTTTTCAAGATGGCGACTAACGCCGGGGGGGGGGGGGCAGACTTTTGGAGTTAAGCTCCTCATCTGTCAATACAACGATTGCAATAATAAAAAAACTTTTCCGAATTTTTGCATTACGATTTGTGGTCTATTGACTGGACTACAACACAAAAATCCTCTCCGAGACTATTGTTCTTTATCTACCCAAAATTTACAATAGAAATGCCTGGACCGTGTAGAACCACTACGTGCGTCAAGAATAACTTGGATACGCGGTTCACCAGGAATTCGTCCCTGTTGTGAGTTTGTCGGTTTTAAGGTGGCAGGTGCTCATGTAGATGAGTGTAAAACTGAAGAGATTTACTAGAGTAGGGTGATTTGTGATCTCTCTCAGAACGGAAAATCGAGAGAAATACCCCGATCGACTTTTGTCCGACAAATATATGTTCCAGGGTTTACAACACCCATTTTCTTACTTTTACCTGCGAGCTTTGTGACTTCGTTCGATTCATTTTTGGACAGGTGAATCAATCGGTTCAATTATGACAAGGACATAAGTTAACAAGTGTAAATTCAAAGTTTTATAATGACGAGTACGGGTTTCTTGTAAATGAATTCTGTTTTGAGCTAAATAATAATCCCGATAAATGACTTAGACCAAATTAAAAACTCAAAAAGGTACGGATAAATAAAGTAGACAAAATTCCATACAGGTATTTTGATACGAACAGAGAAAGATGAGGATAGAGATGAGAAAAGAGAGTACATCGCGAACGAAACCAAGAGACAAACTAAAGAAAGGTTCCCCGAATAGATCCATAATTTCATCCAAGAATCTCTCTCTATCGTGTTCTTTTTTTCTCCTTAGCTCTATATAGAGTCTATTAATTAGCGAACGCGAATGCATACGTGTCAAGGTTCAACGCGGCACGATTCGATTATTCCGACGCAGAATATAACGGCAATGGCAGCTACAAACAGAGAAAGATAAGAATAGAGATGAGGAAACAGAGTACATCGTATGCGAAAATGAAAATTTACCAAGAGGCAAAATAAAAAGAAAGGTTCCCCGAATAGATCCACAATTTCATCCAAGAATCTCTCTCTATCGTGTTCTTCTCTCTCCTCAGCTCTATATTAGATTATATATTATAACATAAGAAGTTGCGAACGCGAGAACGCATACGTGTCAAAGTTCAACGCGGCACGACTCGATTTCGACGCAGAATATAACGATACAGGGTCATGGCAGCTACGAACAGAGAAAGATAAGAATAGAGATGAGGAAAGAAGGAGTGACAGAAAGAGAGTACATCGCGGGCGAAAATCAAGGTTTACCGAAAAGGACCAGGTCATATTCCCAAAACGATTTGTTATGAAAGACGAAACGTCTCCTGACGGTATAAAAATGATGAGTGATTTTTTATAATAAATAACTATCATTGATAGTAGAAATATTATGATTCTATAAATTATTTCACCCTTTTTAAATTTTCTTTTCTGACTAACATTTTTTCAATCTATGATTTGTTAGTCGGGATTTAAAAAAAAAAATTTCAATGTTTTTTTTATTTCATCTTTTTTAAAGGGTTTTTTCGTTATTTTATTGGATTTAAACGGGGATCAAAGCAACAACTCATTAGGAAATTGTGCATCTATTTCAAATTTAACATTTTGTACCAATCTCTTGTTACATGTATTTTCAATACATCTGAATTTTTTGAGAATTACCTCGCAATTTTGAAATCTGCATGCTCGAAAATCGAAAATTTTATGGAAAATCGCCGGATATGTTTCCATAGAGAGGTTCCATATTACACATGTTAAATTTCACGTTTATTGAACAACCAGCTTCATAAAAACAGTCTTTTGTTACTCTAGTCTCCATGGGTGAGAGTGAAACGAATATTGTATTGATAAGAAAAGTGGTAAGCAGTCGATAAGTAATTACATAGGAATTTTAGGTATCCGTCGGTAAGGATGGAGGCGACTTTTATCGATGATATCCTTTTGAGGACAGTCACCACATCGACGCAACTGAACGGCATAACTTAAAGTCCGAAGTCAGCCATAGGTCACGAGTTGTGGTGGCTACACTGTTCGATATGACACGTTCTTTCGATACGAGATGTTCTGTTCAAGAGAGATTTATTCTAAAAGTAATTTTTTGTCTTTGAAATGACACTGTACTTCATCAATTTGTAAATAAAAATGAGGGTCGCGATACAATGAATCGGTGTGTCAAGTTTTGTTAAGTGATTATTAGCAGTTTTTCATAAAACTGGCAGAAAAGAAATATACTCGCACAACCTGACCACGGCGAAACGCATAACTCCCGTCTTTTTGCCCTGCGGGCAGTCGGGAGTAAAAATGAATATTGGTTAACAGGTTGAGTACTATTTTGCCTCTAATGCTGAATACTATTTTAAAATTTCTTCTTTGTTAACTGCACAAAATATGAGTGAGAGATGCGTATAAAAAGATCACTCAGGGGGATACAACGAATTCTTTGCCCGCGTTCTCTTCGTGAGTGCATGTATATATACGTATCATCTATCGCTAATCTTGGAGCGGGAGGATGAAGCGCGACGCAAGGAATTATGCCGGTTTATAAAGGGAGAAAATAAAGGGAGGCTTTGGGAGAAAATTCGCGCTGCTGCTGCAGCATGCACCGGCACTCTCGTAAATTCAATTCTTTAGTACGGTGGCATCAGTAAGGCCGCAAGAGACGACCGATATACTCTCCGAGATCGGATTTTCTCCTCTATAACTCCCGCGGTTGTAGCAGCTCTAACGCTGTTCCTCGTTCACTTCTGTGTAGGTATTATGGGAACGCTTAGAGCCGTTATGCCAGCGGAGAGAGCGAAGGAGGAGCGAAGTGACACCATGAATTATATGTATCCAAGTCTATAATAGTACGGTATAGATTATCATAGTGTATCCACAGTTATACACATTTTAGAGCCACGTTTAGAGATTCATCAAAATAGCAACATCTTTTTGCGATCTGTTTGTCGGTGATAAGTATATATATATATACGTATATATATTAGGGTGGTTCTTATTTGGGGGTCGTAGAATTTGGATCGGGACGACCACGTAATCGACCGCAAATATTAAAAAAAAAATCCCTGCAAAGTTGTAGCTCTGAATTTGAATATTAAAGCACGCCGCCGATTTATTTATTGCTGTCTCAATAAAAAAAAATTTGACAGACTTGTGCCCAAGACGTCGTGCCATTTGCACGGACATACTACGGAAAAGTCAAACGAGCACCACAGAGACCGTGTTGTATTTGATTAAATAAAATAATTCAATAAATTTTTCCATTTTGCATTATAAAAAATGTATAATAAAAATAACCGTTCTTTTTAGGGAAAAAAACGCATGAAAAACAAATAAAATAAGTAATAAGAAAAAATCATGAAAATACAATTGTAACTAAAAATATATTATTTTAATATTTTATTTGTTAAAATACTTAATTAATAATGGACGTTAATAGATTTTGGCGTTTCACGCTTGTTTTTGCAATGTTTTTGCATCCACACGTACCATAACTTCCAAAGGTTGGTAGATTTAAAAAAAAAAATTTAATGCCGAAAAATTTGTTTTTATTGAGACAGCAATTAGTAAATCGGCGGCGTGCTTTAATATTAAAATTCAGAGCCACAACTTTACAGGGATTTTTTTTGAATTATTTGTGGTCGATTACGGGGGCGTCCCGATAAAAAAATTCCACGAACCCCGAAATAAGAACCACCCTAATATATAGATATATATATGTATCATATATTAAGTGACATCTCGGTTAATGTGAGAGTCGCAATAGCGAAGAACAGACCGGAAGAAATATTGCTATTTCAATGAATCTCTAAAACGAGGCTTGTACATTCGTCCTTGATTGACAAACAGTGTATGGGCGCCTAATAAGATGCTTATATACATCCAGCCTATGTATAACCATGCATTTATATACGTGTCGGTATATATAAGGCAAATTTGAAAAATTGTCGTAGCATCCTTTATCTCCATCCGTCTATCTGAGAATACGGAATAATATTTTTAAGGAATTTTGTATTACCAGAGAGGTTTTAATCAGAGAGCGAATTATCGCGTACGTTTAAAAGTCGGAGGTATATTTTTACGGTCTTTTTACGATTAGCTGATTCAACGACTTCTTGGTAAGACGAACGATATGTCTCGTGGAGCTTTTTGAGTCTGAAGCAAATTGAGAATCGACAAAATTACCAATCGTGAGTTCATCCCATTCACTTCTAGTGGTCGAATAACCTTTCTCAATCCTACCCCTAGTACAAAGCGCTCTGGCTCTTATCTTTTCTCATCTTCTCTATCCCTTTTACTCTCTCGCCCCTCGCTATAATTACGAGCGTGTGAGTAGAAAATATAAGTTGTACGAAAGAGTCAGCTCGACGGAGCCTCTTTCTCGCGCGCGCGCGCGTGTGTGTGTGTGTGTGCACCATAATACCGTATCCCGGTTACTCCATCTCCATCTCTCTATCCAAAGTCCAACTACGGTGGTGGTAAGGGCGTTTTATAGGTTAAAATCTGTTTTATGTCCGTCCGTATTCGCAATTACGATCTCTGCCGATTTCGCATAGTCGTAAGATGAAGTTTCGGACGAACGAAATCAAAAGGAGAGACTCTGCTTCCATCACAATCTCTTTTGAGAATAGACTAGGACCTGGTTATAAGGAATCGTTAGGGGCTGTAGGGGAAGTGAATTCCGAGAAAAGTCGTAAAATCTGGCTCCCCCCCCCCCCCCCCCCCACTATACGAGCGCATCGAGACAGAGGTTGTAGCATCTGTGAGTGCGTTGGTGAAATGTACGATGCTCCTTCGACGTTCGACCGTTTGACCTATTGACGTTATGTCCGACTACTACTGGTACCGATTTTAAGATGTCCGACTACTGGTGCCTTTACCCTATACGGTTGAAATCACGCTAGGAGAAATTCCTCATAATCACGTACGTTACGCGAAATTTGGCTTGAATTGTGGTGGCGGACCGCGCTAAATATATCCCGAAAACGGTTGAAGCTGGCCTATTAAGGGATCTGTGCAGAAGCTTGGGGCGCAAAAAACAAGTCGATTTTCAATATTTTTTTCTAATGAGACTATTGGGATGACGAGGTCGGGATTTTACACACAATTAATACATGATCTTGCCAGGTTTGAGTTTTTTTTTAATTGAAAAATATTCATAAACAATCAAGTCATAATTATTTAAAGAAAGTAGTAAATTATTTAAACGGTATAAGTTGCAGGTACCTCAAAATGTATTCATCCGATTTACTTGAAATTTGGACAGAGCATAATTAATAAGATTTACTATCATATGACCGGATACTTTTTTGAAACCTTGAAAATTATAAACATTACAAGCTGTAGAAAGAATATTTTGATTGTCGACAAAAAAAACAAAAACAACTTTAATCATTTGCCATGAACAAATGGATAAAGATATATCATCCGGAAAAGGCGGAAGAGTACAGAAAACAAGAGAGCGCGCGACGATACTAGCAGTCGTAAACTTTCAGTGTCGTGCCATTCGACGAAGTGGCGCCGCCATATAGAATATTAGATGTACGATAATGTTTCATCAAATCTGAGTTATCCGAAAAAAATTAAAACCTTATTCAGCACATTTGCTGACATTTGACATTTGATGAACAGAAATGTAACAGCTTTTCGAATAAGCAAGGTGATGTTGGGACGTATTGCAACCCTGCGTCTGAGGCATACTTTGCCCATTATCGGAAGTCCACGTCGTCGATAGCATATAGACTCCGAGAACGACGCTGTCATTGATCTGGACTCCGGAGACAATGCCGACGTTTAACCTAAACTTCGCGAACGGCGCGATCGTCGACCTGATGGATTTCGAGAGGTCGCGATAGACCTAGAGTCCAAGAATCACGTCATTACCAACTTGAAATGCGAGAGTGACCACAAATGATGCTGCTAACGTCATGAACTACAAAGTCGAAGTACCTGGAATGTCTCAAATGGTTCCAATATACGTGGCACACTGCGCTCTATATATGCGGAGCGTTTTGTGTGAGAAACAAACCGGTGGTGGACGCTACTCCGGTTCCATACGAGATATGAAGAATCTTTTTTTTTTTTCAAGTAAAGGAGAACGATCATACTTTGTGAGACTATCCTTAATTTTTCGCAACTACCAGCGGTGCAAAGTTGTCATTTAGTTATGTCGAAATGGTCGAGAAAAATAGAACGATATCCTACTATTGGAGAAACAGATTATCAATGTGACGACCTTGTGGCCAAGACGAAGAATATAAGCAAAATGGCGGTTGCAAGGTTTACATTGAAGGCGCTATAGAGAATATATGAAACCTGCATTTTTTACTCTCATTTTAAAAAATGTTGGAATTCCTAACTGCATTTTTCGTTGTAAGTCATAATATTGCATGTCCACGATTTTAATTGGGTCATACAATGGGAGTTCCGATACAATAATATGCCTTTCCGTTTATCGAAATCGTTGCATCATAAATATAATCATATTTCATATTATACTTAAAGAACGTGGCAGCTAACCTGAAATCGGAATGTTTAAACGACTGTGTCATCGGCCATAACAGCGTAGCATGGATATTCTGTTTTTCTTAGCGTTATAGTATTACGTACGTATATATGGAGTATGCATTGCGCCATGTTTACCTAAGGCACGTTTAGCCAAGTTTTATTTGGAGATTGGAGTGATCTGGATATTGATATTTATCTCTATACTATTTGGTATTGCTTCTATACAGACAGGGAAAGCAGCATATTCACAAAAAAAAGAGTCATCAAGATGCATCGTCTTCATGATTGCCTCCTGCTCGAGAAAATAGACGGAGAGAGCGATCGCTGGTTAAAAAAAAAGATCCTAATATAGCGCGAGAAATTACCGCACACGTCGTCGTATAACCGAAGGCCTCTTTCAATAATCGAGAGAATAGAGCGAGAAGGAGAGAAAGTGAGAAAGAGGCAGTGGTGAGCGCCAATTCCGGAAAGACGTTAAACCAGTCACATAAAAATATGAAATAGTAATGTGCCTGTGACACACAGTAGAAGTCCCGCGGTTCTTTTGACCACGGTACCCATCGCCGCATCACCCTTACCACGCCCACGCTCTTGGACCGAAAAGGAAATGAGAATAAAACTGAAAAGAAAGAAAAGGACTCCCTAGAATCTCTCCGTGATTTTGGTACGTCTACGGCCGAATAGTTCTCGAAACGATCGTAAAAAATGGTCGACGAGTTATTCAATCACGAAGGATAACGTATGAATCGCAAAATATATTGCAATGAACATAACTTATTCTGACTTGATAATTTTTAACTGTTTTCCAAGTACTTATCGTCGCTGAAACGCTGTCGCATCTCTTGATATATTCAAGAAATATAAAATCACGAAAATTTGTATAATATATGTCGAATATGTTATTAGATATCACGTGCTCGAAACCATAAGGGTAAATACCCTTATGGTTTTGAGCACGTGATATCTACGGTGTACGGAATAAATATTCCGTGCTCATAAACCTAGAATCTCTCCGTGATTTTGGTACGTATACGGCCAAATAGTTCTCGAAACGATCGTAAAAATGATCGACGAGTTATTCAATCACGAAGGATAACGTATCTATCGCAAAATATATTGCAATGAATATAACTTCTAACTTGATAATTTTGAACTTTTTTCCAAGTACTTATCGTCGCAGAAACGCTGTCGCATCTCTTCATATATTCAAGAAATATAAAATCACGAAAATTTATATAATATATGTCGAATATGTTATTAGGTATCACGTGCTCAAAACCATAAGGGTGTTTATTCCGTGCTCATAAACCTAGAATCTCTCCGTGATTTTGGTACGTGTACGGCCGAATAGTTCTCGAAACGATCGTAAAAAATGGTCGACGAGTCATTCAATCACGAAGGATCACGTATGTATCACAAAATATATTGCAATGAACATAACTTCTAACTTGATAATTTTGAACTTTTTTCCAAGTACTTATCGTCGCAGAAACGCTGTCGCATCTCTTCATATATTCAAGAAATATAAAATCACGAAAATTTATATAATATATGTCGAATATGTTATTAGATATCAAGTGCTCGAAACCATAAGGGTATTTTTATTCCGTGCTCATAAACAACGCATACGGCCTCATGGCCGTTTACGCACGCGATAAATTTTCTTTCCGGATGGGAAAAAGGAAATAATAAAATGAGAACAAGGGAGATAAAAAATTAGGTGAAAGACGTTTTTTGTTTTTTTTTACTTACCAAGGCTACGTAGCAGGGCGTTCGGGAGGGCTGTCCGGACTCGAGGGTACTCTTGTTGCGAGCCTGTGCGCATTGAGCGAATGCGGAAGTGGTCCTAGGTGGGGCGCTGTGGGCGGTGGCACAAGGCCTATGTACGGTGCCGTACCGAGATAAGTCGGTGCACCGACATTCACCGCGCTTGGTACGTAACCGTCCTGCCAGTAACTACCATATTGGATCATCCTCGTTGCTTTCCAAAATGCCATTGTTCGAATCTCGTTATTCGCTGTTAAATTAGAGATAAGAAGGAAAGGTCTATTATTTTCATTATATTGGACTAAATTTTTTGAGTAACATTTATTTAATTTCAAACTAAAAGTTCCGTAAAAATAAGCTGGAAAAATAAAACATTTCACCCCCCCCCCCCCCGTGTCAAATAAAACGTATACGAGAATTTTGGCAGATGGGACCTCAAATGAGATCCCATGTGTGTCTGTCTCGAAATTTTCAACGGTATGGCCACTGTTCTCTATGTATACATAAGCTTCCGGTAATCCATCGATGTGTTTGTCGAACCAATGGGAGAGAAATACATTTCCTAGGTTCGAATCAAAATGCTCGTTGTCTGCAAGAGGCGTGGTTACAGCGAGGGCAAATCCATTTCGATGATCCGTCTCCATGCTCCGTCGCGAACGAAAATCTCTCTTTTCATTGCGCACATCCCAACCGAGTCCTTTCCTTCTTTTGGCTTCGTGCTTAATTAGCGCCACTTAATATTTTCTTAATTGTTACCATACCACGAAGAAGGAGAAGGAAGAGGCTGAAAGATGAGAGTTAACGATTGCCGTTGATACTCGGGAGAAAGAGTTCCCCTCTGAACGGTCGGACTGTCACCCGTTTTAATCATCATTGGCCCTGCCCACCTCTCGAAAATGACCGATTTACGTCTAAAGGTAGTCACATATATATATACACCAAAAACCATTTGGCAAGCACGAAAAGGCCGAATCAACACTCTCGGATAACTATTAGATACCTAATTAGTCGGTGCATGTGGAGATGTATGTATGTATTTATTATATTCCATGTAAATATTATATATAGCACAGCTCCACCCCGACGTTCCGTCCGCCAATTAACGTGTCCGCCGTGAATGCTCTGAGGTGATGTATATATATATATATATATATATAGTGTATCCAGGGAGAATTTTAACGATTTCCACTGCTCCTCCGTGTTTATATGACCGGCGCACAGGGCCATTAAGGGAGAAACAAACATTGAGTATGGCCGTCTGAATTTACCAAACCCACCAAGAACACGTTTTCTAATGTATATAATATATATGTATACATATATATATATATATATAAATATATATACATATATGTACATAGTGTGTACTAAATATGGCTATCATTTGATTTAAAAAAAATCAAAATTTATAAAGCACCTAGATGAAATTTTTTTATTAGAAAAAAGCATAAAATTATTGAAGAAAAGTATCACTTCAATGCCCTTGAACGATTGCGAGACAAAAAATTATTAGTTATTTCATTTTTTTTTTTTTTTTTAAGGCCTACGTATGCAATGATTCCGGGGCACGGGGACCCCTCTAGTTGAAATTTTTTTATTATAAAAAAGCATAAAATTATTGAAGAAAAGTAAGCCAACTTCAATGCCCTCGTACGATTGCGAGACAAACAATTATTATTTATTTCATTTTTTTTTTTTTTTTTAAGGCCTACGTTTGGGTTTGGGTTTGGGGCCCGGACCCCTCTAGAGCCAGATATGAAAATCGATGACGCTGGATATGGCAGAACTCGATTTTGAGTACCTACTTGAAATTATTGATCTTTATCCGGACTTTCCAAATCTGGTTCCAAGTCATAAATGAACGTGAAAAAAATGAATATGTATTTAAATTAATATCCTCAAAATTATCTTGACTCATGATCAGTACTCGGTACAAAATTGTACACAACTTCGGTACGAGTGTGATTAGGATTTGAGGAATGGTACCCAATTTATGAGGGCCCAAATATAGCATGACGCGATAACTTGACATTCAAGTGTGACACGAAACACCGCTCTTTTTGAATTCGGGGATAAAAAACAGTTATTCATAAGTGCGGTCAATATTGATATTTATAATTATAGAATAAACATTCAAAATAAATTCTTATCGGAAAAAAGTTGTAATTTTTTAATTATTTTCATTGTAATTGTTCATAATTATATTTCATCGTGAAAAAACATTAATTCAATATTGATTGAAATGCTGCTCATACCTAATTCTCATTTGTATTCCCAAGAACACAGATTCTCGAAAGTTCTTTTTTAACGATTCTTAACACGATGTGCTACAGTTTTGCGCGGGTGCGAGGGAGAGAGCGCAATAGGCGGTCATGAAGGAGCGAGAGTGACATACCGGGAACATGTAGCATCACATTTAAAAAATCTTTTCCATATGTTATTAATTATTTGCCGTGTGATAATATATTATTCAGATCTATCGTTTGATACTTTTCAGTCGAGTTATCTTCAGTCTTGCGAAATGTCCTCGATTACTCGATTTTTTTATTCTTGAGATTACTCGAGTACATGCAACGTTCGATGATCGAAGTAAAAGCACAGCCCGTTCAGCAGAACGGCCCGACACTCGCATTTAACAACTTCCTCTCTGCGGGAGCACCACAAGCACAAAGAGAAGAGGGAGAGTTCTGAATGTTTGCATCTGTTCTCACGTTCGAAACATATTATATTATCCCTGTATACACCGGTAGCTTATTTATCACATGCGATTAGTTCTTAGTTCGTGTATGGATGATCGCACGCTGTATATAGCGTAAAGCTTTTCGCATGTACAAAGAAAAATTCAATGATACATTGGGTGAAACAATGACACGAACGTTTTATTGCAGTCGGCTGAAGTACAGGAGAAAAACAAAGCGACATATTTTGTGCGGAAAGGCTCTGCAGGTACAAAAACATAGGGAATTTATTTTAATCAAGTTCGTTGGGTCAGGATTTATTCTGGAGACGTCAATATTCACCCAACACATAGTCAACTCGAATGGTTTTTTACTCCTGACTGCCCCCACCGGGCAAAATAAGGGAGAATGCGTTTCACTGTGGTCCAAGTTACAAGGCGTGTTTCCTATGTCTCAAGTAACCTCAGAAACAGCAGAAGTTGTCTTATATTAACAGAACTTGATACATCGATTCTGTTAGTGATAGTCAACGTTTGAGAACATACATCGCTCAAGTACGTAAATAAATCGTTCAGATAGAGGACTTTTTACAAAAATTGACTCAGAATTTTTTTCTCCATTGTTTTATTTGAGCTCCGTTATGCGCACTGCGCCCTTCTTATTCCATACGTTCCATATTAGTCTAAGAGCTGGAGACCAAAACGGTCAGGTAATTTTATAGTCAATGAAACTCAGTATAATCACTTACCTGAAGAGGACCCTTTTGCGAGAATCGTCGATCTGGCAGGCAGCACCTGGTCGATTCAGATATTATGCGGCGGGGGAAGAAACAAAAAATAAGGTAAAAGTATCGTCTTCAATTTTTGTTGCAAACAGTTCTGCTATACTCCCAATACACAAAGAAAAAAAAATCAAATCGAACGATACTATTACCTCAAAATTATAATTTTTTGTTCAATTATAATTAAGGCTGGCAACACCTTTCTACCAACCGATCGATTTGAATTTTTTTTGGGCGTATTGAGAGTATAGCGGAACTCTTTGCAACAAAAATTGAAGACGATACTTTTTTTTTCTTCCCCCTTATTTTTTTTTCTTCCCCCACCCAATAATATCTGAACCCACCAGGTGCGGCCTGCCAGATCGACGATTCTCGCAAAAGGGTCCTTCAGGTAAGTATCATACTGAGTTTCATTGACTATAAAATTACCTGAACATTTTGGTCGCCAGCTCTCCGTCTATAGATTCCATCACGTTTCGCAGCAATCGTCAGCCAACATAAGTTATCCCAGGTACAATACGCAGGGCGCTTACACGGCATGCCAATGCCGGTTTTACTACATCGGTTATAGTAAAATGAGAACCTCCATGACATCCTATAAACGTAATCAATGAGATATTGAGGAAAATAATACTGGGTAAAACTGCAGTATACGCCCTGAACTTGAAATTAGCTACAATTATTACAAGATTTTTACACTAACGCCCTCTGTCGTTAAAATGAAATACTTATTTTAATAGTGGCGCCATCTATCGACAGAAAAATTACTATTACACCATTTGTATTACCATTTAATATTTTCTGTGCTAATTATCATAATTATGAAATTAATTTTATCCCGAAAAGTCAACGCTTTTGGAGATATTTGAGATTAAGTAAAGTTGAGACATTGAGTAAAAATGCAGCTTTCTTTCGCAATCACAATGGCTCACGAAAAATCTGTTTTGCCGACTGAGTAGTAGCACATAACCTAAATATAAGTAGCTATAGAACGGGAACTTCAAAAAGTTTGTAGTTAAAAAAAAATTATAAATAAAAAATAAAACTCCTGACTATACAAAGCATTCATTCACCGACAAATTAATGCAAAAATTGAACTGAATAACAGAAATTTAGTTCGAAAAAGCATTTGACGAAATAAAAGAACGGGAACTTCAAAAAGTTCGAAATAACAAAAAGCGTTCAATTACTAAGAAATTAATGCCAAAATTGAACTGAATAACGAAAATTAAGTTCGAAAAAGGACTTGACAAAATAAAAAATAAGAAAATTAATTTCATAAGTAAAAAAGGATGGAATACAATACAATATTCTCAATACAATGTAATGTACCTGTGGGTACATTATAGACAGAGAAAGTGGGAAAGGTCGATTAATTACGCATTACAGTCATGTGACAAAAAATTATTTAACTTCAATTAACATTATAGTCAGAGAATATTGTAGATGATTATTTCATCCTTTTTTACTTATGAAATTAATTTGTTTATTTTTTATTTTGTCAAGTCCTTTTTCGAACTCAATTTTCGTTATTCAGTTCAATTTTTGCATTAATTTCTTGGTAATTGAACAGTAGGGAGTTTAAAAAAAAGAAAAAAATCTCTATGGATATAGGGCATATTACATATGTGCACACCAGTTTTGGCCACTATTACGGTCATTTCATTATGATTACTTTTTAATCGTATTTTCGCATTGTCATGGTGATACCTCGATAGAATTCCTATGAATCTACAAAATTGTGCAATTGATGTTCCTTGGATTCGATTACAGTTTTGTCTTTCACAATATAATGACTGAAACTGGAATTAAAGCTCGCACAAAGCCGGTATACTATCTACCCTACAATCATTAACATTACATTACAGATGCGGCGGGAGACTGAAGCCTTGACAAGCCTGACATATCAAGACGTACATGAAACCTGTGTTTTATGTATCTTAAAGTAGTTAGGGGAGACTGGGGAGGTTTGACCACCTTTTTTTTCGACTCCCTGGTTCATCGCTGATTGTTAAAAGTTGTCCACAAAAATAATAATTTTTTGTTCACATTGAATGATCCAGACATAACCTTTGTGGCCACTTTTGAAAACAACTAAAATTTGCATATGATAACGTTGGAGCATAGTACGAATATCTACCGCTAGATGGCAGAATTTTTTATGACGTCATAACAAAGGAATGAGCACTTGGTCAAACCTCCCCAGTCTCCCCTAATCGTTGTACTCATGATATTTTGCGACATAATGAAGGAGTGAATTTCTCCACGTCGATTGAGCACAAAAATAAAGGTTTTCCGTACCGCTGAGAAAATGATCGCTATCAAAGCGACTAATTGTTACATATATTAGCGTTGTTTATAGAAAACAGCTCACAGTTCATGAATAAATCAAATTCTGAAAGGACCTACACACTCAGGACTAGTGAAGCATGTATTACTGAAAAATTCAGACTCTAAAAAGGTCAAAGTTTCGAAATGATTTACTATTATTCGTGCGTTATTTATTACATGTATACACATCGGAAATCTTAGCTATCTCTGTAAAGTCTAATTTTTGGCAAAGCTCGTCAAACGACAGACTATGCATTGTATCATTCCCAAAATCAATTTCTGTCTTCATATTAAGATTATTACAAAATCGTTAATGAAAAACAGAACTGAAATGGTTTCTCCATATTTATATCACGGTTGATGAAATAAGTTAACTTTAGCCATTTTATAATGGACAAAAATTTTAAATGACATTCAAAATAAGATACAAATATGTTTCCTTTAATGGGCCAAGAATTCAACGAGTCCAATTTTTAGACCTCGTTCCATTTCACCAGGGCCGAATAAAAACAAAAAAAAAACAAGTTAAAGTGTATTGTACGTATATCTGCAATGCTCCCGAATTTTGTCCTTTTAATTTGACGAACGCCGAGAGCAAGAGACGAAGCAGGAGGCTCTCAGCAGCAGGAGATCTGCAATAATAATTGTGCAAGGGAGTCTCGCGCTCACGAAAAATCCGTCTCTACTCGTAAATTATATTGTAATGGCATTGACGAAACTCGCCAGCGTTGAGTTTCAACCGGCTCTCATCCAAAAGAACACGGTGCACAGCATAACAGCGAAATAAGCCCTCACACACTCTCTCTCTCTCTCTCTCTCTCTCTTTCTCTCTCTGTGCTTTTTGGTACGATATCTCATGCACGCGGATTTTCGCGGCACTCTGATTACACGACGCGGTCCTTCCTTTGCCACAGCAACGTATTATATACACCGGTGTTCCTTCATGCGACCCCTCACCAGCCCGTCATAATTTACCAACGCACAATTTTTTCTCCAGGTATTTCATCAATATTGCTTCACCATGGAAGAGGTTTTGTATTCACGAAAAAAATAAAAATAAATAAATGTTTCAACCTGCCGACTGTAATAAGTCTCAACAAAATTTAAATAAGACTACTTATTTAATATAATCATAATATTTATTAGCAATGTTAGTTATTTATTATAAAAATTCATTCATGATTTTTATACACTCCGGAAACGGCACCGGACCTGACCTTTACACTAATGCAAAGGAAATTGGAAATTAAATGTTTTTCGTTTATTACAATATCTTGTTATTTAATAGAAAAATTGAATTCAAATAATATTATATTATCAACAAAAGTTATTTTCAGTCATTTATATTACTAATAATTTAATGGTTAATCTTTAAATGAATTTTATGAATAAATGATTTATTTATAATAATATAAAATTGTAAATTATTATTTATCAATAAAAATGTTATAATTTAATAAATAAAATAATTAATTTTATTTTAATTTTTTGTCGTTTGGGTTTTTGATTTTTCCAATTTCTCATTGTTTTTGGTTTTTTGGGTTTCGCGGGTTTAGGTTTAGGTTTAGTTTCGGGTTCGGGTTTGGGTTTGGGTTTGGGTTTGGGTTCGGGCTAATGCACTAATTTTTTACACTAATGCATCAGGCTTTCATGTTGGCCGTGGCATCCATAATATCATATGAAGCCAAGTTTGGATGACTTGGTAACTCTGAAGTTGATTTGTCACGAAAGAGAAATGTCTCCTGACTTTATAAAAATTATGAATTATTTTTTATAATAGGTAATTAACATTGCTAATAAATATCATGGTTCTTACAATTATTTTACCCTTTTTAAATTTTATTGACTTATCACAGTCAGGAGGTTTTTAAAAAATGTAATTTTTTTTGTATCTCATCCTTTTTTAAAGTGTTGTTTTTTTGTTTACTTTATTGGGTCCAAACGGGAGGTTCAAAGCAATGACACATTAGAACATTTTGTACTAATAAATTCTTGTGTGATATATTTCTTGATCTCTCATAGAGTTTTTAGAGAAATTTTTGATATGAAGAACGTTGGAGATTTTCATGCAAGGTTATTTAAAACGGGCAGAAAATTGACAGCGTACACACTTGGCATACACATGGCCAAGCTAAAAAAAAAATCATCATTCTGATGAAAATAAATTTAAATAAAGTTATCTGGATGACTGATCAGCACAAGTTTATCTATAAAAAAAAAAAAAAAAAACGATAGCGAATGTGTTTATAATTTCCGCTGCGTTTCGTACATATGTTGTTGTCCGGTGGCACACGGTCCCATGCCAATGCAGCGGCATCGGTGAAAACATCGACTCTATATTTGCGATAACGACTCCGCATTTGAAGTGTCTACCATTACTAATGTTTATTTACGTAACGACTAGAGCAAAACTTGAAGTTTGAACTCAGCTATAGGTCACGAGTTGAGGTGGCTACACTGTTCGATATCACGATTATTGTTCTTTCGACACGGAGCTTTCTGTACAAGAGAGCTTTATTATAACATTTATTTCTTCCAAATCACATCGTATCATATCAATTTATAAAGAACGTTGCGGTCATGATAGGAAGAATCGGCGTGTCAAGTTTGGTTAAATGCGATCATTAGCAGTTTTTCAGAACAATGGCAACAACAATGAAATACATTAGTTGACGGCAGTGTTACGCATTATTCACGCGTTTTCCTTAACGGGCAGTTGGGAGTGGAAAAGAATAAATCAGGAATTATGAATGCTAAATTCTTAAAAATGTTCCATTAAGTCGGAAAAGTACATAAATTGTGTTAACTAACGTTTGTGCCTGTGCGTGTGTGCGTGATGAGTTTGAAAAATAAAAGATGGCTGTACGAGTTGGGGATCGAACCGGTATATATTTTTTTAATAGTCTCAAGTGTCATCTCAAAGAATGCAATGTTAATTTTTAGTCTTGTAAGAAAAAGATAAAAATTGAGAATTTCAATAATCTTCAATAAAAATAGTAAAATAAACAAAAAACGACAATTTATCGCTCAGCAACATATTGATTAAACATATTTCGTAATAGTTCTTATGGGTCTTTGTACGGATTTCGTTCAAAGAATTTTTATTTTGCCGACCCGGGATTTGAGTCTGCAACCTATTGGTATATTCAAACCAAAACGAGTCAATTCAATCGGATATTACGATAATGGGTGGCGAAACTAATATAAAGGGTGTCCCAGTTTAAAAAACGCATTAGAATAAATCGAAAACATCAGGTCGTAGAAAAAAATGTTTGCTACAAAAGTTTTACGGTTTCGAGGGGGACATCTGATGTTAAGAGATATATATATAAATATATATATATATATATATATATATATATATATATATTTTATCGACGCGCTTACGAGATATCGCGGTGACTTTAAATATTTTAAATGGAAACGTATATTTTTTATTTTTTTGTAAAATAGATGATTCTTAGACGAATCTAACAAAAAAAATGTCACTAGCTGAAAAAAGTTATGGCAGTTCCTAGTAATTGAATAATTATTAACTTACAATTACAATGAAATCATTTCACTGACAAAAAAAATATTATATTCAAGTAATTATTTAGATTAAATAATCCAATGCTTATGATTAAATTAATGGAATGAATTCAACAAATAAAAAATTAATAATATCTATAATATATTTTGTTGTTATTACTAAATTTGAGTTTGATGAAATATTGTAATAAATTCGTAAATATTTTTGAGTTGATAAATAAACCTATTACTTTAAATTTAACAATTTTAATTTCAAATCGAATAACATTAGATCTAACGAAATTTTCGTGATCGTACGCATGGTGAGTTAAATTTACGATTCCTTTTTTTCAGTGTATTGTTATTTTAGTGAACGTATTAAATTTTTAGCTATCGAATTTATGTTTAAAACCAATAGCTATATCTTCTTAAATGAATTTAAATAAGGTTCTGGAGTAAGTCCACTTCCTCACCATACAAGCGAATACAAGAAAAAATCAACATTATCGATACATCTACCAATACTCTATTTTTTGTCGAATTATGAGAATGGTTCAAAAGCAATTGCTCGTCTCGATTGCTAAGTCCATTTGCTAAGGGAATTGAGGGAATATTCGAATTGGAATTCAAATATGATTGGAGAAATAATGATGTTGAATCGATGAAAGTACTTATTCTTACACATGTTCAGAAAACTGCATTCCAACCATACAAGTGAACAACAGGAAAAACCAACATTATCGTTATATGTGCAAATACTTAATTTTATTCACCGAATGGTAAATTGAATCAATTGTTTATTTCAATCGAAAAGCCCGTTTGTTAACGGAACGGAGGAAATATTTAAATCGAAATTCACGTATGATTGGAATAATACTAATAATGTTGATTCAATGAATGCATGAAATAAACCATTTAATTCTGCCGAATAAACTATCATTCAACCAGCACAAACCATTTGCTCGATTACAATTAGACGAATCCATTGACGTTCAACCAATCAACAAAGTTCACCTTAATGGGCATACTGATTTTGATCTTGTTTAAAAAATGCGCTTACGCACTTTTCGTTACAAATTTGTGAAAAATTTGTTTACCTGTATCGCGTAGTATATTCGTTGAAAAAAAAATACATTTTGTGGACTTATATAAATAATTGGATGGTTGGAAGAAATAAATCTTTTAAAATAAATTATTGAATTCCGGCAAAGAAACTACTTATCATTCAACCATCACAAAGCATTTGTTTGGCTACATGTAGAACAATACAACGACTTTGAACCAGTCAACAAAGGTAACCGGAACATTCGCTCCTATTTGGATCCTGTTAAATGATATGTTGTTGGAAACAAAAAATTACTCAAAAGAACGATATATTCAGTAATTTTGTTCTGTTAATCCAACAACGTATTAACTTGCATCTACTGATCAATTAAAACTAGACCGTGCGGTCAACAGATTTATTGTGATCAAGACGCAAATTTTTGTTGATTGAACGCTAGCTTGCTTTTATCAAACAATACTTTGTTGGATCAATTAAATTTTTCGTCAAACAAATGTAATGTAATTTGGATAAACGATTTTTTTTCTGAGTCTGGAAAATTATTATGGCTACCGGAAAGTCTTTTCTCGTTTTTCAACCCTTTAATTAGCGCAATCATATAATATTATTACAAACAGCGAGTAGAAAAGCTTATTGAGTGATGGGATAGTGTCATTGAAAGTGATGGTGACTATATTATATATTAGATAAGCTATATGTATTTTTATTACTATTGACATATAAAGTATTATAATTAAAACGCAAAAATTTTCCGCGGTATCGCTAATATAAAAGTTAAACCAAACACTTTTTTAAACTTCTGGAACATTACAGCGATGAAAACGAGTCTCCTTTGAGATAAACCCATTTGAAATTTGCAAGAACAACACATGTACATGCATCTACGCGCGCATACACGCCCAAGCATTTTGATTTAATTTTCAGACTGTTGGGAATATTTTGAGAGCACCGGGATGGAAAATCTCGAGAAATATTGTTTAATGAAAACAGAGTTTCTCGTCTGAGGGAGCAATAAAGGACAAAAAGCTCGCGCAAACAAAAAGTAGTAAGGGGAAACGTGCGGATATGAAGGAAACGCGAACCCGGTGTGCCATTCTTGCACGTACCTATATACCTACGGGTATTTATATATAACTTCAAAAATAGTCTTTGTCGTGCGCAGCTGCGTGCGAGTGACCAAACCGGGGACCGAATGCGTGCTTCTTAATTACCACGACTTCCGATCACCCGTTACAAGACGTTTTTGACGCCATTTTTACCTTATCCCCTAATATCCAATGGGTATATTCCGAGCTTTCGTTATTATACGCTCTAAATATAAGAACATGTGTTCTTATCAATTTGTATGCGTGTACACGTACGAAATTTGTATCAAATGATTCAAATCGTAATTGAAATTAATACATTTTTTCGTCCAGGAACATTCATCACACACAGCCCGGGGTGCAATTGGATTTTGTACACTAGGAAACTTCTAGGACACAAAAATAATATCCTTGGTATGGATAGTCAAATGACTCATGTTGCGAAAAATATCAGTTCCATGTCATTAATAAAATCCAAATCAGTTATCGAGTCGTTTGGGTTATATATTCTATTACGGTGTTTATTTTAGGGCCTGAACGTTTTTTGCCATAGTCCACTAGCAATTATTAGTTAACTCCAAGTTAAATAACCATCCAAGTAAAATAACCATTTAGAAACGAATTCTTCAAGAAATAAAAGTAGTGTTGACACATCAACTGATCTTTATTGGCCGTGTGTGTGTGTATGTGTGTGTGTGTGTGTGTGTGTGTGTGTGTTACATGCACAACTAAGGTGACAGAGAATATATTGTCTAACATGCAAAACGGAGAGGGCATCAAAGGTTCTTTCTCCACGCCATTGATGGCGTTGATTGGATGGACATATGAACTACAATACACGCTTAGCTAGTAGCTCTGTGTGTGGGTCGCACACGAAGTCAATATCTCAATGATAAGAGATAGAAAATAAAACGATTGGAAGTAGGTGTCATATTTTGTGTTATTAGCCGCATCAGATTTTATTATTCTCCCCAACTAAGTTGAAAAAAGCTTTAAGAATTCGTCGTTTATTGAATTTTTTGTTGGGTTCGTTCTGTTCACTGTCGAATCGCACAATATAATGATAATATAAATGGTAATATTGTGTATTTCACGAGGCTGACCAAGTCAGAGCTTCCGAGTTAAAGGAATACATCACCAGGATGTTTGAGATGCATGTATATATGTGAGTACAAGTGTTTTGCTCTTGTCACATCGAAGGGGTCCTTTTACGACGTAAGACGCGGAGGGGCCCTCGCACACCGCCGCGTTGTGATTTTCTCTCTCTGGCAGCATACAATATATATATAATATTCGCGCAGAGAGGCGAATTCGCGAGGGAATTTTCGCTCGCTCGCGCCAGACGCTTTTACGTATCGTAAAGAGCAGAGCGTGTGCACAAGGCCAGGAAGGAAGAGAGCGCCGGGGGGGGGGGGGGGGAAGATGAAGAGAGTTCTCTGCTATATAACGGCCTAAGGAGCTGCGTATAAATCGGGTCCGTGGCCGGTGAGGCTGTTATGTCTCCCGCGTGCTGCTCCGACCGTCTGCGATTTTATGCTCACTCGGTTATGCTCTCTCACTCTCTCTGTCTTATATGCTCGGCACAATCGCGTAAAATCCCGCGAGAACGTGAGACAGCAAACAGGCAGATCACCACATACTAGTTTTCGATCCCGAGACGAATGAAATGACAGTGTAATAAAAAGAACATGAATAAAAAAACAACCGATCATGACCTTCATTTTCATTCAGAGCGAATGCGGAGTATTCTCATGTTTTCATATTGAGATAAGTGGATTTAATTTCATTCAAATAAAATCCAATTAGCCAGGTTGCAATTTTTTTAGAAATTCAAATAAGATAAATTTCGATTATCGATGGGATACTAATCATATACTGTCTATAGAAATTTACATATATATATATATATATATATATATTTGCATCTCTCTCTCTCCCCCTCGAGTTGAGTCTTATTCATTCGGTAGCTGATGATTGGCACCCGGTTAACAGGGACATTCAACTTTAATTGCATTTAATTTAAATTCGTTAAGATTTATTGTAC
This sequence comes from Dyspetes luteomarginatus, assembly GCA_963669185.1. NCBI lineage: Eukaryota > Metazoa > Arthropoda > Insecta > Hymenoptera > Ichneumonidae > Dyspetes > Dyspetes luteomarginatus. Next base: position 16,288,517 of record OY769904.1, read on the forward strand.
ATATCTATTTTCACGGTACCCAAAATTATTGCAGCCATAATCTCGAGTCAATGACCGGAAAAGAAAAGTTAAAGAAGAAAAATGTGGAATTGATTAATCGGTGAAGCCGCTGATGTCAAACGACTGTAAAGATATTGGTGGTGAAAGAAAACGATAGATACGATTGAAATCATTCATAAATTGTAATGTCATTACTATCGTCATGCACATTTATATTTTTGCATTTTTATGCTGACATTTTCCGTCCGTAACACCCGATAGTAAAACTGTTGACTAATGCAATGAGGACTGTCATATTAAGCAGTTAAGCGTGTGAGATATGCAGCTACTACATAAAATTTTCCATTCCGTCAAAGCACATCGGCGTTTGCATAGATACATTGAGCTAACAAAAAAAATGCATAAAGTAAAAGCCGTCAATCCGGTCCTCGGTGCACATACTCATTTCGCTGCAAAAAGCCGTGCGACAACGTAATAAAAAAAAGTGGAATTCAATGTTTGCACACTCCTTCCTCATATTTTCTTTCCATTTTCAAAGCCTCTTTATATTAGCAAGTAACTTTTATAAGGATGAAAATTACGACGTAGCTATGTACAAATTTAAACTTGCAGCTTTTCCAACCCTCATTACAGGTCCAAATAAAAATACGCGCAGAGTTGCGTAACTTTGATTTCCGTGAAAATTTTCTGACACATTTTAAATTCGATAAAACATATTTGCTAAATTTCGTATAAATCATCGTCAAATATTGATTTAGTACAGGGGAAAGTATTGCATTACTAACTTCAAGTTTGCTCGAGGTAAACGATTAAAATTTACGTTTTCCGAAAAATTCGAAATTTTATTAATTTTAAACGGTTTGACTTATTACTTTAAGTACCCATCCGGCATTAAAAATTAGAAAACTTTTTTTTTTCATGAAATCAAAGTAAAATAAAAAATGATGGTCGTGAAGATAGTTCTGTGTTAATACAATGATATTTATTCTATTCAAAAACCAAATTTATTTTAAACCAGGAAAATTTGTTCAATCGAAACGGCATTTACTGGACCGGAAATTGCGACTTTGGCCAACGGAGATTTTCGGTAAAATATTCCGTCGAGTCTCTAAAAGAGTCAGCCCGCAGCGGTGATGAAAGGAAATCATTCACGATGTATATCTGTTCGCGAGAGCTCTGAGCGAACGAACGCGTTTATTTTCAATTCCGGCGTCTATGAGGCATTCTTCATCAATTGAGCCATTTTTTCCCGAACTTTTTACACCATTCTCATGATTTTCCAGCTTCTGGTACTATTTGGAAGTATAGCTTTTTTCAGATTTTCAAACATCACATTTACATGTTTTTTCGAGGTTTTCAATCTTTAAATAGAAAATACAAATTTTGGTTTCTTCATGATCAACCAAGACAAGATTGGAGTCAAACATTTTTCAAAATTAATAAAAAGTTTTTTGATGGAGTAGCACACGCTCGCAAATTATAATAAACGTACGGAAGGTTTGAAGGGAAAAGTCGCTGAAATGACGAAGAATGTCTTATAGATATATGAAGCAATTATTTACCTGACACGTAAAATTTTTGTAAATATTAGAAACGTTTAATTTCTGATTATGATAAAGCATGGAATACGTTTGAAAGATCGACTTTTAAATTGGGACATTGGAAAAAAAAAAAAAAATCCAATCGCGCAACAAAGTCTAGAAGATCAAACGCGAAAGTAGAGTTAAAAACACTTAAAATTAAGAAAATTCGTGAGTTTAAAACGCCAAGAATAACGAGAATGTTTAATGGGCTATGAACGCAACATAGTCAGGATCAGATATTCGTTGATTTGAGATTGAATGCCCCATATACATATATAAATAAGTGACGATAAGGCCCGGAACTGCCATGGATATACGTTCGTGGAGCTGGCACGAAATGCCCCATACATACATATAGCAATGGCATAAATTATATGTCGGAGCTTTGGCTGGTGTGCTACACGCCCCACTCACGCCTCAGTACGGCGACATCGTGCTTGTCTAATGTCAAGGCGATACTAACGCTTCACCTCACAACTCATTGCAATAGATACGCGCGTACATGTGAAACATTGAAATGTATCAGTGTACACGTGTCGTTAGCTCCATCCTTCTCCCCAGCCTGTGCCTGATATATATATATATATATAATGCGTCAAGCGTTGCCACACTAGGAAAAGCCACTCGTCGTTCGTAACTGCATATTTTGTTACCTCACTCTGTTTCGCGATATTTTCTTGCCTCATGCTCTACTATCTCTCTATTCTTCACAAACACATAGACAGCCATTAGCACCGTCTCTGTTGTGCTTCTTGACGCATACGAGGCATGCGGCGTAATGCAAGGTCACGCGATAAATTGCCACCTTTTGTAGCCAGATCGCTGCTTGGCTCCCCACTTATGTCGCAAAAAGTCCAAGACTGCCTCTCTCGTATCTCTCTGTATTGCTCTTAAGAACGAGCCGCGATGTAACTCTGCTCGCTACGTTACACTTATGATGACGACGATGACAACGGTTCGAGACGTTTAATTGTTTTTTTCTAGATGTCCATATCATATACGTATATATGTTATATACGTATATATAGTTGACACTCAGTGTCAGAAAAATTGGTGCCTGCTTTATTTAAAAATCATCGAAAATATGGAGGACCCCTTACTCGATAGAGCTATTACGGCTTCAGTAGCAACTACTCAGAGTTCAGTAGTTACTATTTATCATTAGTTACTACTGAAAGTGAACTAGTTCGTGAATAAGTATTTGGCACCTATGATTAATGAGAGTAAAATACTTCTTGAATAAGTACTTACTACCTCTGAGTAGTTACTACTGAGGGTCCCAGATCAAGTAGTTACTATTCATCAGTAGTTGCTGTAGTTGAAAAATATAGTTATTACGTACCAGTAATTACTATTGACGATGAGAGTCCAATAGTTGGGAAGTAAGTAGTGACTATATCTAGCAGTAGTTACTACTGAGGGTCTTCAGTAAGTAGTACAGAAACACTGTTAGTTCGTAGTGCGGTGTATCGCAAATAGTATTTACGATCCAGTATGCACTACTGAAAATAGAAAAAAATCTCAACTGCAGAAGAGGAATTCTTGACAGAAATAGTTGCTATTGATATGTATATACGTAAAACACACACTATGTTTGCGTTTGACAAGTGATTATCTGTCCATGAAAATGATGTTAGGAATATGGTTATTGGTTACATTTCATTGTACAAGTGTTTAAAACTGGTGTGAAAGATAATATTGTTGTATCTTAAGAGGCTAAAAAGTTTTTAATAAACATGAGAAAAAATAATCCCCAGGGCCGTAACTTTTTGCCCCAAGCCGGGGTGCAAAGTGACAGTTTGTTTTGCTCGAAAAAAAAAGTCTATAGATCAAAAACAATTTATGATACTTACTTCACTGAAATAATCTATAACAATGAACCAAACACCACATTAATCAGGGATAAATTTTTATTTGCCGGTTGCCAAATATTTGATTTTTTGTAAAAAATTTAACATCTAGCCCCAGTCTCCCCTACTCACGCATACTGCGAACGCTGTCTCGATGCGCTGTAGTGGGGGAGCCAGATTTTACGACTTTTCTCGGAATTCACGTACCCTACAGCCCCTAACGATTCCTTATAACCAGATCCTACTATACCAAGAACTACTCAAGTTTCCCAGCAGTCAACTACTGAGAATTTCTCCAATTTAGTACGGGTGAATTTTGAGTAGTTGACTAGTAGTTAACTACTAATTAACTAGTAGTTAACTACAGAAAAATGCCTGTAGTTTTTTATAGTAGTTCTCAGTAATTAATTTCGGTGAGGGACGTCATCATGCTTTTACTCGTGTTATGATTGGTCGTTGAGAGAACCAATATTGAGACGTATTTTAGTTAGGGTCCCAATCAAAGTAAAGTTCGACCCCAGAATTGAGCTAATTCTAGGATCAATCGACGCAGAAAATGCTCCTGATTATGAAAATCCAAGTATCTATTCAAAGCAAACACGGCTTCTATTTTTTTCTTAGTTAATGACTATTTGCGAAAAGTACTTTTTTGATTCTTTGATTCTTAGCTTTTGCAGTGTTATTACTGATAATGATACTCTAATACCAACTTTATTATTGTATAATAAAAAAATTACAAAATAATGTGTATACTATTCGAATTCGTGAAATTAAAAGTAGGCCACGCCTCCCAGGATCGAGTGCGCTCCATCGCACAGTACGAGTGATAGCACATGCAACAATCAGCTTTTGAGAACGATCATTTCTCTTATAATCCTACATATTGAAAAATTAATTAAACATTCACGATTGAAGCTACCTCGAAGCATTGAAACCAAATAAAACGTGAAACACAAACCGAACATTAATTTTGTTTCACTGATACTCATGGTCGAGCTTCAACCGTTTTCGCAATATATTGATATCTAAAATAGTACCCTATTTCTTCTGTATTCGTTAATTAATTAAATTAAAAATAAAAGCCGCGTTTAATTCTAATAGATACTTAGATATCCGTAATCTGCGCAGAATCTTCTGCGTCGATTGATCCAAGAACTAGTCTGGCATGTAAAGCTTACATATGGTCACCAGTTTTTGTCTAATTTGTTTGGACTATTGAGAGAAAAGTAAATGTCAGTGGAACTCGATTAAAAGCACTGGGGGGTGCATTCTATCGCTCGCATCTAACGCGCGTGTGATACCTTAATCTCTCTTCCGCAAAGATGCGTGTTGCGGGTGAATTATTGTCTCATTATTCGCCTACTGATTGGTTGCTGCAAGAAGCTGAAGTTGTTGCTGTTGACAATAATTTCAGTGGTCGTCTACGTATACCAAGTTTCATAGGTGGTATGAAATTAACCATATATTATCGCCCGCTGTCTTGGCTAAATACTCGAGTGGACAATGTATTTCGTTGATAAATTATACATATATATATATGTATGTACTCTCTGAATAGTTACACGCGGTAAAGGTAATAAAGTTACGCACGATAAATGCTTTTCAAGGTTCATATTTAGATAAGTTTATGAAGAGTAGTTACTATCGATTAGTATCAATAGGTAAGAGTCTAACTTTTACAATGCAAAAACGAAAATTTGTTTAAATTATTCCTTCAAGGTACGGTAAATAAGCGAGTACAATAAGGCAGTGAGAAAATAGAAACGAAAGAGTATAGAAGAAGAAACTGCTTATAAAGAATGTGAAGGCTCGACGATGACACAGGCATAATAGGAAAGCAATTACAAAGAGTGGAGATGACAACCGATGAAAGTCAAACTTTACATTCTTTTCCTTTATTGTTTTTTCTCTTTCATAAAGTTTTCGTCGTGTATAATAATCTTGCTTCAATTAGAGTTTCTTATATTCCCTCGAAAAATATTTACGAGAAGGAATAAACACATTGCTATCTCGCAAGTCCATTCAACATTTTTTCTTCCCCGCTGAAGAAGCTATATCATACTAAAACTGGTATTTTGATTTTTTTTTTGTCAAAGGGCTAAACATTGTCTAAAACATTACGCCCTAAAATTACGTTTGAACAAAATGTTTTTTTTTTCCATTGGTGATCGAGTTTTAGAAATTGAATTATATCTAATGAAATGCTGTAACACGCGGTTAGTGAGTATAGAATTTAAAAAAAAGTTAAAAATTTCTAAAAACTCCCAACTATCTAATGTGGAATGACAAAATGCCATTCAAAAAGAGTGAAATAATTCATAGCATATCAAGGATAATTATCCGTTAATTATTATAGATATATTAATGTATATATATACCTATACCTTTGGCAGTTTGTGTAGGAAGTTTCAACTGTACAGGTGGAAAGTTGCGAAAGTTGGAGCAATTACACTTATTTCACGAAAAATTCAAACTGCTAAACTACTGTCAAATGAGGCACCCATTAGAGATTTGGTCGAAAAATTGCAGCGACTCAAGGTGGTTTGAGGCACAACTTGCGCAAAGTTTCAATAAAATCAGTCAATAGGCCGGGTGGCAAAGACCGAAAGGCCGAAGAGCCCAATAAATCATTATTATTTATTTGTATGTTATGTATAAATGTATAAGTGTGTAGCTAGTCGCTTATACACGCTGTTTATAAACTATCACTGTCGATCTTCCTTTCTATACGTCGTAACACCATACAATTATAATAATTGTGCTACGCTCCCAAGTTTTAGTCTATTTCTATGTTGCATTTCTTGCGTTCTTCGTCTCTTATACTGCACCGTTGTTATATTTTATTCATTGTCAATCCCACATCAGTATCTCCTCCTTTGAAACATTTTCTGGTGGCTTAATGCCACGATTTTGCGATGCATGTGTATACACTTTGATGCAACTCTGAGTGTGTATACTGATATCGTGCGTTGGCATACCGATCGCGTGTGTCTGTATATATATATATATATATACACACACACACACACATGTTTATATATACATCTATCCGGTATCTATTTAGGTATCTCGATCTTTTGCAGTAGTTCTTTCCCTCCACTATCGCCCTCTCTCTCTCTCTCTCTCTCTCTCTCTCTCTCTCTCTTCTGCCCCAACCCATTTATCTTACTTCCTTGATCGCTCCGAGCTACATTATTACATACTCGTGTGTCTCGCTCGTCCGCTGCTGCATCTTAGTTGGCGAGGGCCGCCCGCGAATACCACAATTTGCAACTGTGTGTAAAACTTGCAAGTGCCACTCAACTTCGTAGCCAAGAGTGTACAGTCGAGTGAGAAAGTCACTTTGGCGCGATCGGCGTGGATCATCGTTGTGGAAATGATCGTGCGAGCTCCATCGTAGCAGCCAGGCGTAAAATTGAGATGAATCGGGGAATGTCGGTTAGGCGACAATATTTAACAGTATGTCTTTTTTGTTCGCTAAAACGGTATTGAGGTGCTGTGAAATAGATTCGGTCGGTACCCAAGCGATGTTTCGACATATTTTCAGACTGTTGATATTTCGACCGAGGGCAAATAAGGGTTTCAAGCAGAATTAATAGACGCACGAAAACCCAATTTAACTACATACAAAATATTAACCATCAATGATAAAATAGGGGAACACGGTTTTGTTACCAACGAAGTCTATTCGGGTTCGAAACGAATATTTGATCTCGTCATCTCAATGTGATGTGGATCGGTTAAAAGGGTCCTTAAAATGGGCAAATGGAATTTTGATCGGGCCGCCCCTCAAAATGGTTTCAAATAAATAAATCAAAATCAACGCCAAGTCCGTGTTATAAACATCGGGAGGAAGAAGTGCCTCTGTAAGCATTATTTAACCCTTTCGTGTCCGACTTTTTTCTAGTAACTTCAATTGGATGAAACTGGGTGCTCGGCGATATTTGATCTCGCCGATTATGAATCTGAACTCAAAATTCAGAAATCCAATATGGCGGATGGTAGTGCAAAAAATGACTTGATTTGCATGAAACTCAGCGCTAGAGGGTTTTTGAGGTCGCTGATTCCGAACCTGGACACAAAATTTAGAAATTCAAAATGGATGACTTTTTTGGTCCACTATATTCAATATCAATGTTTATGTAATCGTTGATTCATCTATACATTGTGAAAAAATCATTTTGAATCGTTTTTCTTGTGAGATACGATAACTCGTTCTTGTCGCGACTATATGCGGTGTATACAAATAAGATTATGATATTGTGTACTAGCACCGCAACTCTTGTCAGAGACTCTACATATACATATGTATATAAGCTATGTAGCGCTTCCAGCTAACTCACGGTTACGAAACTGTGGAACGAAGCACGGGTATTCTCTCTTCATCTTCGTATGTGGCTACTGCTATTGCCAGTATCTTGCAGAAGATATATCTTGGCTGGAATCGCAAATTAATTATTCCATCCCAACGTGCTTAGAATTTACAAAGATTTATTACTCGATTAATTCCAATTATTACAACGTAGTCTGACCAGATGAGTTGAATCGGCTATTAGGTTTGTTCGGACAATGAATATAATAATAAACAGGAACTAGCAAACCGCGATGAGAGAAGAGGGGAGTGAAAAAGAAAAAATACGAGCGGAAGGAATGATTTGGTGAGCAATCGTCTAACGTTCCAAAAACTCGTCCCGCCACCAATAATGACCAAAGTACGCTGAGGACCAAAAATGCCTGGCGGAAGTGCCTGGCAAAAGAGCGTTAATTGACGATACAGTGGTGGGTCGTAGAAATAAATAATTCTACAATTCACGGTGTTACTTGTCAATATTCTCTGACATCGGCATAAACATGTATTCACAATTACGAAAAAGGATTTACTAATGAATCGTTTTTAGGGAAACTTTACCCCTCCTGAAGATCGATTCTGGGTATTCTGCCAAAAGAACCATTTTGGTGGCGAGTTATGTTTGATGTTTTATTGATCAATTTGGCGTAGATATGTGCTGGCACTAGACCGTTGCTGGTACGGCCCATTCCCGCACCAGTAACGGGTCAATAGAAAGAATAGAAACCGTAGACCCCAAAGAACCACCACAATTAGCACGTTTTTATGTTTATAAAGGTAATATATAATGTATACAACATACATACATATATATATATATACAGTTAATGCTTGACAAAGTTAAAAAGGACAAACAATCAAGAGGAATGCCAATCGTATCGATTGACAGTTCAAACTAAGATGTGAGCTTGAGTTTGCTTTGTTGGAAATTTATTTCTACCGGTTGTATTTGCGGCAAAAGGATAATAATGTCTTTTCAAAAACTTATTTTACAATAATATGTTGAACTAAGTTGCGAACGGTCCAATTAATGGCTATGTCCTAATTTCTAAAGGAGGTACAGTTATCACGTTCTGTTTTCTCTACCCTTAGCGTGCTAGTTTATACCTAAGAACTTACATGGCTGCAGAGAGATTTTTTCTTCTTATACTGTCACTAATTGGTGATGAATTAACTTTAATGAGTCTGTAGTGAATTCCTTCATGAGCTCTTTCCGACAAATCCGATACGCGGCGCAAGCAGACAACATTGTTTAGAACTAGATTTTCAGATCTTTTTTTCACGCAGGGGCGTATTTTGTGGGTGCTCGATCATTGCACGGTGCATGATGCGTGAGGTACCAGCTCACCAGCCGGTAAGAGGGGCGCGGACCTTGTGAATTTGAAAGTGTTATTTGTTGTGTGCTGATCATATTCACTTATCGAACTACATCTTCTTATAAAAATGGGTTAGTGGGCAAGGATATTTGATATTGAATTTGGCAAAAATCAATTAAAGCGTTCAGATTTTATGGAATTTTGGGAAAAAAAATCTATCTTTACTGGAACTTTCGTAGATTTTCCTCTGTTAAGTCGAAACGTGCTACACAATTTGGCGAGGGGTAAACGATATTTGGGATTGAATTTGGCAAAAATCGATCGAGGGGTTCTTTATGAAATATTTATCACGTATAAAATTGAGATATATTTGAATTATAGTGCTTTCGGCCATTTTGCACACTCGGAAGACAAAACTTTCACGATGACATAATTGAGAAGGCCATTCTCACATATAATAGAGAGAAATCTGCGGGCGGGCGAAAATCCCGAGGTAGCAATGTGTACATTTCAAATTTGCACGCTTTTGTATTTCGGCCCGCCATATTTCATTCACCATTTGAAACTCGTGCATTTTGACTTCAGATTTGTGATCAGCGACCTCAAATACTCCCAAGTACCAAGTTTCATCGAAATCAAGTAGCTTTTTGCATTTTGATCTACCATTTTGAGTTCAGATTCGTAATGAGCGCCGTCAAAAATCCCCGAGGATCAGATGCTGTTTATATTGTTCTTGTATCGTCATGATTACATTTACTCTGTAAGAATAGTTGTTTTTCAAAGATTGTTTTTTTATAGAGATTACCTCAAAAATATATATATATTTTAAACGGACATTAATGTCGGAGGTACCCCAATAAGCAAAAAAAAAGAGTCCAAATACATTAAAAAATACATTTTGATCACTGCGAAATTTTCGGTTAACTGTTTTTTTCATGTATGTCGCATCTTTCTTTAAAAGCACATTATTCGCAGTAATATTTTCATCATATTTAGTTAGAAAGTACCGCCAATTTGTTTTTTTTTCCATATATTAAATATTATTTTTTAATCATTCACAAAAATGCAACGCAGTTTTTGCTATTCCCGAATACGTTCAAAATTCTAATGTTTCCTTTACCATTTCATGCATTTTGCAAAAGCAGGTGATTCCCCAATAGACATCTGTCCCATCTCTGTTGTGGCATAGTTATGTCTTTTGTCTTTTGCGTGGAGAAGCTACCTGTTAATCGTTAACAGTGTTGGCCGTCAGTGGGAATCATTAATCACTGTGTGTTGTCGGTGTCTCTACAGCTATCGCGCGCGTTTCCTCCGTCGACATCGCAGGCACGCGTGCTTGGTTACCCTATACCTGGGTCTTCTCTTGCTTCTTGTGCATAGTCTCTCTTACGAGTTCATCGTGCACCTATACTATGTGAATGAGTGTAGCGATATACTCGCGGGAAGAGACTGTTGGGTGTTTGCCTGACACGCACGAGCATTTATGCTTATTTCTCCCTCTTGCAGTTTCTCTTTATCTCGAGAGAATGCCGTGAGCAAAACCGGAGTCTGCAGCGCCGGCATGGTTGGTTTGCAACACTGTATCGCCGAGTGGTGTACAGGGATCGCGAGCAGATAAACGTTCTCTCCCGACCAAAAGCGGCATCACGGCTTGATCGATGTACTCGAGGATGGAAGAATCTTTAGAGAACATTGCGAGTCACGCACGGTGGCCGGAATCGATTTTAGATGTTTATATATATATATATATATATATATATATATGGGGCATTCTCCGCCAAATCGACTTTATCTTCTTAGAATTTGTCCCTAATTATTCGTATGGTTTTTAGATTTTACAGCCTTAAGTAGCGTACAGTATTTTTTGTAGTTTTTTCCTGTCAGTCCCTATTTGATAATGATTTAAATATATGTATATATACGAGGCTGACAAAACATAAGATTATTCATAATTTAAATTTTTTTTAAATTCACAAAAATTCTATCTTATTACAGATAACAAAATTTGCAAGCCACAGCTCGGAGTGTGTCATCCCCAACTACTATTTTTTCGATTTAAAAAAATTCAAATATACTTGGAACAATTCGAACCCTACGTCGGTTTACTCCGAGATATGGTTTGAAAATATTGATATATGACAGAAGATTTTTCAGACTTTTTCAGATTCTTCAAACAGGATTTTTTAATTTCAAAGCATCAGAGTTCAAAAACGTGTAGCAGAATCAGTACATAATGAAAAAAATTGAAAGATGCACAATAAATCTGTGGTAGCGATGAAAATTTATAATCTACCCTCCAAAATGGATCTGGGATTGGTTATTTTTTTCGAACATTTGAATTCGCGAAAGATAGAAAAAAGATTGAGTGCATGAGCCCAACTAGTACTCTGATAGTTACGTACAGAAATCGTGTGTGCATGCACGTTTATGTATATGTGTGTATCTCTACAGTTCTTAAACATTCAATGAAACGAAGGAATAAATTACATTCTATCAACCAAATTTCCAATACAATGATTTATTCTGATTGAATTTTCATTCCGTTTCTGACTCCGCCTGAGTCCACGCGCCGGCTTCGCTCCCATCTACATATCTATGTGGAGAGAAGAATCTGCCTGATAACAATTACAAATATTATTGAGGATAGTTGGAATTTCATATGATATTTTTATAAATATTACCATGAAAACTAAGAATTTGTAACCATGTAATATATGGTAAATTTTCATTATTGTAAATAAATTCTACAATATTAATAATACGTTTTACCATATAGAGGATCAATTTACCACATTGAGTAGCATTTTTTATGAAGAAATATGGTAGACATAGCTGTATGCGAGGCTCCATGAGCGCGAAAAAAAACAATAAGCTCCTAAACTCACTTTTTGGTCGGGCGCGTAAATTTGCTAGTAAGAGATATTTTATTATAACACTACTTTTAATAGAGATAACTCATAACCTGTCCACAATGAACATCGTACTGTGTGTAACCTGATTATCGTACAAAGTATCGGCCTGGTCAGAGTACCTGAGTATCGTATCGGTGGCGTCCGAACCGCAATCTTCGTCGATTTTTTTTACCATATTGCATGGTAGTTTCTATCAGACACTTGTCTCCGCGATACATTTACGTACATGTGTATCACAAAGTATCGATAGCGTATAGGTGGTAAAATGACGAGTAAAGATCTTTGCTATATTCTAACTTCAAAATCATTAAAGGTTCCTTTCGACTCGTTTCAATTTTATCGATATTGCTATTTATCACGGACATTCGGGGATAGATGCGGCCATACTTGTGTTAGTAAGAAAGCGGAAGGCAATTCGGAGGACCTCAGAAAACAGTAGTGATGCCGTGCAGTTTTATTCAGTTGAGCAACGTGTAATTATTCAAAGATAATGTTATGAACACATAAACAGTGAGCGTGTTTAAAAAATTTCAAAGAGTCAGAATAAAGTAAGAAGGATTTCACTCACTTATTACTTTTTTTTTTTCAAAATTTAGTACACTTGTTCCTACGCTTGGTGCGAGGCAAACTAATCGGCAATGCCACTTATCCAGTTTAAGTGAAAAAACTTATCGCTGGCTATCTCTCCCGTACGGCCATTTGCTCCGGACTTACCCTATATGTCGAATTAACAGAAATAAAAATAAAATAGTAGTGAGCGCTAACCAACTCTAGGATGTGGTCGAAAATGTTAAATATTTAACATAGAATTTTTGTGAATTATTTCCGATTTTTAAATTGTGCCTAACCGTTTGTTTCGTCAAATCCATATAAATAGTCGTTCTGCTTCCTCAAATAGGAAGCTTTGTTTTTATGAAAAAAAGCTTTCGTATTTTGAATGCCAAAGTACACGTAAACCAAAGTACAAGTGAAATGTTCCAAGAAGTCGAAAAATCATATTTAGAAAAAATGTCCGGATGCGTGTGCGTGCGTGCGTGTGTGTGTGAGTGTGATAAAAATTCAAACTTATATAACTTCGAACTGAATGGACCAATTGGACCGAAAGTATTAGGTTGGTGCAAAAAGAATTGCGAAGCTCAAAATGCCTTCGAAGAATTCATCAGTTCTCGGACTCCCGAATTCTATGGTACCGGAATCAGCAGACTCGTTTCTTATTGGTTAAAATGCGTAGATTGTAATGTTTCCTATTTCGATTAATAAATTTCACTCTATCATAAGTTGACTGCAGAATCGTTATACGCAGTTCGTGGTTTTCTTCGTTTATCCGAAAGGTTAACCGTTTCGGAGAATTTTGGTACGCAGTTTTTGTTACCAAGTATCACGTCGCCTTAAGGTGATGTGCTGTTACTCAGTCAGAAAAACAGATTTTGCATTAGCCATTGTGAGCGCGAGAGAGAAAGCTGCTTTTACTCCGGTACGAAAATTCTCCTATACGGTTGATTTTTCGGACAAACGAAGAGAATCGCGAACTGCAGAATTGTTATACGAAGTTCGTAGTTCTCTTCGTTTATCCGAAAGATCAACTGTTCAGGAGAATTTTGGTACGCTGTTTTTGTTACCAACAGAGGAGTAGCACATGCTCTTAAGATAAATTCAGCCGTTTCGGCAATCATCGGGCAAAACGAAAACATGTGACGTCACAAGGCCACAGTGAAACATACTCCCGTTTTATTGCCCTGCGGGTAGTCGGGAGTTCAAACGACTTACTCATAGAGGAGCTTTTGTGGAGGAAAAGGGGGTATGTGATTCCGAGGACGCCATGTGCAAATTTCAATTTGTAGATTTTTTTTTCTGTAAATCATTATCAAATAGGGGCTGCTAAAAAGTCTGCGAAAATACTGTACGCCTGATAGGGTTGTAATAACTATTAAAAAAATTGGCGGACCAAATATCAAAGGGTGAAGGTCATGAGCTTGTCGATAAGGCGTGGAAGATCTCATCCATATGAATACAATCAACGTCTGCACGTCAGCCCTTTGGATTTGATACATCATTTTTTGCATCATTCTACAAACTCTGAAAAGTATACATTTTTTTTACCAGCCCATACTTATTTACAAACTTTTAGTCATAATGTAAGGATTCTTTATGTGGGTCGACACAGCATCAGTCAAACGTTAGGTTCGATGAGAATTTGAATACATCGCAATACTATAAAAATCTAAAAAAATCAACCATACTGAGATTATCTTGCCTAATTTCCATCCGTCTCAACTGCCGCCGCTTACAGCTCCCATCGATTTCAATTACCAACGCGACCAAGTGCCGTCGCTTGAATTATTCTCACGAGACGGTTTGGCAACATCGCTGCGTTCAACCACGCCGCCTTTTCTACATGAAATCGCTCCAGATCAGTCGGCCTCAGTGGCTCTCAATTTTCGTCATTTGCAGCGAGAAGGTGAAGTTGGAGCTGAGTATTTATGTCATCTAATTATGCGATGTCATTGATGGTTATAAACACATATCAATTTATGTCAATAAAGCAATTAGAGGAATACGATTTTCGTGCGCAGGTTTTCTCATTCGTACCGTTAAAGGGTCAAATGATTACAAAATCAAAGATGTCTCTTAAGTAAAAACTTGAGAAAGAGAAAACTTGAGAAGACAAATTTGTAAGGCCCGGTGTACTGTCACTAAGTGTACAATCGCAAAATTCAATGTTAAATGGAATAACGAAATCTCATATATATAATATCCTTCAACAATGAAAACCAGGCAGCGAAAATAATAAATCGACCAACAGTGTGAATTTTTCTTTGGAAAAACTACTGAAATCCATATTTATAAATCGGAGTGAACGAGTGTTACCTTAAATAACACCTTAGTCAAATCTTATGATCGTGAATTAATGAATACATTTGTTGCATCGTCAATGGTTCTTCTATAAAAGGTCGTATATTGTATCATCAATGCGCAACACTGTAGGCACTTCAACATTTGAAAGGAAAGGTAGATAATTTTGATATTTTTTTCACGCAGTGATATTTGAATCAAATCACAAATCTGAACTCAAAATTCGTAACTATTGAAAGGTTCGTAAATTCTATTACCATAGATCGATTTTGCCATTTACGTATTCGGTATGGCTAAATAAAATAAGCAAACAAGAATAATACGGAACGTTATACCTTACGACATGAATAGAAGATTATTCTAAACAAAAAAAAAATCAAATGAATAATTTTCTAGAAAACATGCATGAAAAACTCTAGTTTTTGAACGCCTAAAGCCGGATAAAAGTCACAGTTTTTTGACCTGGGAAAAAACCAGGAAAAAAACTCTCCTAACAGTGAAATAAAGTTGGAAACTGCTGCCCTCTAGCGAAGGACTATGTTCAATACGATCTTTTCATGGCGGGTTATATAAACGTGGAGACTAGAGAATCTCCAGCCGTTCTGACAGTTCTAACCTAACTCTCATTCAGTGTTTGTTTCAAAACTGTTTAAAAAAACAAAAATTATGTTCAATTTATACGGGGGGTTCCATCCCCCAGATCCCCGCCACCCGTGCGACGGACCCTCTGGACTTTTCTCTCGTTTTTCATGTATGGGTTGTAGAAAATATCATATGCATCAGGGAAGGAAACGTTTTTTGTCTTGCGCGATGTTTGCAGACGAGTCGCTCGACATCGGCGAACATCGGCGCTCGACCAAAAACGCGTAGCTCCTTCCCTAAATGCATAATATACTATTATAACTGTATAAATATTCAAGCGGACGCGAAGTAGCCGCGTTGTCGCTATTATAAATTAATTTATATTCAATCGTACGTTAAAAATTCAGATAATTTAAATGAATAGCTAGTACTATAACCGTATGCTGAAATACTATAACTTTATTCATCTACAGACCACATGCTAATTGGCTGATTGACGACGAGAGACACACCATTTATGACTTGGTCGTGTTTGTTCAATGAGGTAGAGCTTTAAGAATGCATGTTCAGTGTGTCAGAATGAGTGAGTGGTTAGGGCGAGATGTATTCATATGTACACCAAGAGAATTTATTACGATTTCGGCACGTATGTGTTGTAACGCGGTATAACATGTGAGGACGATGCGAATCAAGTGTCGCAAGTGGTTCTGGATAGCTCAGTTGGAAGAGCATTCGACCGGAAATCGAAAGGTTCAGACCGAGCTCGAACTTTTTTTGAATTGTTCCTTACATACCGCGTTATTTTCCGACCCTTACAGTGAATATGCAAGCGCAATAACTTCTGTTGCGCGGTTGCCGCAATGGCAAACATTGGCATAATTCAAGAATCCACTGTTTCCGGTAACCCGTGTACTGTAAGCCGATTGACCGGCAATGTTGAAGGAATTCAGACTGTGTTTTATGGAACGTAATTGGAAACCATCTCATCTTTTGTCTCTTGATTATTATTGAGCATCGCTGATTACTGTGTCCATAGATATTGCGTTGGTGAATACACTAATTTCGAACCTCATGGGACCGCTAAAATCAACGCCGCAGCAGCCGCTGTTGGAGTTAGTTGTACTATCGATCTGCGATACGCCAAAACGCGTCGTGAACAGGTGACGCGCTTAGTGTGCAAATATGCGGGTTGAGCGGTGGTGCGATCAACTAACGGTGAACGCCAGACCTGATTGAGCTTCTGACCATCGGATTTGGGTTGCCATTGGCGATATGAAATCGTAAAACTGGATAACGCATACTGCTGAGGCCTGAACAACACCGGAGGCCCGTTTTTTTAACTACTTAACAGCGACGTCTTATTACTCCATAACTGACCTGCGATAATTATGATTATTATGGTGTTCAGGTACCTCGAAGTATTATACAAACGCATTTGGTTCTCTTTCTTTCTCTCATGAGTAATTAGGCCGCATCGAGAATCTCTGACATACTATTATATGTAGGAATATGGGTGCATGGCTAGTAAAGTCGACGAAGGATTGATGAGATGGCGAGTGTGTGATGGTTGTTTATTATATTTGCTTGCCGGGGGAATAGCTGTCGGCACGACGGCGAAACGCTTGGACGCGGTGCGAACGAGACTTGAACGATTCTTAATGAGTAGATCCAACTTAGAACTGCGTGTGTGCATACAGTAGTCGAGAAAAAGGTGTTAATTAGGCCGAGTACTTAGCTATTATACTTCGAATTGTTGTCTTTGTAGTTGACGGAAATATGCTTACCGAACGTATTAATATCGTCGATGATATCATGGACTTTGTTTTTAGTGTTGTTTCAATTTTTTTTAATTTTCTTTATGACACGTGTTAGATAAAACGGTACAACTAAATAGCCTTGTATTGGTGGAGGAGGGACCAGAACTGATGGCAGCAAGGAAAAGCTCAATAGCACACCAGCGCACCGCGAAACGGCCAGCAAAGTGCATGACGATCGTGTTTCTGGCTACTTTCCAAAATGCTCGGATGCAGTCTCGTAGTCCGGCACGAAACCACAGTATGCAACACTCAATAGACTGAAATAGAGGAAGAGAGAGAGAGAGAGAGAGGGGGGGGCAACTTGCTACATAATAACCACAGAATATAACTGCGAGCGTGACTCCGCTGATGCGAACGTTCTACGCTCTCGCAGCGCACAGCACTGGTGTTACATTCTATATTCGCGTTCACCAGATATTTTCGTACTTTGCCTCACGGCAGGTTGCACGACGTCTTTACTTTGTCGGCTCATCAAGAATTTGTGTGCCCTCCGTATGAGGTTATACATAGCGCACCAATATTCACTTCCAATATTCAATTCGAAGGTCGAAGGAACGTAGCGATATATTTTTTAATTTAAATTCGTTTGTCAGAATATTGTATTTTTATTTTTGTTTAAACATATCCGGCAGGATGTTTGGGGATGTATGCCCGGTACTATTCTTCTCATCCACGCAAATGTCCCTTTTCTGCATGTCCTATATAAACGCTACGTGAAATAATGGCAGTGTCTAGGAGCGCTGAAAACACGTCTTACAATGCTGATACAAATTCAAGTCTCCCCCCCCCCCCCCCAAAACCCCGCCAATCATTGGACAGTACGTCGCACTTCGCACTCCTTCCCCTAAAATCACTGTGCACTGTCGATAGGAAAGCTTGTAAAGAATGTTTCAATCCATACAAGTTAATAAATTAACAAATCCTGTTTATGCATTGTGAAAGTACAACTTTCAGAGTTATTACAGTAGCTTGCGAGTGTAGAAGGTCATGCTTTGTGGTCTATATGTAGAATTTCAATATTTAAAAAAAAATCTATTATTCCCCATAGTTGTAAAACTAACAATAAGCAGGTGTAACAGGTTCCTTTCATTAATTAATTAATCTTTCATTTTCTTTTTAATGTAAAATGTTTTGAAAAATACCAAACCGTCGAGATTCGCCTAGAAATTTTACATTTTGGTGTCCTCATTTTTTGCGAAATATTAACCATTTAGACAAAATTTGGTTTAGCGAAATGTACGTTACACTTTTGTACTCATATGCAAGTTTAGCAATCGCAGTCGGTAACAACAATTGCAATTCAATTTTCATCCCCTAAAATTGACCTTACCGATTATGGGGTAATGTAGTAGATACTTTGAGTAGTAATTCCGATTTTTATCAGATTCTTTTTTAAAGCTGGACCATTTTAAAACCTCGACTGGCCCTCAAAGTACTAGGTATTCACATGGGAAGCCAAAAAATCAATAAATAATGATAATAATGAATAATAAATCCTTTATCTTTATTGACCGACACTGGTACTTGTGCGGTCGGTGTGCGGCTTCGGCGGTCTCCTGAGTTAAGCAGTATTTCGTGCTGCGACTACTCGGATGGGTGACCGCTCATCCGTGCACCGGCTGGCGTATCAATCAAAGATCAGCAAGAAACCGGTTTTTCTGAGACTTTGCTGTCTGTACTCAAGTAAGTGACTTTCGTGTATACGCTGAGGGATCAGAAGAATGTAGGGCCGGCTGTACTGGCACGGAGTTCCGCAGTTTCCCCGTGTTCAGGGCGAATGCGGTACATCGTAGCTAACGAGGAGAAGGCACGTTCTGGGAAATTGACTTTGGGACCCGACTTCGTGCGGTGAGAGTGTACCCTTAAGGTGTAACCCGTATGGGTCACTATATATATTCGTGTGGTGATAGTGTATCTTTAAGGTGTTGTTATACGTGTACCTATGCATGTGGTGATAATGTACCCTTAAAGTGTTACTATACTAAAATACTAGGGCACACTGACCGGCCATAATTTCGAAAAAAGCGCTTCAATAGCTCATTGGGGATTTTTGAAGGTCTCTCTATATAGGTATACGAGCGCCATATTCAACTGTTAATAACTTTTGAAGTATTAGTTCTGTGGAAAAAAGTTATAAAGAAAATTTGTAGGAAATTTAATAATAAATCAAGAAGATACTGGACATTTTCTCAGTACATCGATTTTTAAGGGAATTTCAGAGGAAAAAAGACGATTTGCGACACTGAACAAGCTGTAATTAAAAAACGGTAAGTTAAATTGAAAAAAGTTTAAAATAAAAAAAGATGAGGAATCTAATTATCTACAAATAAGTCTGTATGTTTTTTTTTATCCTAGTCAGCCGTTTTCGAGATATAATATAAAACGTGTTTTTCAAGATGGCGACTAACGCCGGGGGGGGGGGGGGGGGGAGGGATCGCAGGCTTTTGAAGTTAAGCTCCTTATCTGTCAATAAAACGACTGCAACAATAAAAAAGCTTTTCCGAATTTTTGCATTACGACCCTATAAATTCAACCTCTATTGACTGGACTAAATATAAATTTGTAAATATAAATATGTAAATATAATGATCAGTTGGAAAAAATTGGCAACTGACCCATTCCTTACTCTAATCATGATTATCTCCATAATTATTAATATTATTGACAAAGTGCAATTGACTATTTATATTAACTATTTATATCGTAAACGACGTCAGGAAGATTTTCGATGTACAAATTTATCCTCTATCTTTAATAATTGTAACCTATTAACGATTAAAGCCGTAGAGGTGGTTAAAAATCCAAAGAGCTCAAAGTAATTGTTTAAAACTTTTTTTAGTTTTTTGCACTTGTGCTCCTAAATGCCGAAACAGAAAGGAGTTCATAACAAATATTATTATTTATCAACAATTATTAATAACAATAAACAAATAAATAAAAAGAGTAGGTAATTTTGATATTCCTGTCAAAATTCGAAAAATGAATGAAAAAAATTTTGACAAGCGTCAACAGCTTACCGATTAGGTTTGGTTGACTAATTATTTTTTCGGATTTTTTAATTAACGCTAACTAGATGATACTGAATTTAACAACTAATCGGAGCCCTCGGCGACTTCACTACTCACGGAGATTTCGTCGCGCAACTTTGACGTAGCCCAAGCGTAAACTATTAACGATAGCTATATGTCCTCGTGGATTTTTTTATACGAAATTCAATTATCTAGAAAATTTTCTATATGAACTTTTACCATATTTTGCGTCGTTTGGGCAGCGTTCGCGGTGAAAGGAAAAAGTGTACCAATTTTGAATTGTTTTAAATTTTTTTTTGCAAAAACGCGCGGAGTCTTTACAGGCCCATATTGATAGGTTATTATGATGATTATTTTTAATCGAATGGCACTAATTTGGTGAATAAAGTGCCTGGCCTATATGTATTTTACCACGACTCGTTGACTAAGTGCGGACGACACCGCGATCACTCGCTCAGTGATATATACATATATCAAAAGATGTTGGCCGTCAAATAGTAACTCCGTTTACACGACGCGCGTTAATCCGGAATGCTATAACCAATGTTAGTATACATATATCACAGTCTTTGTCACCACTACGTGGCGTTCCGTTCAACGTAGGTCGTGGCGACGGCTGTGAAACATAATCTAAACCGTTGTTTGCGATTACTGTCAATATTTTGTGTTTATAAAAATTCTGTACTGGGAAAAGTTTTGAGTGGATGAAGCTTACATCTCTTTCTTTTCCAAACTCAGCGCATGCGCCTTAGACCCTAACATTATTTCTCGTATATATTACATTTGCGTAATCAATACTTGAGATAAGGAAAATCAAACGAGAAGAATGTTTGTAAAACCTAAACATGTAAATGAATTAATTTTTATTTAAAATTTGTCTAAATCCAGTATTTGAGCCAGTGCAATCATCCAAGCGGCCTCGATAAACAAGAATAATTTTTGTTCATTCAATGTCACTTGAACGAGTAGTATACTACGGCTTTTACAATCGCAATATTTTAAGTTCAATTACCACTCTTTTTTTGTCTTCAATTGAAAATGGGGATTATGAGAAACACTACTTATTAATTAATGGTTTACTGTTCCCAAAATATAAATAACACAGTTTGGTCGACTTAGATTTCACTTGGCTTTCACTGGCTTAAGATTTAGACAAATTTTAAATAAAAATTAATTGATTTATTTATTTAGGTTTGCCAAAATTCTGCTTGTTTGATTTTCCATATCTCAAGTATTGATTACGCAAATGTAATAAATACGAGGAATAATGTTAGTCTAAGGCGCATGCGGTGAGTTCGGAAAAGAAAGAGATGTAAGCTATTTCTGTCCCCGTCGCGCAGGACCTACGACTACATGCGCGAACGTGGTGATCGCAAATCGATGCTGAAATCTATTCCATAAACCGACCTACCCCCACCATCGTCGTTTCAAGACCTGTATGTAAGACCGTGGTATATATAAAACGGAGTATAATGCACCATGTTTGATGCAAAATATATAGGTAGAGGTCTCTTACTGTTCTCGAGGTATCTCAAAATGTTTACTTGCAACTCATTCATTTATGCTTAGTTGAATTACAATTTTCCGATGCCGAAAAATCTTCATTGAATTACAAGATTAACATATACGTATGATCATATGTCATTGGAATGTTGACTTGAATATGTAAGGCCTTGATGAAACATATATGAGATATTGAATAAAAGAAATCACAAGTAGTTCGATAGCGTAGTCGGTAGCGTGTCCGTATTAGGTAGGTATTAGGTATACGCAGCCCCGAAGTAGGTAGTTCAAGCCCAAATCCCCTGTCCGTAAACATCGGTAAATTGAGTGTACGTGATTTTATGATTTTCTTCTTTTTTTAATATTTGGTGGGGTTACATAAACTGATCATCCATTCTACGGGAAAGACTGTTTGGTGGTTTCTATACATGATTGAGTTGAACAAATTGTAATTCAGTATTATTTCGTTTTAAATCGATATATGCCTCCAAGAACTAAATATGTATTCAGTGCAAGATGATATCTATGCAGAACCACAATCTATTTATTTCTATTGACGGATTAATTTTTTCCTTGAAATTTCATTTCAATTGATTCAAAATACCATTTTGTTGACTCAAGTATATGCCATTTTTCCAACCAACAAAACCATGTTGTTTTACTAACTGAATAATCTTGTGGCAGCCCGTGACAGCAGGGTTTAATCCGGACAACTCAATTTCGTTTGCTTCAACAAATCTTTTCTCTCAATGTATTAAGTCCAAGCCAATTTTAATCAGAATGCCCCACTGGAGGACCGAAAAACAAACGAAAAACCTGGGTTTTTATTTCCGTTTCGATATATATGAACGTGAAAGTATGCCTAGTTAAAAGTTTCGTCGAACAGCAATGATAAATTATAGTTTTTGGCGATGATAAAATTTAAAATTAAATGCTCCATTGGGGACTCGAAAAAGGTACAAAAACTTTTGCTATTTCATCCGAATTAGAATAGTAGATGACGATGTCAGTCTGTATGAAGTCTCATTTTACAGTTACAGATATCTTCAAGCTCATTCTTTTCCCGAGAATAACAAAACACATTTAGTTCCATATAGTATAAAACTCTTGTAATTACTATTCACCGAGAGAAAATTCGATTCTATTCTATTCTATTCTATTCTAATGGGTAATGACGAAGAGCCCCGTCATTATAGATACTCGAGTGTTATCTCTTCTGTATTACTCAAACACTGGAAACTGGGTAATGGGAAGTGTGAGCTGTTTAACCTTTAATGCGTAGCTGCCAATGGCAAGCCACTAAATATATTATACAGTAATCCACTGAGCATGTGGAAATTAGCCTATAGTTCCGTTGAATCACGTCACCTGTTGCAAAATGCGCAATGCGATAGCACATATTTATATATATTCATCCTTTTATGAATATCCGGGATAAGTAGGTGAAGAGGACACGAACAGACAGAAAAGCTTAATCGGTTATCACAGAAACTCCACGAATTAAAGGTGCGATTTTCTTGGCAATTTTCCAACCAACACCAGCCAAAGTGTCAATCCATTTCATCGTTGGCTTAATCCTACCTTGAACTTTCAGAGCGATCAGTATGTTGGAAAGATTTAATCTTCAAGTCGTTCGTATAATCTTCATTGTTATTGTTCAGTTTTTGACATTTCCGTTTTCCTCTTCCTTTTCAAGTTGTTCCAAATCATTGTCCGACGACGAATTGAAAAAAAAATCTTCATTGTGTTATCTTCCAAGTTGAACGTTTCAGCCAAATTATGGCCATTCCATCTTCATATTGACGACAAGTTAGAACTAGGCCCTCCTTGGACCCTCCTTGATACACTCGAAACCTTCAGTTTTTTTCGATGATTCCAAAATTAAACTGAATTCTTGAATACGGTCGCGCTAATTACAAAAGATTATGACAATTTGGGGATAAACAATTGAACGTAGATACGATACTCAAACGAATTCGATGTTGAAAAAAGAGCGAGAGAAGACACGATGTGGAAATTTTGTTTCCTCGAAAAAATTGTAATGCACAATTGCCTTGCAATGTCCATGAAATTATTAGGATGAGCACCGACCAATTAAACTTGTAATCACGAAAGTTAAAGTAAAAACGGGTATATGAAATGACGATTGACGTTGAAAATATCAATGCTATGATGTTTTATAGTATCATGGTCGAATACGTCATATTATCATGCAACACGTCCACGGCTGTATGGGAAAGAAAGAATATTGAGAAATGAAATACCATAAATTATAATCAAATTAACTTGACTATTATACTTTTAATTTATGTGAGTAAGAATTTTTGTATGAAAACTAAACTTGGCGTGCGAAAAGAAAAAATAGTATTTTGCAGTAAAAATGCACTACTGCACCGTCGGTACTTGTAACCAAGTATTCTACAAAAAGTTCGTTCGTTTTCGAATGAAAATCAATTACTCATAACGTTTTACGGTTTCTAATTTCAGGGAGTGAGTATCTCGATAGATCATCGAATCGTCTTATCTCTAAAAATGCATCACACGTTGCGATAAGGTTACTAACTGATTTTTCTTATTTTTATTCCAACACAAGGTGCTAATTGAACACGTAACCCGTGCCATGATAAGAAAATGATCTAGGTAAATATATGAGGATCAGTTGGAGTGTCAACAAATTGTGAGCAAGACGAAGATACTATGTATGAAGAATGTTCTTTGTACATAATCAAAGCCTCGAACATATGTTTTACCCCTCGGTTACTTTGAAAAATAAATCACCGATATCGTGATATATTCATTACGATACTTTAATAATTTACCGGATAGCGTATGGTATTGAGGCGTGTGAGAATTGCCGGTGTGTTCTAGAGATAATTGATCCATGCCGTGTGAAGATAATTTACATTTCGAACAATATAATTAAGAGATTTGACAGTATTTATTTGCGATATAATACGTGATTTGGTCAACATCGGGGGCAAATGATTTTCATGCATGCGATTAACACCCTCGTGATTACATTTTTGTTTTAACTTTGTATCGTTAGAACAATATTCCACAATTTGATGTTACTATGACTAACCTGCAGCAATGCGTCTCGTTGCTTCCTCGAGATCGGCCCCGGAATCCTTAAGGATCACGTACATCAGGGGCAACATTTCCCAGGAATATCGAAGAAATCTCTCGAGAAGTTTCGTACTGTACTCCAGCAGTACTTCTACATTTTCGCCTGAAAGTATACAAAAAATGCAGGAAGACTATAAGATTTGTTCACGCTCATCGAATATCTGTCTGGCTGTTGGAAAATACAACATATAACTGTGTCAGAAGTAAGTTCGGAACTTCCCGAGTCTGACATTTTCTTCGTTTGAATTCCAATTAACAAACAGGCGAAATCCGACCATAATTGAACATAGAAGTATCGTATATTTTGTACCGAATGAAAAAGGTATCGATTTCGTACGCAAAGTATTGGAAGATACACGCATGAAGGAGACGTATAGGGAGAAAATATTTTCTATCAAGTATCGAAAAGTTTTCAATGGAATTAGTGGAGCAGCTAAAGCTTTCAAAGGAGCAAATACATGTTTCGAAACCATCAAAGTGCCCATATGTTCTGGCGTATGCATTTATATACATACATACATATATATATATATATACATATATATATATATACCAACACAGACAATACTTTTTAAGCGAACAGAACGTTGTGTGGCATGATGTATTAGATGTAACGCAAGCCAATGCGAAGTCTCGTCGAGAATACCGCTCGCTCCGCCCACGTAGAGGGATGGAGGGGCAGGAGCGAATTTTTCATTCAAACGCTGAAATATTCGTATGAATTGTGCGGTATATAAATATCTATGTATACAGGTATGTGGGTTATCGTTGCGTTAACTAGAGACTGCGTGAACCACGAGTGTACGGAATAATTCATACAGTATATGTATAGATTGTTACAAATATCCGGCAATATTTTACCAAAATACAATAAATGCATATATATATATATCATGCGACGATAAGATTTCATATGCGTATTGTACGTACATAAGCTAATGATCACGCACGTGTCCCTTGAACACTGCAGAAAGGGAGAGAGATAGAATGGGAAAACGGAATCGACTTATAGACATAACATGCATGCATGCATACATATACATACATATACGTATATATATAGAAAGTAAAAGACGGAGAGAAAGGGCGGGGGCGTATGGAAGAAGGAGAAGAGGGAAACGATAATGGAAACGTGAAAGGAGGGGAAGAAACCTGGCCGATGCTGTTCTCTCCTGTTACGTGTTACAGTCTCTCGGGTCGCCATTTTGCCGTTAAAGTGTCGGCATCAGAGAGTTTCTTCACAAAAGTTTCTTTCGAGAGTTTATGAGAGTTTCTGATCTTATTCCGATTTATTGTTTGGGTTTGCGTACAAGTATCAATTTTCACGTTCACCATGCACATAAAAATCGCCGAAGTCTAACGATAAGTTTTGGATACCCAAAAGTTAGCTAGTTTTTGTTTCTCTCTCTCTCTCTCTCTCTCTCATGCTCTCTCTCTTCATCTTTAATACTTAAAGAATAATTATTATGCCATGATATATGAATATCGATATATGAATTATTCCCAATTGTTTTATTGAAAAATTATTTCAAATCCTGCCATTCTGTGTGGATATTATATAAATTATATTTGAAAATAATTTAGAGTGACGCGAATGCCGAAGAGGTCATTGACCCTGTTCAATCTTACCCTCTGCAGCTGATGATTATACTTGAACGGCATGGTGGAGTAATCATTCACGGTCTTTCATAAAAGTGGCCGATCTTTTTTATATACCCCACGCACTGTACAGTTGCCGGTATAATCAATGTGTATAAGTACCTACATCGGGCGTAGCGAGTAGGAAAAAATGAGGGTTGGCCCAAGAAGCGTATAAGCCACAACGACTGAGAGTGCACTAGCGGTCAACTCTCCGCTTGACGTAGAAGATATTTTTTCTTCTTTTTTTTTCGTTAATTCTCGACATTGCAGTATTCCTCGAAATGAATATAAGCGACGGTAAAATCAATCCACTGAGAAAAACGACTCTCGATCTGCTGGTCTCACCCCTCCCGCGTACCATAATATTTCTGTAGTGTAAAAAAAAAAAATAATCTACTGAGCAAAATTAATTGTCCGATATTCGTAAACGTCATTTCAGTCTGACAAGTAAAATAATATTGAATAAAATTTATATGTCAATTGAAGAAAATTCATTGAGTCTGCAATTGAGCCAACTTGCGAAACGTCCGATTGAATTTTTATTCTTATTCGATAAATTTTATTCTGTCATCTTTCGCCAGTGTAATATTTATGACATGATGGGACAATTTATGTGGGGTTGTGTTGTTGAAGAAAAAAAAAAAAAAAAACAAGTAGATATAGAGAGGATTGTGTGTGGACCCTGCGAGACGTATATCGGGTATTCCACACGTAGACGATGAGGATTTGTCAACCCTTTTCGATTTTGTCGATATTTCAATAAATTTTACAGTTGGTTGTAACATATTGCAGGGTGTAAAAATCTAGCACGTGTCTTGCAAGTACTGTATCGATGATGTATGTGTGCGTGTGTATGTGTTTACGTTCGGAAAGTTGAGACGCTTCTGAAGCGATAAGACGGCCCTTGGCAACGGACAGCCAGAGCAGCCTAATGGATTAGTCGTTGTGAAAACTTCCAGCGGTTGACAGTCGTTGCGAGCTGAGTGCGAGCAATCATTGTTACGACGATTAAGACGATTATCATATTCAGATTATTCCATTCACTTTATTAATAAAGACACCGTTTATTATATTCAAATGTTTAATTCTCAGTGATCCCAAACTAAGGAAACAACACCATCAATAATTCCTACAACATTATTTGAGACAGCTAATTCGGCCACTAAAGTTTGTTGAAAATTCGTCTCTTAGTCACAGTTTTAATCAAGGCTTTTGTCAGACCTTTTCTGCACAGGATAAACCAAGTTTGTGCTAATAAAGTGCATGTTCATTGGAATAAAAAATAAAAATCGAAAAAAGCCGTATGGACGCGATTTTATAAATTGGGAAAATTATACTTTTGTCCTTTGAACTTTTATCGTTGCGTATGAATTTTTTAAGTTACTTACACTTACCGTTGTTAATATAACGAACTATGAAAAAGTTCCGTGTATATACCGTTCTCGCTGAGTTACCCCCACCCCCCTTATTCTGCCATGCGTGGGGGCGAGTATAATGATCGGTAACCTCGGCCTCTGCTGATCGGGCGTTGAGGCACGCATACAGCCTTCGCTAAAATCTATCATCATCATAATCGGACTGTTAGAAATTAGCAATTGTAGCATCAAGCCAATTGGGGTTGTTTCTAAATTTGTATAATTAATTTCAATAGAAATGCATTTGAAACAATGTTTATTTTCAAAATAAATATTAATGTATAAACTTTAGTTTACTCTCTATAAAAGAGATCACAATTTCCCTTCCTATCGATGATATACTGTGCGATATATTGATTTGAAGAAAATGTTGGCAAAAATTTTGACGTGGTGATTAAAAATAAAAAAAAAAAAAAAAAAAAAAAACTGGTGGGAGAATCAACTGGCTTACAGATTGTGTCGTTTCTAACTGCGTACAGCATGATGACATTTCAACAAAATCGAAGAGGGTCGCCGGAATTCTTATCGCCTGTGTATGGAATAGCTCATATATCCTTCCTCAGTCGATGAATCTCAATAAGAGTAAAATAAAGAAAATGTATCCTCAACGTTAATTATCGCTATGATCCATATATACCGTATGTATTGATTGATGTGATCGGACTTGCTGGGTAACCTCGTCTTCATAATTAACTGTTATGGAGTACGGACGAGGGTCGGATGTTTATAATTTATGCGACGAATGACACGTTTATGAATGAAGGTTTTGTTGTGGGATTTATATTGCCTCCACCCGGGACCAGCCTACCGCTATATGTGTGGCCTGACTTACCAAGAGCTTATCAATACATATAACTGCTAAAATTAAATAAATCATTTCAAGACTATCGAATCAAAGACTCTGATACAATTTTTCAACGTTAAAAGTAAATAAATAAAAGACCTACACAAATAATCAAATTGATAAAGGAATTATCATAGGCATGAATCATTGTGGAGCTCGAAATGACCCACATCGTTTTGTATTCATTCAGAATACAAAACGAATACGACTACCGGACGATGAAGACATTTTTTTTTCGTTAATACACAAATTGCCATTTGCAAAATTCATTTCGCCCGGTAGTAAAAGTTGTGTCAAATTTTTGTCTCGTCTTGATGCAAAGTTCCGCGCGATGTCACGGTCATCTCGAGAAAGCTAGGCAAGGAGAACGCGTAGCTATATATAGTCAGGCAAAAGCCGAAGAAGTGAATAGAAGAGTTTTTATGATCTCGTATGAGTGGGGTGAGAGAGATGGGGATTTCTGAGAGCCGGGAGCGCAATTTATTCCACCCGACTCGAGCTTTATCCGGTCCCGTGCACTTCCTTTTTACGGCTCTGCGTCGCCACACGTCCGGCGGCGCGACTCGCGTCTATGATTGTCATCCTCCAAAACTTTCATTCCGTCTCGTTCCGTTCTCCTTCGAGTCTTTCCCATCCACCTTGCCGTCTAGCTCGGCTATTCGCATAAGATTTTCGCGTATCCAGCGGATATTTCATCGTCCTTGCTGGAGCATCGAGGGCGAGAGAGAGAGAGAGAGAGAGATTTGTCACTTCGTCGATAAAACGGCATTGCTTTTTATCATATAACGAGTCGAACAGAGTTTATTGCTTGGAAAATATTGGTATTACTCGACTAATTATTTAAAAAAATCAACAAATTTATTCCTTTATCGTGATGCGTTATACTAGAAATTTCAATTCATTGGTGTAAATTCTCTATGCTTGTAAGATTATTGTAATATTAAGTGATAATTTGATTTAAAACGTTTGAAAATACAAAGGTTCGAAAACGTACAGTTCAATAATTTAGCGATCGATTGGCTAACAACAAATTGGATTTTATTCAAATAATGGTTTTTATCGAAATGGGATTAGTTTCATTTTTTGTTATTCATTTGATTATTTGCTAAATTCATCTGTCACTCTGGACTGCGACTTTGTTCGGAAAGTGTTTTCTATCTTTTTCTCACCATCACTTTGGTTCTCGGCTTCGATGACGAACTTCAGAGAAAGGGTCGTCAATAGTAGATACGCGCGCATATACATAACATTTACCGATACACTGAAAACAAAAAAAATCTTAGATGGCAGCCTCTCCGAACGTTGAATACGCCGTGATCAAGCAATGGGCGAGGTCAATTCAGTCACGTACCTATGTGGTTGAGCCAACGAAATTTGGTTGAAATATTATATATATATATATTTGTCGGAAAATGTATTTGATTAAACGTTGCCCATCGGCTGGTTATATTCAATCTCCGCAGAGGCTGGCATCCAGGTTTTTTTTAAGTGAAACTTGTTACGTTGCGGTGTAACATCGAGCGCTGTGAATCATTTTCGGTGACGGAAGTATAGTACTGGGGATGCATCCTCACCACAAAATACGCACAGAATATTTTATTAAAGTTAGTTCGTTAAGCGTGAGAGTGAGAGAGACAATTTCATATGTTGTCTTTCTTCAACTCGCGTATTCTATTAGTATATTTGTGTACCGCGTAGACAAGCTCATAGACTCGGATTATATATACAGTGAGGGGTAATTGAAGTGGGACAAAGTGGTTTTGGGGATTTCAGCGAAACTTGAACGGATTTCGAAAAAACTGAAAAAGTACTTTCGAGGTAATTTAATTATCGTCCGAATGAGACTAGTTTCATTAAGATCGGATGCGAATTGACCTGGTGCAAAGGTATGGCACGATCACGTGTAAATCGAGGCTATGCGACCACGAGGTCGCAGGGTGTTTTGTGATCGCCACGAGCTGCCCTTTTGATTGATACCCATCATTAAGGGAATTTCAACGACTCCAATATCAATTCTGGGGGTAGTTTCGCGTTGTCGCATAGCCTCGATTTACACGTGATCATACCTTTGCACCAGGTCAATTCGCATCCGATCGTAATAAAACTAGTTTCATTCGGGCGATAATTAAATTACCTCGAAAGTACTTTTATAGTTTTTTGAAATTGGTTAAAGTTTCGCTGAAATCGCGAAAAAATACTTTGTTCCACTTCAATTGCCGCTCACGTATATATAGGCTCGCGCCGGGGCGTATACATATATTACATATAGATATAGATGTATATCTACATACATACAGGCTCTTGTTCTGCCGCGCAGCAAGGGACGCTACAGCTATTTAGGCCCCCCGTTTTATATATGTATTTGCATTGGCAAAACATCAGCTATGTATATATATATATAGCTAATAATTTTTATTAATGAAAATTCCTCTAGTGATACATTTTCAAATCATAACTAATATCGCACTATGTGTTTCTTGTGTGGTTTGTGAATTAACTCTTTTAATAAGAAGTTTCACTTCTGCCTATACACACTATCATTGACGTCCATGCGACTCACATGCCTATATCGTTCGAATTTTTCGAGTTCCGGCATGCCATGACAGTAAACAACGTTTTATCATCCGCTAAAAATCCGCTATAAATCGTCCCTAGATACAATGGACTTCAAAGGAAAAGGAACACTTAATGAGCGGATGAACGGATAAGGTACATCTGAGTAAGTTTGAGTTAAATTATGATGATAAACATTGACTAAATTGTTATTACAAACAAACATTTATTTTGTTCAGTGAAATATTTTCCATGTACCTTTATTATATATAAGAGAGAGTTTGCGTTTCAAAAAATTCACTCGAAGCACGAAAAAGCCTGACAAAGTATTAATTTGGATCAATCGTGTTTAATGCAATGAGCATCTTTCAATCATGTATGTCTATACTTCAATTCTCATTGGTCAGGTGGACCAGATGATGCATAACATCGAATTAAACTCGAAAACACGTGCTCCTATAAAATAACTGCACGATTAAATCGAATTTTTCATTCACTCAGATCTGATTTGAAAAAGATTATATACAATATACTACCCACTGAAGTTTATGACCATTCAGAGTATTTAATTTTTTTAATTCATCTAAATTTGGCGGGTGAAACCACAATATATTTTATTC
The DNA here is from genome assembly GCA_963669185.1 of Dyspetes luteomarginatus. Classification (NCBI taxonomy): domain Eukaryota; kingdom Metazoa; phylum Arthropoda; class Insecta; order Hymenoptera; family Ichneumonidae; genus Dyspetes; species Dyspetes luteomarginatus. The sequence continues at coordinate 16,320,509 of OY769904.1, forward strand.
TCACATTTACGTGGCTGCAAAAGTGGATTGAAACAATAATCTGATTTTCACTAAAAATACGAAGCCATTTTCTGGGAGTATGAAATTTCATACACTCGACTGCGGTTAACTGAACGGTGCTTAACTTCACGATCTAGCTCTTTCCCCTCCACACGGACATTCACACACACTTACTACGGCCCCTCACTCTGTAGAGAAATTGCCTGCCCCGGCGTGCGACCAGCTCTACACTGTACGGAAGCGTGGTTGGGGGCAACGGTTAACAGCACGATTTCCTCTCCCAACCGCCCTAAAGCGTGAACTTAACCGCAGTCGAGTGTACATGAAAGTGTGCGGGTAACTTACATGCTGGTGGACGGCTTTCTACTATACTGTGCTTGGGCACATGAGGTATTATCAGGTATAGCATATAGCCATAACACCCTGGTACATTAGACGTGACGTGTGTAACGTATGCGCCAAGATATTGTGGCTACTGTTGCAGTGACGGTTTACTCGAACGGGAAGTGAATTCCAAGAAGGGGTTTCGTGCAGGAAAAAAACATACACATATTACGAACAACGGAAGTTGTGCCGCGAAAAAACGACACGGTCGTTTGTAAACGCTCGTAGGATCATACGCATGCATTGTTCTTGCCGTGTGAGCTTCGTACTCGTTTTTTTTTTGTTTTTTTTTGTTTTCACCACGCATTTTCAATATTCGGCGAAATCGTCGGCCTGCTGACGGTTCACCCACAAACTTATGGAACTCAACGGGAATTCACGACGCCAATTCAGCTCGTTGGATTGCAGGATGGTGGGCGAAATGTAAATGCACATTTTAAATAGAATGGAAGACAAATTGAGATGTAATGATGGAACGAACGCTAAAGATTTCTCAGTCAAAACCAACAAATATCTTTTCAAATTTGATTGGTCATCATTTAATTAGTGTCTAATATAATTTCTTATAAAATAAATATTTTTTAACGAAAATTTATTAATGATCATAAATGATTGCATTAAATAATTATTCTTAATTATCCGGCAAGACCAAAGCAGCATGGCCTACATCACCGCAAATATTTTTATGCATTCTCTGAACGATTCCAATATTTTTTGGTGATGCTGTGTGTATGTGTATCCATTGCAACACTTTTGCAAATGGCCGAATCACATTTAAATTTGATGTGTACATCTCATTGTACACGTAAATGGTCCACAAAGGTTTTGAGCTCAATTGCTTAAGGCCCCCTTTCTGAATTAAAAATAAATCAATTTTTATGTCGATTGTATTCGTTTGTAGCCCATAAGCGACTTAACAAAATCAACTTAACGTTGGTGCAAAATTCAAATATTCAATAATATCAAATATTAATAATATGATAGCGTACGACCTATTAATAATTATAATTTCTATATATAATAATGGTAATCCATTGTATGATTACACGATGTTTTTTCACATTGTTCGGTATGATCTGTCGAAAAATGAAAGAATATAAGGGTGTGGTCCTGGCTGTTTGTGTCTTTTCGAAAATTTTAAGTATTTAAGGGGATTCCGATGTCCGGGAACATATTGATTTTTCGATCTTCTTGGTAGTTTTTTTGCCTCTTTTGGGTAGTATCTTGGGAGCATGCCTAACTAACTTTCGACGAAACATCTTGGGAAAAGGATCTTGTGGCAGAACATCACGGAGGGTCATGTGCTAAAATATCTGTAGCATTAATTTTATAAAATCGGTGGAAGGGCGTGTACGTCCTACAGGCTAATTTTTCATCCGTGTAGAGGAAGCCTTGCTTACTTGAAACTATTTTACATTACAATATTGACGCCAGCATAATTTACCTAGCATCTTAAAAAACTCTGAAAATCAGAAATGTGCACATTGCTTCCGTATCATATTCCCTCGCTCATGAAGCTCCTCGACAAGAAAATAGTATTAAATACATTATTGGGCTTTTTCATAGAGGCTTTATGTACAGGTGAAAACAATAATGAAGCTATGTGATGCAAATTTCTAAATTGTAGGGTACGCATAACAAGTCTCTTCTATCTATTGCAAGTCGCTATATATCTATTGGGATCTCAGATGGGGGTATCACGGATACTAAATGACATAAATTTGGTGAGTAATTTTCATGGTACTATATCTACATATATAACCGCCGCACTATAACATACACATATATAAGGTGTCCCATTTTAAATG